>JAKCPB010000454.1:0-243209 GCA_021442155.1 Cymbidium sinense | reverse complement strand
AAATTAAACAAATTTTGTCATTGTCAACCAAAGTGAGGTAATCAAATGACCTCTTTGGGTCTAAAGCCTCATATTTTTGAGACTATATACTATTACATTCAAACCATATGTAAATTTACATGCATGAACATAAGAAAGAGCTCCAAATAAAATGATCAATTAATTCATTCACTTGAACAATTGCAAATGCATGTATTTTTAATAAAAAGGAAGGATTACCATTCTTTAATTAAATACACACATGTATGTATAAAAGACATAAGCAAGTACAAGCCTTTGTTAAACTTGGGAAGTTAGGTAATCAAATGACCTCCTTAGGGCTAGCTAAAGCCTCATATTCTTGGGATGTCCAGACTATATATCACTTTTCTTAGATACATACACATGTATTCATAATTTGGAGAATGAAAATCATGCAAAAAAGTGATATTTAATTTGATTGAATCATTTATGTATATGAATTAAAGCGTCATCCAATTCTAGTATTGATACATAAGAATGAAATCAAATGGAGTACATGCCATTATTAAACCAGAGAAGTGAGGTAATCATATGACCTCCTTGGGGCTAACTAAAGCATCATATTTTCGGGATGTCCAGACTATATACCTATTAACAATCTCACTTACATAAATTAATACATGAATAAAAGAAAAGGAGCTTCACTTTATACATTTAAGCTATAATCAAATGCATCTCCTATGTATTTATAACTAACATTCATTTTAATAGTAATAATATTGTATATTATAAATTAAATCAACACACACAAGCTTGACATAAAGGAAAACCATTTGACTTAAATGAATTTTGAAAAGATGAATGTATGATTTCAAATGACATACAACATTTAACATGATTGGAAAGGAATGTATGAGCATAAACATGTGATTTTATTCAATTAAATTAACTCATAAGGATAATCAAATCAAATAAAAGCATTTAAAGAAAACCAAGGATTTTTTAGTATCACTTTCAATTTGGTTTGAAGAAATGAGGGAAAGTTTGCTGATCCTAACCCATTCCCATGTTTGTGATTTAATTTCATTTAATGAAAAGTAATTAAGTTGATTTTATGGGTTAATTAGGTTTTACTATGCATTAAATCCATTAATTGATTAACCCTTACCTATGTTGCCTTAATTTAATTAACCAAGTAATTATGATCCAACATGATATGTACATACATTGGAAATTAAATCAGCAATGAACCTAAATGAAAGAGGCCTAATGCAATTGGCTTATTATTAGTGATTAAGTTAAGAAACTTTAAGTACTTTCATGGTTTTCCCACACATGTTTAACCATAATTTCCTTAAATGTCATTAGGATATTGAACACCTAAAGATCTACGATGAATTGATTAATTAGATTCCATGTGATAATAGTTTCAAATTGATTAATTAAGCAATTTAATTAATGAATTAAACCATCAATTAATCCCAAATTAATTAATTTCCATTCAAGTGAAATGGACTTAGGGAAAAGATTGGGAAAGAGTTCCCAATCTCATTCCCATGCCCATTCACTATTTCACAATGAGTAGCAAGCTTAACTAATGATTTTCTTACTTTTAGAATATTAATTTACTTAATTAATTAGAAAGTAATTAAGGTTAAGATAACCAATTTCCTAATTAACCAAGCAATAAATCCAAGAAATTATGGGATGCAGGTCATCCCATTAATCAACCACAAAAAGTTTGGGATTAACTAATTATGTAATTAAGGAGTAATTAAGCTAATTAAGTTTTTAATTAAACCCAAATTAAGCTTTAATTATTGTTCAAAATTAATTGGGATTAATTTTAATTGAATCTCCTCTAAAATACCTTCAAAATAAATATATACTTGCATTTTTTATGATTTGTTATAATTTTCCAAAGTTTCAAAATTTAAATGATTTTCCATGATTTTTATAAAGTCCATTAATTTATTTTAATTATTTGAACTTCAAAATGTAATATCTCCCAATCAAATCTTTTGACTTGAAATTTTTTTGGTAGGTAGATTTTAAGCTCAATTTTTATCTCAGAATTTCAAATCAATCTAATGTGTCATTTTAGTTTAATTAAAAATTTGATTTTTCCTAAAGCTTAAATTAAGCTCATAATATTCAAAATTTGGGGCTTTTGGATTCATTGGATTCCTCTGAAAGACCAATCAAACGCCTTTTTTTAATTTTTAGTTAAGTATTTTATTTTCTATGAACTTTTGAAGTTTTAGAGTTTTTTAATTAATTTTAAAAGTAGAAAATCCATAATTTCTTACTTAACCTCCTGCCGAGGCAGTGGCATATGTGCATGGCCCGCCAGTGCCATGGCGAGAATATGAACAAGGATGCATGGATGGATCGATCATGATCGGTCGATATCGGATAGATACATGATCCATGATCGAGCCACATGATCCAGACGATCTAAGCCATCTCTCCGAGGAGATCAAATGGCGAGAATATGGCGAAGAATGGAAACACTGTTCTTAATTGGATTTTTGTGATTCTTGTGAAAAACTTGAATGAAAACTTTATTTTATGCTCAATTTTATGGCGATGTCATCAAAAATCACTCCAAATGCATGGGTATGATGTAAAATAAATAAATAAATAATGCAAGGGTTATCTGAAGTAAATTCTTAAAATCGATCAAAAAAATAAATAAAAAATAACAGGCTATGGTTTTGAAAATTATCTCATCGAGGATGATTTTCGATGGTGGTGATGATCCGAGTGTGCTCCTGAGTGCAATAAGATGCTTTATAATGGGTTTGGACTCCTCACTTTAGAATAATGTATCCACCAATGGACACAACTTCTTCAGTAGAATCCACTTGATTTTGATGGTTTTTGCTCAAAAAACAAGTAGGAATGGTTGTTGGTTGGTTGAGAGCTCTAAGAGAGTGAAATGAGTGTCTGAGGAAGAGTTTTTACCTCTCTATTTTCTATCTCCTTGCAATGGCCAAAAATTATCTCATTCATGGTGATTTTTGGCTCCAAGTGGGTGTCCTTTGCTTGGGGTCATTGGGATTCTCCTTATGTGGCTTAATTTGGTTGTCCAAGGCATGTGAGGTGGCTATTATGAAGGAGAAGTGTGTGTCCTAGCAAATGAAAGAGGAGGTTGTTCAAGCCAAGTGTTCCAATGGGGGAGGTGAGGTGATTTCACCTCCCCATACATCATGGCTGACCCAACCACCTCTTTGGTCAGGTTGGACAGTGTTCTTGGAGCCTAGGTAGACTAATGGATGAGTTCTAAGTGGCCAAGAAAGAGAAATGACCATTTACATGAGTGTTTTTTCTTATGTGATACCCTTATACCAAGGGTAGAGTGGTCATTTGATATTGAATTTGATTTGGGCAGATTTGAAATGAGTCAATAGTGAGTTGGACCAAATTTCATGTCATTTGGAGTTCATTTGGTTAGGTTTGGCTCAATTTGACCTAGGGTCAAAATGGGTCAAAATGGGTCAAATCAAAGGTCAAATCAAGTTCATATGACTATTTGGAGAGGATTGTATGCTTTGGTTTGATTTAATTTAGATTTAATTTTAGTTTAGTCTAATTTGACCCTTTATGTCAATTTGGGTTAGCTTGGGTCAAGAGGGCCAATTGGGCTAGGTTTGGCTCAATTGAAGGTGAATTCATGTTTAAATATTGATTTTGGACTGATTTGAATCATCAATTTCAATGGATATTGTTTAGGTTGCAATTTGGCTAGTTTGGGTTCTATAGGCTAAAGGGTTGACTTAGTTTGACCCAATTTATATCAATTGATCTTCCTAGGTGATCAACAATCATGACATAAACTTTGGATTAATTCACTTTGATTTGGATTGAATTGGATTTTTTATGTAGGTCAAATTGGCCACTTTAGTTCAATTGAACCAATTAGATTTAGTTGGCTTTACTTTGGGTTGAGTTTGATTTAGTTGAGTTTATATATAGATTTGAGATTCATATATAAATTCAATTGTAATTGGCTTATATTCAAATGAGTTCTGGTTCATTTGAATATTTCAAGTCAAATAGGCTAGGTTGGGTTTGACTTAGGTTGATTTTGGTTTGACTAGATGATTGTAGGTTTCATTTATATTTGGATAGATGGTTGAAGGAATGATTGATTCAAGAGAAAATCCATTGATTTTGGATTTATTTAGATGAGTTTTGGCCAAGTTCAAAGAAATGGCTTAAAGAGTTTAAATTAGGTTTTGATTTGATTTTGGATTTTGTTTTGGCTATTTGAATTTATATTTCATTTATATTTGAAGATAATTGAAGGTACAATTGATTTATAAGAAAATCAATTGAGTTGATTGAATTGGATAGAAATTTGGCTAAGTTCATGAAGGTTGATTAAAGGGCTTGGGAAGGATTTCAAGTTTGGATTTGATCTTGGGTTTCAATCATTTGGAATTGAGTTTGGACTTGGATTTGGATTTGAAATTGAGTTTATGGTTTGGTTGGATATTTGGATTTGAATTGAATTTAAGGTGTACATGGATTGGGTTTAGGCTATAGGGTAGGTGATTTTCCTAAGTCCAGGCATGGCCTAATCCTATGATGATTAACTCTAAGTCTCTAGGCTTAGGTTAAGTGTTCACCTACTCTCTAGAAGTGTCTTATGACTAAGAAACCCTGTCTAGAAGGTTCCTAGGTTTAAGAAGAGGTTGAGAACTCACTCCAAAGTGAGGTCAACAAAGGACCCCCAATAGGTGTGACAAGGTGCACCACTGCGCATTGACTGAGATGATCAACAATGTCCAAAAGACTGCAAACACTAACAAAAATGATCTATACCTAAACTTGAAAGGTAGATAGAATCACAATCTTAGTGCGAATCTCTTTATGCGAAGGGCATAAGAGAGTTAGATGGAATCTGTGGGGGATTGAGTATGTGAACACTAGGAAGTAAGTTGAAGCTATCCACTTGGATATGGATTTGAGTCTCATTAGGAATATGATTTATTTTGTGTATTCAGATAAGAATCTATAATCTCTAGGGGAGGAATGTGAGCCTTCCAGGGAAGCGAGGTTGCTATCTGCTTGGGATAAGAGTTTGATGGTATTTCTTATGGCTTGGGAGATTAATTTGATTTGCCCTCAGGAGAAGTTTGGTTTGTTATTCTATATGTTTTAATTTGACTCCATTGGAAGGTTGGTTTCAAATTTAGTTTATTATGGATCCTGTGTGTGATGGACCCACTTAGAAGGGCTTGACCTATCTCAAATTTACAAATCCAAAGGGATAGTCTACCAAGGTAGGACTATCGACCTAAGGGTTACTTATTGGTGTGTTGTACTTAGGAAGAAAGCATAGTAGACTTACATCTTTTAAAGAGGATCAATTAGGGTGATCTTTTGGATCTGCAACAAATCAAACCTGACCTAGGGGTGACTACTAAGTGAATGTTATTGAGGGACTTATATCAACTCAAAAGTAGTTAAGATTAATTTCAATGATTTGTTTAATTTTGATTTGGTTTGGTTTAATTTGTTTTAATTTGATTTGATAGATCCCATGTGCATGGACCACGAGAAGGGGCTATGTCGATGGCCTATCTCAATTTATCGAAGTAGTTTATGGGCGAAGTACTATCAACTAAGGGGTACCTTTGGTGCAACAACTTTGTTGGACAAGCATAGAACATCTCCAAAGCAAGGAACAACTAGGGTAACCCATTAGATGCATTAAATTGAACTTCACTAGAGCATATGTTCAATGGTCTAGAAAGAATGCGTGAACATCTTCAAAGCGGGATGACCCCGTGGTAACTTTGTTGGTGGAATAATATAACCTAAGGATGACTATTGAGATTGTCATGGAGAATTATATAGTTTATTTTTCTTGTGGACCATGTGGTGCAGGACCACAAGAAAGACTATGTTATTAGACCTATCTTAGATTTACTGGACCAAGGGAGAATCTATGCATCCACATAACAAAATCTCCAACCATAGAGGTGGTTACTAGGAAAAGGGGATTCTCCAATCCAGTAGTAACTCGGGTAGTGTCTAAATGAGGTTGCAATGGACGTGATCTAAATAAAGTGCCCATAGGGGAGATGCCACAAGGGTCATTATCTTGGACCCTGTAAATAAGAAAGCCTGTAGGTGTATGGTGGCCAACTCAAGGAGAAAGCATACCAGACTTATATCTACCATGAGTGGTGTATCCATCGGGTGGGTCGCTATCAACATAGCGAAAACCAACCAATCTAAGGTGCCCTTCAGTGAGCGATAATCAATCTAGGAAGAAGCTATGTAGATTTATATATCCTTAAAGTGAAACTCATTGTCGGGATAGTTTTTCATCATCTCGATAGGTGCTATCCAACCTAGGGCTATGGCTATACTTAAAATGAAAGTGTAGCAAACTTACATCTTCCAAAGCGAGGAACAACTGCTGGGGTGACCAATTATTGGCACAATAAGTCAAACCCAACCTAAGGGATACTACTAAGTAGGGAGTCATAAAGAAGGACTAGACCTAGACTTGAAGTAGTAAAGAAGAAAGGTGTCGATGGGACCTTACCCTAATCCACTACTCGACCAATTCAGTTCATGATGGCTAGTCCAAGAAGAAAGTGTATAGTAGACTTAAATCCTCTTGAATGAAGCCAACATGAAGGTAGCTTACCAACCACACCGTAAGGCTTACCATGCTAACAAGGCACTTGTCGGTGTGCAATAGCCAAGTTAGGAATGAAAGCATAGTATACTTACATCCTCCTAAACAAGGGATCACTGGGGTGACGCACTAGCGGGGTTGGACGTCAGTCCGACCTAGAGCAGCTAATGAGTGAATGTTGCAAGGGGAGTTATCCCAGATCAAAGTAGCCCAAGATAGAAAATGTGTGTATGTGTTTTGGATATACTCAACCAAGTCGTCATGATGACTAGTTTAAGAAGAAGGTGTAAATCTTCTTAAAATGAGTCAACATGAATAGCTTCGTAAGGCCTACCATGCTATCAATGCTCATTAGGTGCAAGTTGAAGGAAGGAAAGCATAGACTTACATCTTCATGAATAAGGGACCACTGGGGTGAGTCACCAGTAGGGTAACACGTCAGTCTGACCTAGAGCAGCTAATAAGTGAGGGTCGTGGGGCGTTATCCACATCAAAGTAGCCAGATAAAGATGTGTATTTGTTCATGTGATTGTATGTAGTTTGTGTTTATGTTGTGTTGATGAAGGATAGGATGCCACTTGGGTTCCTTACACCTACTAAACACATCGAAGAGTGGATGAAATGGTGCTAGAGAGGGGCAATGTGACTCCACCAAAAAGGATGTTGCTCGGGTTCTTATACCTAACTTAGTTGTACTAGTTAGGATGCCTCTTGGGTTCTCTTACACCTATCCTAATCACCATAGAATCATTGTAGTTTGTGTTTTGTTTTGATGAAGGTTAGGATGCCACTTGGTTTATCTTACACCTATCCTAAACACATCATGGTAGATTCATAGATAAGCAAATAATGCTTCTAATGAAGAAGGATTTGATGAATGGAAGATAGATTTTATTGATGATAATTATTTTCAAACATTATTTTAAGGATAGTATTTCTTTAAATGTATATTGATTGGAAGCATCGGCTCCCTATCATAGTAGTTTAAACTACTTTCCATCCTTGAGCACCAAGGTAGTCCTTTCAATGATCAGTAGAATTTGATTTAAAAAGTTTTGAGATAGACTAACTTTGAAAGAGTTTAAACCATCTATATTCAAAATTTGAAATCTTTCTCCTTAAGTAGAATCTTGGAGGTTGCATCTCTAATGTCACTTTAATCTTTTAGATCAATCTTTTTATCCCATGATGCTTTACTACAAGCCTTAGAAACTCCCTAAAGTCATTCTAATTGTATACTTTAGGGGATTCAACTTCAAGCAGTGTCATAATCAAAGACAACTACTCATCGTAAAGATGGTCTTCCTTTTTTCTTTAACCTAGTGACTAGAAAGGCATGACCTTATAGTGGTAAATTCCAATGGAAATTATAAGTGCAAATGACCTCTCATCCTCTAGCATCATTCAACCCATCCTTGAATGAGGAGATTGTATGTAAAGAGGCTATGTCTGCTATCAAATTTAAAATAGGTAATGTGGATTCATCTTTAAGACATGCCTAATTGAAATCTTTAGAATCGATGTATGTATGGATTTGAATGTCCTTCCTTTTGACTGGGCATAATCTTGGGTAATCATGATAGCATCTTTCTTCTTCAATAAGGTTGACCTCAAACTATGATCTTGTTCTTGGTGCAAATGTTTGCATCAAAAGTTTGCAAAGTAGGAATAGCAATAGGTTCAATTTTGAATTTGTAGACTGCTACCTTTAAAGATGTATTGGGCACTTCATTACAGTCTTAGGTAAAATAGTCTTTAAACTACAAAAGTAACCTAACTAAGTCATTGGATTTTTCTTTCTAACTTATCATATATGGATGTTGGGAGTGTCGGTGGACTACCTTTATCTTCTAAGGTTAATCACTTAAAACTCATTGGTTGATGATCTAATTTTCTTCTCAACTTGAGTGTATCCTCTACTTGAAAGTCTTCTAAATTCTTAAGCAAAGTAGGTAGACTAGGCAAAATATGATTTTATTACTTCATTTGAAGGTTTATCTACAAGTTGAATCCTCTTTCAAGCTTGAAGAAAGAGATGAAGTGGAAATTTGATATCTCACATATATATATATATATATATATATATATATATATATATATATATATATATATATATATATGTATATTGTTAGGTTAGAGGCACAACTCTTAACTTACAATCCTATAATAATATCATGAGATAGTAGAATTGAGTCAATGTTCACCCACACAGTTTCTAGTCACATCTTTCATGAATTATCCTTTTAGAACTTTTTGTTTTACTATTATCTACTCCAAAGACTTGTCAAAAGTAGACTCAAAATTTATTTCATATATATATATTTTCTCTCCTTTTCTTTGAATTTACACCTGTACATGATTTATCCTTTGGATTCCAAATCAATTATTATTACTTTTCTTCTTCTTTTTGTTTCTCTTCTTCTCTATTTTTTTCATTCATTCTTTTCATTTTTCTTTTCTTTTTCTCTTATTGTTTCATTTTTTTCTCTCCTTTTTTTGAGTCTTTGTTTATATTGTGTTCTCTGAGGGATAGCTTGTCTTTCTTTTCCATAGGATATTCTATGTTGAGTAAGACTTGAGGTTGCCACTAAGCGAGCAAGGAAGAATTAGGTTAAGTTCCAATTAATCACTCTATCTCCTTAGAAGGTGAGGGTGCACTCATTATTTTTTAGCAGTGGGCAACCTTCCATGATAGTTTAGGACCTTAGATTAACCATAGAATAGTTTGATGCCCTTATTTTGGATTATGAGGTGTATCTTAAGAAGGATTTAGAATTTGATTTTGATTGGTTTGCTTCTTCTATGGTGTTGATCAAAGTGGTAGGACCACTCCAACAATTGGCTTTTGTGATATCTTCTTAAAGAGGTAGAATTGATGTCTACTACTCTTTTTGGTGCCCAAAATTTCTTCTATTAGATTTGATGATTCTAAATCTTGTCGATAGTAACACCACAAAAGTTTAAAATTGGGGCACCTCTACTTGAGTTGGAATCCTTAAAGGCATCAAGTCCATCGATGCTGTTATTTTATGGATTACGATCGTTATTATGATTATTTTGAGAGTTGTCTTCTTTTGGGAATTAGGATTCAAATCATTTGAGTCATACTTATCTAGAATGGAATACATAAATAAAATCCTTATTGATCTTATTCTTGCTCTTGAAGGAAATTTATGGCCTTTCTCCTTTGGTTAGAAACTTCGAGAATCATACTATAGATAATGAAGTGTCTTCTTGCACGCCACCTCCTTTCTCTGATATGGTAATCTAGAATGCATTTGGAAAGAGAACCATATCAGACCTTCACTTGAATGTTGTTGACTTGAATTATTTAGTTGATTTGATTGAATTGGAACCTCATTTAACAAATTTAGGTATGCTAAATGGGGTTCAAATATTGGAAGATTTTGAAATTTTTTTTTTGGAGGAGAGACTTTGAATTTGATTTAAATTTAGAACCCACATTCAACAAATTTGGGTATGTTGAATGGGGTTCAAATGTTTTGGAGAGCTCTTAATTGATGCTTCCATTGGCTCACATTTGAATTTGATTTTATGTTTGGGACCCTCATTTAATAAATTTTGGGGTTAAATCAATTTATTTTATTTTATTTTGAAGGAACACTTTTGTTGATGATTTGTTTGGTGAATATTGTGATTTAAGATTTGTGATTTTGATTTTTTTTAAAAAAATTATTTAACAAATTTGTATGATTTAAAATGGATCAATAAATTTTTTTTATTTTTTAAGATGATATTTGTTTTGTTGTGAAAAGAGAAATTAAAACAAATGTGGTATGTTAAATAAAGTTCAATTTTTTTCAATTTTTTAAAATAAAATTTATGTCAAAATTTGGGTATTGAATGGAGTTCAAAGTGTGTTTTAAAAATGTTTTTAAAATTTTTGATTTTATTTTGAAAAGGAAATCATTTACAAATATGGTATGTTCAAATGGTTTTATTTTTAATGTGATTTTGTTTGAAATTTTTAATTTAAAGTATTTTGAAATATATATCTTTTAAATATTTTATTTTTAAAAAGAGAATTTACAAGAGGATTAAATTTCAATTTTATGTCATCTTTTTGATTTCATTAATTGTGTTTTAATATTGAAAAAATGTTTTTAAAAATTGATTTAAAATAAATTTAATTCAATATGAAATAGGATAATGCAACAAAAGAAAGATAGTGTTGAAATATAAAAATACAAGTATATATCTTTTGGAGAAATATTTTCTTAAGTATGAGATGAACCTTGAGAGGTAAACAAATCTTCTTGTTTATTTTTGAGATGTGGGACATCATAGATCTTAGGGGTCTTATTGAAATATCAGAATGACATTAGGAAAGATGCACTATCTGAAAGATAGTTATCACCCATATAATACTCATCACAAGGACTCTATGATGGAGTATTCCTTTGAAATGGAAAGCCTCATATTTGGGATGTGAGTTATATACCATTAAATTAAACCATATGAAAATTTATGATGAACATAAGAAAGAAAAAAATCACATGATTAATTAATTGATCACTTAAACAATGATGGTATTTTAATAAAAGGAAGATTCCATTCTCTATTAAATACACACATGATTCATAAATAAAAGTACATGCCTTGAACTAAGAAGTGAGGTAATCAACAATTCTCATGCTAGCAAAGCCTCATATTCTTAGAATGTCGGATACCATTTTCTTAAATACACACTATATTTATAATTTGGAGAATGAAAAGCAAAAATGATATTTTGAATCATTTATGTATATGAATTAAAGATCCAAATTCTAGTATTGAAATACATAAGAATATCAAATTATATGCCATTATTAAACCAAGGAAGTGAGGTAATCAAATATAATCTAAAGCCTTTATATTGATGTCGGACTATATACCATTAAATACTCACTTACATAAATCAATACATGAATAAAGGAAAGGAGAATCATTATACATTTAATTTTATAATCATAAAATCTCTTATGTATTTATAAATCAATTCTAACATATGTAACCATTCATTTATAAGCATAGAAAATACATTTTGATTTAATAGTGGTAATAATTACACATAATAAATTAAATCAACACATACAAGTGATATAAAGGAAAACCATTTGATTTAATTAATTTTGAAAAGATAAATGTATGATTTTAAATGACATACAACATTTAACATGATTGAAAGGAATGAATAAGCAAAAAAAGTGATTTCATTGATTAAATTAGTTCTAAGTACAATAAAATAAAATAAAAGCATTTAAAGAAAACCAAATTTTAATTATCACTTTCAATTTCATATTTCATTTGGTTTGAATAAATGAGGGAAAGTTTTTTTTGATCCTAACCCATTCCCATGTTTGTGATTTAATTTATTTAATGAAAAGTAATTAAGTTGATTTTATGGGTTAATTAGGTTATTATGCATTAAATCCATTAATTAAACCTTACCTATGTTGCCATAATTTAATTAACCAAGTAATTATGAGCCTACATGTTATGTACATACATTGGAAATTAATGAACCTAAGAAATGAAAGAGGCTAATGCAATTGGCTCATAATTAGTGATTAATTAAGTTAAAACTTAATTAAGTACTTTCATGGTTTTCCCACTCATGTAGGTTAACCATAATTTTCTTAAATGTCTTTAAGTTATTGAACACCTAAAGATCTACCCATGAATTGATTAATTAAGATTCTATGTGATTATAGTTTCAAATTGATTAATTATGCAATTTAATTATTGAATTAAACCATCAATTAATTAAATTAATTAATTTCCATTCAAGTACAAGGACTTAGGAAAAGATTGTGAAAGAGGTCCCAATCTCATTCCCATGCCCATTCACTATCAATGATTAACAAGCTTAATTTTCCTTATTTGTTTAGATTAATTAATTATCAATTAATTAGAAAGTAATTAAGTTAAGACCAATTTCTAATTAATCAAGCAATAAATCCCAAGAAAATTATGGGAGGCTGAGGTCATCCCATTAATCAACCTCATAAAGTTTCAGATTAATTACTCAGGTAATTATAGAGTAATTAATCTAATTAAGTTTTAAATTAAACCTTAATTACTATTCAAAATTAATTGGAATCAATTTTAATTGAATCTCCTCTGAAATACATTCAAACAAATATATATTTACATTTTTAGGATTTTTCTATGATGTTTTATAATTTTCCAAAGTTTTAGCTGATTTAAATGATTTTCCATGATTTTTATAAATTTCATTAATTTATTTTAACTATTTGAACTTCAAATGCAATATCCCCAATCAAATCCTTTTAACTTGAAATTTGTATGGTAGGTAGATTTTAAGCTCACTTTTAATCTCTAAAAATCAAATCAATCTATTTTATCATTTTGGTTTAATTAATGAAATTTGATTTTCCTAAAACTTAAATTAAGCTCAAAATATTTAGTAAGATTTGGGCTTTTTTCCTTCATTAGATTCCTTTGAAAGACAAATCCAATGAGCCTTATTTGCAATTTTTTAGTTAAGTATTTTATTTTTTATGAATTTTGAATTTTAAGTGTTTTAATTAATTTTAAAAGCAAAAAATCCCTATCTTACTTATTCTCAACACTGCGGCATTGATTGGACCACGTGGACCACATGGCATCATGAGTGGTGTGGAACATCGCGATGAGCGAATGTGGACAAGGATGTGTAAATCATTGGATGGTCGATGAGATCGGTCAGATCGATCACGCTGATCCATGATGAGCCACTTGAATGATAGCCATATGATCTATCTGTTTATTTCCTTGAATAGAAGATTAGATGGTCGAGCAATCCGGTGAAGAGATGGAACACTTGCAAGATTTTATGATTCTTATGAAAAATTGAATGAAAACTTTTTTAGGCTCAATTTTTCTAGCGATCTTCACTGAAATCACTCAAAATGTGGGGATGATGTAAAATATAAAAAAAAAACATGGGTAATCTAAAGAAAATTCTAAAAAAGCAGCAAAAACTATCAAATAAAAGAACCTATGGTATTTCTTGAAAATTACCTCACAGAATGAATTTTAGTGGCGGTGATGATCGACGTGCTCTTACAAGAAGAAGCTTTGGAATGGGTTCGGCTCTTGCTTCACTTCAAAATAATGTATCCACCAATGGTCATTGCTTCCTCATTGATTTTGATGGCTTTTGCCCAAAAATCAAGTGGGAGTGGTTGATGGTTGGTTTGGAAGCTCTAAGAGAGTGAAATGAGTGTGTGAGGAAGAGTTTTTGCCTCTCTAACTTCTGTCTCCTTGTAATGGCAAAAAATTACCACATTCATAAAGATTTTTGGCTCCAAGAGGGTGTCCTTGGCTTGGGGTGGATAGGATTCTCCTTAGGTGGCTTAATTTGGTTGCCAAGGAATGGAAGATGGCTGCTATGAAGGACAAGTGGGTGTCGTAGCAAAGAGAAGTGTAGGTCCTTCATGCCAAGTGTTCCAATGGGGAGGGAGGTGATTTCACCTCCCATGAGTCATGACCCAACCTCTTGGGTTAGGTTGGACAGTGTCCTTGGAACCTAGGTGGAATAATTGATGAGTGTCAAGTGGCCAAGGAAAAGAAATGACCATTTACATAGGTGTTTTATCTTATGTGATGCCCAAGGGTAGAGTGGTCATTTAGCATTGAATTTGATTTTGGCATATTTGAAATGAGTCAAAGTGAGTTGGACCAAATTTCATGTCATTTGGAGTTCATTTGGTTAGGTTTGGCATAATTTGACCCATTTGGGTCAAATTGGGTCAAAATGGCTTAGGTTAACCAATTGGTCAAATTAGGTCAAACCAAGGTTTATGTCAAGTTCATATGACTATTTGGAGAGGATTGTAAGGTTTGGTTTGATTTAATTTAGATTTAATTTGGGTTTAGTTTAATTGAACCCCTTTATGTCAATTTGGGTCAACTAGTGTCAAGAGGGCCAATTGTGCTAGGTTTGGTTCAATTGAAGGTCAAGTCAAGTTTAAATGTTGATTTTCGGTTAATTTGAATCATTGGTTTTCAATGGATTTGGCTTAGGTTATAGCTAGTTTGGGTTCATATAGGCTAAAGGGTTGACTTGGTCACTGTTGACTTTGTTTGACCCAATTATATCAATTGATCATCTTAGGGTGATCAACAATCATGACATGAACTTTGGATTGGCTTAATTCACTTTGATTTGGATTGAATTGGATTTTGGTTCATGTAGGTCAAATTGGCCTCTTTGGGTCAAGTGAACCAATTGGATTTAGTTAGCTTGATTTAGTTGAGTTTATATATAGATTTGAGATTGATATATAAATTCAATTGCAATGGGTTTGGATTCCAATGAGTTTTGGCTCATTTGAATATTTCAAGTCAAATAGGCTAGGTTGGGTTTGACTTGGTTTAATTTTGGTTTGATTGGATGATTGTAGGTTTCATTTATATTTGAATAGATGATTGAAGGAATGATTGATTAAAGAGAAAATCTACTGATTTTGGCTTGATTTAGATAGGTTTTGGCCATGCTCAAGGAAATGGCTTAAAAGGTTTAAATTGGGTTTTGATTTGATTTTGGATTTTTTTTGGCTATTTGAATTTATATTTCATTTATATTTGAGAAGATAATTGAAGGTACAATTGATTTATAAGAAAAATCAATTGAGTTTGGATTGAATTGGATGGAATATTAGCTATGTTAATGAAGGTTGATTAAAGGGCTTATGAAGGATTTCAAGTTTGGATTTGATTGGGTTTCAATCATTTGGAATTGAGTTTGGACTTGGATTTGGATTTAAAATTGAGTTTGAGGTTTGGTTTGAAATTTGGGTTTGAATTGAATTTAAGGTGTACATGGATTGGGTTTAGGCTATAGGGTAGGTGATTTTCCTAAGTTTAAGGCATGGCCTAATCTATGATTAACCCCTTCTAAGGGTCAAGTGTTCACATAATCTCTAGAAGTGTCTTATGACTAAAGAAACCTTTATCTAGAAGGTTCCTATTCTAAGGAAAGGAGGTTGAGAACTTACTCCAAAGGTGAGGTCAACAGTGTGTTACTTGGTTGATGAAATTGAAAAGAAGAAATGTTGAATCTGAATTTGTTCTCGATTAAAAAAAAACCAAAAACCTTAAACCCTAAACTAAAACATGAACCCTAAACCTAAAAACTAAACCTAAATGCTAAACCCTAAACCCTAAAAACCCTAAACTCTAAACCCTAAACCCTAATCCCTAAAACCCTGAACCCTAATCATTAAAACCCTAAACCCTAAACCTAAACCCAAAAAACTAAACCTAAAAACCCTAAACCCAAACCCTAAATCCTAAAAAACCTTAAACCCTAAACCTAAACCCTAACTTAAAATAAAATAAACCTAAAATAAAATAAAAAAAAAAGAACTAAACTAAAAAACAAAACCTTAACTTAAACCCACCCCTTGAGCCCTCACCTCTCTGCTGATTCTCTTTTCCCCTCTCATTTTGGCTTTCTAGTCACGATGGTGTTTGGCATGATTCTCACTAGATTCCTTTGAATGATGATTTCTTTTCTTACTTGGAGTGACATCATGGCTTGGCATCTTCCCGATGATTATGGGAAACTGGTCAATGGATCTTAGGCATCAACTACCTTGGCTTTGGCTGCTTCAAAATCATTTGAAGACATCCTCACTAGTAAGGATAGTTATTTAGGTGAGTCCCTAGAACTTGTTTTGACTTCCTTTTAAGGCATGTCTATGGTTATGTGCTTTGATCTGATTGTTGAAAAGCTTGTTAAGATGTTTGAATTTACTTTGGTTGGAAAGTTTACTCTTTGTAGGCTGGAAAACATTCACTCTTTCTTTAATAATCTAAAACTTTTGGGTGCTTTTACAATTTGTTTAATTGATCCCCACCATTTTTTGATTTAGTTAATGAACGCTTTGGATTACTCACATGTTTTTACTCATCATTCTTATTTTATTTTCAATTGCCAAATGAGGTTGCCAAAATGGATTCCACTCTTTCATATTAGGGACCCAATCATTATGGTTTGGATTTCTCTTCCCAATATGTGAATTTATTTCATTAATCATCTATTTCTTTTTATTGTGGGTGCTTTATTTGGTCATTTAAATTGATCGTGATGGCTACAAAATCTCAACCTTTTGTGGCTAGAATCCTTGTTGAATTAGACATTACCAAGAAACACCCCAAAGAAATCTGGTTGGGATCTTAAAATTACGGTTATATATAGAAAGTTGATTTTGAAAAGTTTGATGTCTTTTATTCTCAATGTAAATTCCACGATCATAATTCATTCATCCTCACCTAAAAAGAAAATTCTTATTAAGGAAACTATTGTTCCTAACCTAGGCGATCAATGTTAAATATCAAAAGTTAATTAGAAAAAAAATTCATTGAATGTTCCTAATAAGGCTATTTTACCACTTATTTCTTCTATGAAATTGAAGGTTTCTAATGTGGAAAATAATAATTTCTCTAAACTTTTGGATGATGATTCTTTTTCCCTAGTCAATCCCGCATCCTTTACCAATTTTGATTGATGAAATTAAAGCTTTACTTTAAAATATTATTAAGGATATCAATGTTATGCATCATTTAAATTCAACGGAGAATATGGCTTTGGTTTCTCATGATATTCAGTTTGAAAAACTTGACTTTACTTTAGTTTAGGATGATTTAAATTCTCAAAAATATTTAGTTTTGTCTAATAATTTGGGTATTGAAGAAGAAGGGATTGATGTTCACACTTTCCTTCTTAATAAATCTATTTCATCTCCCTCGCTTGTTACACTCGATGCTCATTTGCCTTTAATAAATTCTAATGGCTTGGAAGAAGGAGAACTCACTTCTATTCAGGAGACTTCCACTAAATCTATGACAAATGTTGCTAAATCCTTCTCGGATGATGATTCTATAGGAAAAGGAAATGGTTTCAAAAAGTTATCATGCAAAAAAAAGAAAAAATGTTAAAAACTTCCCTCCCAAATTGTCCAAAACCACTAGATCTACTATATCTCTCTCTCTCTTAATTAACCTTTTCTTAACCCTTTTTTTACTTATGTTTAATTTTTTTATTTGGAATGTTAGAGGATCGGTACCTCTCTATTCATAACTATATTAGAAACCTTTATCAAATTTATAATATTTCTTTACATATTATTTTGGAGCCTCTTATTAATGCAAATAAAATTAACCATTTTGTTATAATGATCAGTTTCAATAAATTTTTCATTAATGTTAGCAATAAAACTTGGTGTTTTTGGAATAATTTTGTGGAGGCTTCTATTCTTGATGATTTTAAACAAGTTTTCAATGCTCAAATATCCTATGGTGACTATTGTGTTTTGGGCTCTTTTGTCTATGCATCTTGTAATAGATCTAGTAGAAATCTTCTTTGGGAAAATTTGAGGAATTTTGCTACCTTTGTCAATAAACCTTGGTTTGTTGGTGGGCATTTCAACACTATTTTATTCTCTTCTGAATGAAGTGGTGGTTGCTCTCCTAATATTCATTCCATGGAAGAATTTTCCAATATGATCCTTTATTGCAATTTGATTGATATTGGCTTTAAGGGTTCAAATTTTACTTGGCAAAACTCTAGACTTTGGCAAAGTTTTGACAACATTCTTTTAATACTCATTGGATTACTCAATGGCCTGTTACTTCTATCAATCATTTAAGCAGAACCTTATCGGATCATGCTCCTCTTTTGGTTTCTATTAAAGATAACTCTAATAGATTAAAAAATTTCTCGCATTTTAGATTTCAGAACATGTGGATTCAACATATTGATTTCTTTAATGTGATGGTTAACAATTGGAAAGGTTCCTTACATCCTGAAAATTTGATTATGGGGATGAATAGATTTTCGTTTAAGCTTAAAAAACTTAAACAAAATCTGGGTTTGTGGAACAAGCATTGTTTTAAAACCTTTTACTAATATCAAAGAAATAGAAAATTTGGTTTGTGATCTTGAAGTCTCATTATGTCTAATCTACTAAGATTAAGGACTTGATTGAGGTGAAAGATAAACTTCTTAATTTATAAAATATGGAAGAGACTTATTGCCAAAAGCTACTAGTAAACATATTGAGATGGTGATAGAAATACTAGATATTTCCATGCTTTAGTTAATAAAAGAGCTTTAAATAATATTCAAAAAATTAAAGATGATAATGGAGAATGGATTATGAGAATAATGATATATTAAGGATTCAACCATTAATTACTTTAGAAATATGCTTAATAAGAGTTGCTCTTATGAAGCTATTTCTAAATCACACTTCATTCCTATTATAAACAATAATGATAATGATTTTCTTACTATTGTTCTTAATGAAGAGGAAATTTTTAAAGTTCTTAATAGCATAGATTATAGATTGTTGTTGGTCGGAGGGTTTCACTACCCAATTTTTCAAAATGCTAGTTTATTATTAAAAATGATTTGGTTGAGGCTGTGGTTGATTTTTTTAATGGTAATCCTTTTCCTAGATATTTTTCTTGCACTTCTATTATTCTCATACCTAAGAAAGATAATCCAAACTATTGGAGTTATTTTAGACCTATTAGTCTTTGCACCTTCTTCAATAAGTTGATTTCCAAAATTCTAACCAACAGGCTTAGTCCTTTACTTCATAGGATTATCTCTCTAAACCAAACTAGTTTTGTTAGAGGTAGATCTATTTCGATAATATTCTCTTAGAATTAATTCATGATTTGATGCTAAGACTAGAGGTGGCAACATTATGTTCAAATTAGATATTACCAAAGCTTTTGACAATATCTCTTGGGATTTCCTTATCCATATTCTGAATTTATTTGGGTTTTGATAAATTTATCTTTCTTATTAAAATTGTATTAAAATGCCTAGTTTTCTATTTTCCTTAATGGGGGAAGCCTTGGGCTTCTTTCCTTCTTCCCATGGCCTAAAATAAGGGGATCCTCTATCTCCTACATTATTTATTATTATTATTAAGTACTTATCTAGGAGCATCAATGATCTATTCTTAAACAATCCTAGTATGCATTACAAAACTCTTGGTGTTCTTCTTATTTCTCATTTAAGCTTTGCAAAATTTTCATTATTTTGCAATGCTTCTATTCATCATCAAGAATCTCATGATTTTTTTAAATAAATTTGGTTTAGATAGTGTTATATCTATCAATGAAAACAATAGCTATTTTATTACTTCTTCAAGCATCTCCAATAATAAAATTATTCAAATCATGCATATCACTAACTTTGAACATCAACATTTTCCTCTTAAGTACTTGGGTGCTCCTCTTTTTAAATGTCCGAAATGATCCCATCATTTTGATGAGTTAATTCAAAAAATTTTAAATAAAATTTCTATTTAGGAATTTCATTTACTTTCCTTTGGTGTTAGGCTCACTATTCTTAAAAGCACTCTCAGTTCAATGCCGCTTTATTTGATTCAAACTATTATGCCCACTAATACTACTCTTATTAGAATTAATCTCTTGCTTAATAAATTTTTTTGGGGATCCAATAATTCTACTAAAAGAATGCATTGGACTTCCTGGCATAAATGTTGTGGTCCTTTGGGTGAAGGTGGCCTCAGTTGCAAATTGATTCATGAAGCTATTAATGCCTTCTCTCATAAGCTCTGGTGGAATTTTAGAAAGAATGATCGGGCTAATTTTATGATGAAAAACTATTTCCAAGGTAAACACACTCTTATCTGTGATTATAAATTTCATGACTCTCTAGTTTGGAAAAGGTTTTCCTCCATTAAATGGGTTTCTGAACCCTTAATATGTTGGGGTATTCATTCCAGTTCTTCTTTCTTTTGGCAAGACAATTGGATTGGCAATGGCTCTAACTCTCCACTCTACTACTATCAAAGTTAACTCTTTTGGCATAAGAACACTTAGAATGAAAATAAACTTGAGAATTATATCCCTATTTCTCTTTTAGATAACTTTAGAAATATCTTTATTTTCTAACAAACCTAACCAAATTCTTTTTAAGCTTTCTTACAATGGTGATTTTGTTCTTAAAGAGGTTTGGAATTATATTAGAGATAAACAAAACTCCTCAAATGTCTTCATTAAACTTTGGAACAATATTATTCCCATTTATTATTCAATTTTAGCTTGGAGGATTTTGAATAACTTTATTCTTGTGGACTTTTTGCTCTAGAATAAAGGGTTTTATTTGCCTTCAAAGTGCTATTGTTGCTTTCATATTAAAAATGTTAATCATGTTATTATCAATGGTGCTATTGCATCTAAATTATGGTTATGGTAAGATAATTTATTTAATACCAACTACTTTCATGGCTCTCTTTCCAAATATCAACTTCTTGAAGTCGATTTCCAAAAAATTATGTAAGGTCATATCAAAGTTCTAGTTGCTATTACCCTTATCTGGTTCATTTGAATGGATATAAATGATGCTAAATATCATGGCATTCTGATGAGCCATAAAAGGATCCTAGCTAGAACCAAAGATAAAATTCAATCTCTATTAAATACAAATCTTATTAGTAATCATTTTTTGTTATAAATTTGTGGCTAAAAAATTGGGTATCATTCTGCGTGATGTTGACTCTTATAAAAGAGCTAGGATTATCCATTGGATCAGACCCTAAGAAAATTTGATTAAAGTGAATATTGATGGTTTTAATGCTTCCAATAAATATGGTTGTGGTGGTATTCATAGGAATTCTAAAGGTACTACCATTTGTACTTTTGTCTATCCTCTCAAAGCCTACTCTATTATGTTGAGCTTATGGCTGTCAATAAAGCTATTGAGATTTATTTGAATAAAGGTTTCCTCAACATCTGGATTTAAGTTGATGTGTTCTTGCTTTTTGACATGCTAAACTCTAATATAACATGAAATGCTGATTTATTTTATCTTCTGAATCATACTTAAAATATTCTTTCTCAAGTTTGTTATAAAATTTTTCATATCCTATGTGCAGGTAATGCTTGTGCTGATTTCTTGACTACTTTAGGTGCAAACTTAACTGATTTAACTTTATTTGACAATCAAAATTTGCTAAACTTTTAAGGGTTTGGTCAACTTGGATAACTTGGATTACCTTATCTCAGATTATAATTTTCTTGGCTTAGTTTTTTTTTGTTGGTTTTTGATGAGCCATTGCTTTTGGTTCCCCTTTGTTAAACCTTCTTTGGGTTGTGGCCATTTGCTTATTTTCACTCTTGGGCCTATGCTGGTTTTTGTTTTTGAGCTCTTGCTTTTGGGTTGGCCTAGTGGTTAATACCTGGTGGTTCCTATTTTTTCTATCTAGGTTGTTTTGGTTTTTTTTTTGGTGGATGTTTATTTGCACAGTTGGATGATTATTGTTGCTTGGTTATTTTGTGACCTTCATTTGGGTGGTTGCTACTATTTTTGTATGGGATTTGCCATATCTCTAAGCTGGTTTCTTCCTTGGCTTGGATTTTATCTACTATGGTGGTTTGGGTGTGTTGGTTGGTTGGGTTAGTTGGTTGGGTTTTGTTTGGTTTATCACTTCTATTGGTAGATTAGAGGATGTTGGTGGTCTAATTTTGGATTGGATTTGGCAAGGTGGAGGTTATTTGTTGATTGTTATTTCTTCTTTTGTGGATTTGGTTTTGGTGGTGTTTTGCTAGTTTGGGTTTATTTCTTTTGGTTATGGTTTACCTCTTCATGGTCTTCCTCTCTTGCAACTTCTTTTGTTTTTGTTATTTTGGGTTTGTTTGGTTATTTTGGGTGGTTTTGCATGATGGATGCTATTGGTCTTTTGGATTTGATTTTCTCCTACTATGGTGGTTACTAGGCTATATTGGTTGGGTTGGTTGGATGGGTGGCTATTTTATTTTCTTTCGCTCTATTGGTGACATGCTAGTTGCTCCTACTATGGTTCTCTTCTGGATCTTGCGTTTGGTGACAACCTTCTTTGCCTTTGTTGCTTGTGGCATGATGTATTTTTTTTTTTCTTTTTGGTCTTGGTTTTTTTTGTTTGTGTTGTTGGTCATGATGCTTGCTCCTTTGATGTTACTATTCCTCTTTGGTGGTGGCTTTGGTGGTGTTCCTACTATCTTCTTGTTGTCCTTGATGGTTGGTTGGTATACTTGCTTGGGCATATTTGTTTGGTGGCTTTATGGTTGGCTATTATGTCTTGTTTGAGTTTATAGCCTTACAAGATGCTTGGGATGATGGACTATAAGAGGTATCGATTGCCTTCATGTTTTCCTCTATCTTGGTGGTAGCTTATATGTAATTGTAACCCTTCTTCAGAATTTTTGATGCTTATATATAATGTTGCTCCTTGAGATGATTGTAATTGAGCTTGAGCCTTTTCTTTACTTTGCTCCTTTTCTTTGCTCATACTCTTTATGCTTGCTTAATTGTACTCATCCTTTCATTAGTATGTTTCGATTTCTTTTTGTTATTGAGAATCTTGCAAGTGGATCTTGGTATCAAAGGACTTAGTGGATGTTCTTTGCACATTGATCGTTATTGTTGGTGATTTCGTTTTGCTTTTACTTTTGTTATTTTTTTTCTTATATTATTGTAATAGTTAGGGGGTTTATCTCTTTAAGACTTATTGTTGCTCTTTGAGCATTAGTTTAGAGATTTACCTCTTGTAAGGACTTTGTACTCTTTTTTTGTGGCAATAAAATTCATTAATTTCTCTAAAAAAACCCTAAACCCTAAAAAGCTAAAAAACTAAACCTAAATTAAATAAAACATAAAAATAAAATAAATAAATAAAAACTAAACATAAATATAATAAAAAATATAATAAATTAAAACTAAATCATAAATTTAAACCTAAAACCTAAATAAAAAAAAATAAAAATAAAAAAATAATATAATAAAAATAAACATAAAAAAAATAAAACTAAACCTAAAATAAAAAAATAAAATAAATAAAAAAAATAAATAAATATAAATAAAATAAACTAAACTAAAAACCTAAAATAAAAAAATAAAATAAATAAAATAAAATCTAAACTAAAATAAATAAATAAAATAAAAAAAAATCAAATGAACTTAAAAAATAAAATAAAATAAACTAATAAAAAAATAAAATAAACCTAAAATATATATAAACTAAATAAACCTAAACCTAAATAATAAAAAAATAACCTAAACTAAAATAAACTAAAAAATAAAACTAAATAAATAAACTAAACTAAAAATAAATAAACCTAAACCTAAAAAATAAAAATATAAACTAAAATAACTAAACTAAAATAAACCAAAAATAAAACCTAAACCTAAATCTAAAAATAAAATAAAACCTACTTAAACCTAAAATAAAATAAAAATCAAAAAATACTAAATTAAAGAATAAACTAAACCTAAACCTAAAAATAAACTAAAAATAAAATCTAAACAAAAATAAAACAAACCAAAAATAAATAAACAAAGGTAAATAAAAATAAACCTAATAAAATAAAAATAAACTAAAATAAACCTAAACTGTTTGGTTTTTAATTTAAATAAAGACCCTAAAATAAAAAAAATAAACTAAATAAAACCCAAAAAAACCTTAAACCCTAAACTAAACCATAAATCCAAAATGTTAAAAAACCTAAATCTAAAAGAATCCTAAACCTAAAACCTAAATCCTAAAAATAAATAAACCCAAACCCTAAACTAAACCCTAAACCCAACCCTAAAATCCACAAAACCCAAAAACTAAAACCTAAAACCACAAATAAATGCTAAAATCCTAAACCCTAAACCTAAAACCTAAACTTAATCCTCCCTAAAACCCTAAACCTAACCTAAACCCTAAACCCTAAACCCCCAACCCCAAACCCAAACCCTAAACCCAACCTGACCCTAAACCTACACTGACCCCAAACCCTAAAAACCTACCCTAAATCCTAAAACCCTAAACCCTAAACCTAAACTGGCTAACTGATAAAACCTAAAAAATAAAATAAATAAATAAACTTAACATAAATAAAATGAAATAAAATAAAATAAAACCTGGTAAATCTAAACTAACAACATAAACTTACCTAAAGCTAAAGATAAGATAAAGATAAAACTAAACTAAGATAAAATAAATAAAATTAAAATAATAAACAAAATAAAACCAAAGTGGTCAAAATAAAGAACTTTAAAATAAAAATCTAAAAAATAAAACCTAAAATGTAGATAAAATAAAATAAACTTAAAATAAATGAATAAAAAAACCTAAACCTAACAATACTAATAAAACCTAAAATAAATAAATAACCTAAAAACTAAACTAAAAACATCTAAAAAAAAAACCTAAACCTAAAATACTAACTAAAATATACCTACTAAAAATAAACTAAACCTATTAAAAAACAAACACTAAAATAAACCTAAACCTAAACTTAAATAACAAAGATAAAACCAATCCAAAATAAAATAAAACTAAACCTAAACTTAATAAAAACTTAAACCTAAAAATAAAATAAAACTATACCAAAACATAAACTAAAATAAAACATAAATAAATAAATAAAAAATATAAAAAAAATAAACCTAAAATAAAAATATAAAATCTAAACTTATTTGCTAAAACCTAAACCCAAAACCTAAAAACTGACCTAAAACCCTTGGCCCTACTAACTAAACCCTACCCAAACTAACCTAAACTAATACTCTAACTAAAATAAATAAAATAAAAACCCTGAATAAAAACCATATCCTGCACCCTATAAACCCTAAAACCAACCTAAACTAAACCAAAATCAAAATGCCTAAACTAAAACAAATACTAAATAAAACCTAAAATAAAATAAATAAAAAAAAAATAATAATAAAATAAAATAAACCTAAACTAAAACCAAACTAACATAAAACTAAATAAACTAAAAAATAAAATAAAATAAAATAAAACTAAATAAAATGTAATAACAAAACTAAACTAATAAACTAAAATAAATCTAAAATAAAAATCTAAATAAAATAAAACTAAACTAAAATAAAAAAATATATAAACCTAAAATAAATAAAATAAAATAACTTTAAACAAACCTAAAATAAATAAAAATAAAATCTAAACAATAATTATAAAACTAAACCTAAAATAAACAAATAAAAATAAACCTAAATGAAAATAAACTAAAATAAATAAAACCTAAGCCTAAACCTAAAATAAACTTAACCTCAATCATGAACTAAATAAAATTAAATAAACTTAAAATAAACCTAAACCTAAACTAAAAAATAAATCCAAAAATAATCCAAAAATAAAAACCTATAAAATAAACTAAAAAAAACCAAAATCTAAAATAAACAAAATAAAAAATGCCTACACCCACACAAAAATAAGATAAACTAAAATAAATAAAGCCTAAACCTAAAAAAATAAAAAAACCTAAGAACTAAATAAAATAAAATAAACTAAAAATATAAAAACTAAACTAAAATAAATTCTAAAAATATCAAAATAAAAAAACCTAAAACCTAAATAAAAAAATAAAATGAAACCTAAACTAAACCTAAAAAAATAAAAATAAAACCTGAACCCAAAATAAATAAAATAAAAAATAAAATAAAGAAAAAATAAATAAATAAAATAATCCTAAACCTATTGGTTTTCTAATTTTTTTAAAAAAACTAAACCCTAAACCCCAAATCCTAAATCCTAAATACTGACCACAAAACTCTAAACCCAACCCTAAACTAAACCTAAACCACAGAAGCTAAAAACTAAACCTAAAATAAAAAAAACCTAAAAAATAAAATAAATAAAAATAATAAAATATAAATAAAATAATATAAAATAAAACCTAAACCACAAACTTAAACTAAACCTAAAATGAAATAAAAAACTAAAACTAATAATATAAAAATAAATAATAACCTAAAATATACTAAAAAATAAAACCTAAAATAAAATAGACTAAACTTAAAATAAAGAAAATATACCTAAAATAAAATAAATTAAAATAAATAAAACCTAAAATAAAATAAAATTAAAATAAACCTAAATAAAAATAATAAACAAAAGTAAAATAAATAAAATAAATAAAATAACCTAAACCCTTTACTTAATTTAAAATAAAATAAAATAATAAAAATAAAAAAAAAACCCTAAAACAAACCTAAAACCTAAAAACCTAAAATCTTAACCAGGACACTAAAATTAAACCCTAAAGCACCTAAACCCTACACTAATCATAAACACTAAAATAACCTAAACCCTAAACCCTAAAACCACAAACCCTAAAACCTAACCATCCCTAAACTATCCCAAACCTAAGCCTAAATCCACAAATCTTAAAATAAAAACCTAAACAAAATCTTAAACTAAATAAACATAAAACCAAATAAATAAAACCTAAACCTAAATAATAAAATAAAAAATAAAAAAACCTAAAACAACAAAACCTAAAAAATAAACCTAAATCTAAAATAAAATAATATAAAAAATAAACTAAAATTAAAAAATAAAATAAAATAAAAAAACTAAAATAAAACTTAAAATAAAACCTAATAAAATAAAATTAAAAATAAACATAAAAACTAAACCTAAAAATAAATAAAAAATAAAACCTAAGACATAAACTAAAAAAAATACCTAAACCTAAATAAATAAAATTAAATAAACCTAAACTAAACTAAAATAATTAAACTAAAATAAAACCTAAACTAAAATAAACTAAACCAAAATAAACTATATAATAAAATAAACTAAATATAAAAAATAAAACCTAAAACTAAAAATAAAACCTTTATATAAACCTATAATAAAAACCATAACTAAATCTAAAAAAATAAAATAAAAAACCTAAACCTAAAAAATAAAAATAAAACCTAAACCTAAAAAATAAAATAAAATAAAACTAAACTAAAAATAAACATAAAAGCTAAACCTATAAAAAATAAACTAAAATAAAGAACCAGCTAAAATAAATAAACTAAAATGATAACCTAAATAAATAAAATAAAATAAACCTAAATAAAAATAAAAAGTAAAATAAAGTAAAATAAATAAAAAATAATCTAAGTAAACCTAAACCTATTAGTTTTATTGATTTAAAAAAAAAATACCTAAACCATAAACTCTAAAACTAACCTTAAACCTAAAAACCTAACTAAAACTAGCTAAACTAAACCCTAAAACCTAAACTAAAAATAAAAACAAAAAAAAAAATCTTAAACTAGCCAAACCCTAAAATCCTAAAATAAATCCTAAACCTACAACCCTAAATGTACAATAATCCTATAACCTAAACTAAACTAAAAACACAAAACCACAAACTAAACCATAAAAAAAATAAACTAAACCCTAAAAGTTAAATAAAACCCTAAACTAAACCCCAAACCCTAAATCCTAAACCCTAAACCCTAAACCCTAAACCTTAAACCCTAAAAACCTAAAAACATAAACCTAAACTAAGCAAAACCTAAAATAAAATATATTAAAAAATATAAACCTAAATAAAATAAAATAAAATAAAAACCTAAACTAAAAACTAAACCTAAACCTAACCCTAAACATAAACCTAAACCTAAACCTAAAATAAAATAAAATAAAAAATAAAAATTAAAGTAAAATAAAATAAATAAATACCTAAACTAAACTAAAAAACAAAATAAACCTAAAAATAAAAAACCTAAACATAAAATAAAAATAAAACAAAATAAAAACTAAATAAAAACCTAAACTTAAATATATATATAAACAAAATCTAAAAATAAATAAAAAATAAAACCTAAACCCTAAACAAAAAAAAGAAACCTAAACTTAAAATAAAAATAAAATAAAGAAAATAAAATAAACTTAAACCTAAACCAAAATAAACTAAAGTAAAATAAATAACACCTAAAAATAAACAAAACCTAACCTAAAGAATGACCTGATCTGGCATGGAACTATGTCTTTATAGTAGAGATGGTTCTAGTTATCTAAGGTTTTTGATTTTCCTTATGCGTGCTCACTTTTTATCTATGTCATCACTTATGTCATAGAAAAATTGGTGTGTTACTTGGTTGATGAAATCGAAAAGAAGAAATGTTGAATTTGAATTTGTTCTCTTTTAAAAAAAATAAAAACCCTAAACTAAAACTTGAACCCTAAACCTAAAACCTAAACCCTAAACCTCCACCCTAAACCTAAAACAAAATAAAATAAACACTAAATAAATAAAAGCCTAAACCCAAATCCAAAACCTAAACCCTCGAAACCCTAAACCCTAAACCCTAAACCCCAAACCCCAAACTCCCTAAACCTACCCAACCCTAAACCCTAAAAACTGACCATAAACCCTACTTAAAAGCTAAACCTATAAACTAAATAAAACCTAAAAAAAGATAAAATAAAAAAAAAACCTAAACCAAATAAAATAAAATAATAAAATAAAATAAACATAAGCTAAACCTAAAAAAAATAAAATAAAATAAACTAAACTAAATTAAAGTAAATAAAACCTTAATTAAACTAAAACTAAAATAAGATAAAAACTAAACCTAAAATAAAATAAAATAAACCTAAAATAAAATAAAATAAAATAAAACTAAAATAAAATCTAAACCTAAAATAAAACCTAAAAATAATTAAAAATAATACCTAAACCCCAATCTAAAAAAATGTAAACCTAAAATAAAAATAAAATAAAACTAAACTTAAACTTAAATAAACTAAACTAAATAAAACCTAAACCTAAACCTAAAATAAACTAAACATAAACCAAAACCTAAACTAAATAAAATAAAATAAAATAAAATTAAACCTAAACCTAAACTAAATAATAAAATAAAAATAAACCTAAAATAAACTTAAACCTAAACTAAAGAAAATAAAATAAAACCTAAACCCTGGCTAAAATAAAAATAAAATAAAACCTAAAAATAAAAATAAATTAAAATAAAATAAATCTAACTAAACCTAAACCTAAACCTAAAAAATAAAATAAAATAAAACTAAACTAAAAAATAAACAAACTAAACTAAACCTAAAATAAACTAAAATAAAAAACCTAAACTAAAATAAAATAAACATAAAATAAATAAAACTAAAAGAAAAAATAAACCTAAATAAAATAAAATAAACTAAATAAATTGAAACCTACCAGTTTACTTAATTTAAATAAAATAAAATAATAAAAATAATAAAAAAGCTTTACTCTAATCCATAAAACCTGAACCCTAAACCCTAAACTTACAACCCTAAACCCTAAGCCCTAAACCCTAAAACCCTAAACCTTAAACCTGAACCATTAATCCTAAACCACAAACCCTAAAATAAATTAAAACCTACCTAAACCCTACCCTAAATCCCAAAGCCTAAACCCTAAACCCAATACCCTAAACTCTAAACCTTAAAAACCTAAAAACCTAAACCTAAGCAAAATAAAAGAGATTTTGGCTACAACTGATTAGCATGAATTTCTTTAATGTAGATAAAAATTATATGTGCTTTATATGCCATAGTAAAATGCCTGTCTCAAGTTTCATAGAGATGCTAAAGGGTAGCATTCTGTTCGTGAACAAATGAAGAATGAATCTACTTAAGTTCAAACACCTAAGTGTCCATTTGTGAGCAATCCACTTCTATAATGGAGATAGTCTATCTAATAATAGAACTCATCACTAATTGATATTGTCTTCTCAACTGCAGCTCTTTCAATTTAGCAGATATGTCGAGGAGCTAAATCTGTGCTGTAGAAAGCTCTCTTTAGTAGGATTTCAATGCTTTGAGACTGTGCTTGAGATGTTGGCAAATTAGGGAGACTTGATGCAAAGTATTGCTGAATGAGATTTTTACAATAGTGATTTTATCTGACAAAATCTCTTGATAAGTAGTACATAACTAGAATAATTCAAGCTCAATATGTCTGCACAAGGATTTCCGAAACTATAGCTCTCTTACCTTGAGACTCAACACAACAACATAATGTAATAAATAATTTGCATAAAAAAAGCAAGAAAGCTCAAGTAAAACTCCTAGGTCAATGCTTAGAAAGAGGCAGCATAGTGTGGTGAGAGATTTAGGACACAGATTTTTTGTTGACATCTAAATTATGATTTAAGTGAGATTTTGGATCCCAACATAGTATCTATCTTCTTTTCTGATTTTCTTTTGTTGGTAGTAGTGTTACTTCATTTAGATGTATTCATTTGAATTTGATTTAATGGTGGAAAGAATAATTCATAGATTTGACATTATTTTAAATGCAAGAATTTTTTATGTTATTTGAAATCTAAGGTTTGATGAAAAGCCACATGCAAATTAATTTTATGTAGTGTCTCTTTTAAGTTTAGGGCTCAAGTTGATCTAAACCTAAACAACATTAGCTTAATCTTTCCCTAATTTTAGAAGACAACAAGAATACTTCAAATTTGTGCATGTACTCATTTATAATTTTGGTTTTTTGCTTTAACAAGTAAAACTCTAAACAATTGATCTTAGTAAGATAAAGATAAGTATTCTTTTAAAAATAATTTCACTTCAACCATTTAATAACTTGTTCTAATCCGCATCTTCCAGGCTCTTTAATTCTATCTAATAGATTTTTTTGTTTTTTGTTTTAAATCCCAATATTCAAACAAAAATAACCTACTAAACCATAAACTATAAAAACCAAACTTAAACCACCTAATCTCTCGATAAACCTACAACCTAAACCACAAAAACGTTAAAACCAAACCAAAACCCTAAACTACCCAAAACCCTAAAACTTAAAATCCTAAACCTAAACAAATTTAAACCAAACCCAAACCAAAAAATAAAATAACCAAACTAAACCTCCTAAACCTAAACCCTAACCAACCTAAACCATAAACCCTACCTTAAACCTAAACCCTAAACCCTAAACCCTAAACCCTAAATACCCTAACTAAAAACCATAAAACCAAAAAATCCTAAACCTTAAATCCTAAATAAAAAAACTAATCCTAAACCCTAAGCTATCCCTAAACCCTAAACCCTAAACCCTAAAGCCTAAACACAAAACCATAAACCCTAAACCCTAATCGTAAACCCTAAACCTACAACCCTAAACTCTAAAACCCTAAGTCCTAAATCCTAATCCCTAAACCTGAAACCCTAAACCCTAAATCCTAAATACCTAAATACCTAAACCTATGCATGGTGGTGGCGGAGGAAGAAATAGGGGATATGATGATGGATTCCTACTTGAGGAGGGGTGGTTCAATGGGAACTAGAGAAACTAAAGAATGGCCGGTTGATTTCTATGGGCGTGTCTTTATAATAGAGATAGTTCTAGCTATCTAGGGTTTTTGATTTCCTCTATGCGTGCTCAATTTTTATCTATGTCATCACTTGTGTCTTAGAAAACTTGGTGTGTTACTTGGTTGATGAAATCGAAAAGAAGAAATGTTGAATATGAATTTATTCTCTATTAAAAATAAAAATAAAAATAAAACCAAAAATCGTAAACCCTAAACTTAAACGTGACCATTAAACTTAAAACCTCAATCGTAAACTCTAAACCCTAAAAGCCAAAAACCCTAAACCCTAAACCCTAAACCCTGAAACCTTAAAATTTAAACCCTAAACCCAAAACTCTAAACACCCAAAACCACAAACCCTAAAAAAAAAATAAAACCTAAACTAAAATAAAACCTAAAATAAAATAAATAAACCTAAATGAAAATAACATAACAAAATAAAATAAAATAAAACATAAACTAAAACCTAAACCTAAACCCAAAGAAAGAAAAAACTAAACAAAATAAAATAAAATAAAACTAAACTAAAAAAAAAAAAAACCTAAATAAAATAAAAAAACCTAAAATAAAATTAAAATAAAATAAAACTAAATAAAACATAACCTAAAATAAATATAAAATAAAACTTAAACCCTTAAGAAAAAAAAACCTAACCCCAAAAAAGAAAATTAAATAAAACTAAACCTAAACTAAAATAAATAGAACCTAAATCTTATCCTAAAATATAATAAACCTAAACCTAAATAAAATAAAATAAAATAAACTAAAAATAAACCTAAACCTAAAATAAAAACCTAAAACCTAAACAAATAAAATAAAATTAATGTCTAAACCAAAACCTAAAAATAAAAAATTAAACCTAAACCTAAAATAAAATAAAATAATAATAAAATAAATCTAAACCTAAACTTAACCCAAATAATAACTAAAAAAACTAAAATAAATAAATTAAACTTAATAAAAATACAAATAAACCAAAGTAAAAAATAAAATAAACTAAAATAAATAAAAAATAAAATAAATAAACTAAATAAACTTAAACCTACTAGTTTACTTACTTTTTAAAAAAATAAAAATAATAATACTTACTTTTTAAAAAAATAAAAATAATAATAAATAAAAAAACCTTAGCCCAAAACCCAAAACCCTAAACCCTAAAACCCTAAACCCTAAACCTTAAACATTAAACCTAAACACTATGCCCTAGAACCCTAAAACATAAGCCCTAAACCCTAAAACCTATAACCTGAAACCCCAACCCAAAACTAACCTTAAACCGTAAACCCTAAAAACCATAAACCATAAACTTTAAATCCTAAAACCTAAACTAGCCCTAAAAAAAATTAAAAATAAAACCTAAAATAAAATAAAATAAAATAAAAACTAAATAAAAATCTAAAGCTAAAAATATACCTAAAAATAAAATTGAAGAAAAAATAAAAATAAAACATAAACCATAAACTAAAAAAAAACTAAACCTAAAAACAAAAAAAAAAATAAACATAAACCTAAACATAAATAAACTAAAATAAATAAATCAAACCTAAACTTAAACCTAAACTAAATATAACAAAATAAACTAAAAATAAACCTAACATAAACTAAAAATTATAACATAAAATTAAACCTAAAATAAAAACCTAAAACCTAAACCTAAAAAAATAAAATAAAAACCTAAACCTAATCATACAAATATAAAATAAAACCTAGACCTAAAAAATAAAATAAAAATAAAACTAAACATAAAAATAAACTTAATCCTAAGCCTAAACCTAAAAAAAATAAACTAAAATAAAAAACCTAAACTAAAATAAATATGCCAAAAATAAATAAACTAAACTAAATAAAAATAAATAAAATAAAATAAATTAAAATAAATAAAAAACAAACTAAATAAACCTAAACCTACGAGTATACTTAATTTTTAAAAATAAAAATAAAAAATAAAAAAGAAAAATAAATAAAAAAAACCCTAACCTGAAGACCTAAACCGTGAAACTAGCCCTAAACCTAAACCCTAAACTCCAAACCTAAACCAAAACCTAAACCTAGAAATAAAATAAAAATGAAACTAAACTAAAAAATAAACATAAACGAAAACCTAAACCAAAAAAATAAACTGAAATAAAAAACCTAAACTAAAATAAATAAACCTAAAATAAATAAACCTAATTAAATTAAAACCTATATAAATAATTAAATAATCTAAAATAAATAAAAATAAATTCAATAAACTAAAAAACCTAAAATACTGGTTTACATAAATTTTTTTTTTTAAAACCTAAACCATAAATACTAAACCCTAAACCTAAAACTAACCTTAAACCCTAAAAAACCCTCTCTTCTTACAAACCCTAAAACCTAAAAACCTAAACCTAAACTAAACAAAACCTAAGAATGAAATAAATAAATAAAAGCTAAACTTAAATAAAATAAAAACCTAAACCCTAAACTACAAATAAAACTAAGCCTCAAATAAATAAATTAAACCTAAACCTAAATAAAATAAAAACCTAAACCCTAAACTACAAAAAAAAAATAAAGCTAAAATAAATAAATTAAACCTAAACCTAAATGTAAACTAAAATGAAATAAACTAAAATAAATAAAACCTAAACTTAAACCAAAAATAAACTAATCCTAAACTTAAACTAAATGAAAAAATAAACTAAAAAAAACCTAAACCTAAAATAAAAATAAAACCTAAAAATAAACCTAAAATTAAAACCTAAAACCTAAACCTAAAAAAATAAAATAGAAACTTAAACATAAACCTAAAAATAAAAAATAAAACTTAAACCAAAAAAATTAAATTAAAATAAAATTAAACTGAAAAGTAAACATAAACCTAAACCTAAACTTAAAAAGTAAACTAAAATAAAAAACCTAAACTAAAATAAATAAACTTTAAATAAATAAACTAAGATAAATAAAAATAAAAAACCGAATTAAAAAGAAAAAAATAAAATATAGTAAAATAAATAAAAAAATAAACTAAATAAACATAAAGTTATCACCTCACTTAATTTAAAAAAAACTACCATACCCTAGGCCAAATCCTATCTAGCCTGAGCCTACCTGAGCCACCCACCAACCCCAAACTAAACTACTGAACACTAAAACCCTAGGCCTAAATCTTAAATCCTGAAACTGACCTACCTAAATGTTACAGGTAAACCTATACTGTAACTAACCCCAAAACTAGCTAACCCCTACTAAACTGCTCCTAAGCCTAAAACTGGGCCCTCAGCCACCCACACTAAACTATGAAACCATGTCTAAGCCCTGACCCAAACTAGCCCAGTCAAGGCCACAACTGACCCTAAATCCTGACTGACCCCAGGCCTTCTCATCCTAAAACCTGACTTTTTACCCACCACCACCTATACTAATCCTAAACCTGACCCTGAGCTAGGCTAACCTATATAGGCCCTAAATCCCCCTTCACCCTAAACCACCCACCCAACCTATCCTATCTAAATCTTACCCTAAACCTGCCCCTAAACCCTAAACCCACACTAAACCCTAAACCTAAAACTAAACCCTACTAAACCCTAAAACCATAAAAACCTAAATTTAAACAAAATAATAGAGATTTTAACTACAAATGATTAGCCTAATTTTATCTAATATAAATTAAAATTGTATGACCTTTATATGCCATAGTAGACCGCCTCTCTCAAGTTACATAGAGATGCTAAAGGGTAGTTTCCTATTTGTGGAAGAAATGAAGAAAGAATCTACTTAAGTTTAGACCCCTAAGTGACGATCTATGAGCAATCCTCTTTTACTGTTGAGATAACCTACATAATAATAGAACTCCTTTCTAATTTATATTATCTTCTCAACTGCAGCTCTTTCAATTTAGCATATATGTTGAGGAGTTAAATCTGTGCTTTAAAAAGCTCTCTTTAGTAGGATTTGAATGCTTTGAGACCGGGCTCGAGATGTTGGCGAATTAGGGAGACTTGATGCAAAGTATTGTTAAATGAGAATTTTACAACAGTGATTGTATCTGATGAAATCTCTTGATAAGTAGTGTGTAACTAGAATAATTCAAACTCAATATCATTGCACAAGAATTTCCAAAACTATTGATCTCCTACTTTGAGACTCAATGCGACAATATAATGTAACAAATAATTCATTTCAACACAAAAGCAAGAAAACTCAAGTAAAACTCCAAAGTCAATTCTTAGAAATATGTGGCATAATGTTGTGAGAGATATAGGACACTCACAGATTTCTTACTGACATCTAAAATATGATTTAAGAGAGATTTTGGATCCCAACATAGTATCTATCATCTTTTCTATTTTTCTTTTATTGGTAGTAGTGTTACTTCATTTAGATGTATTCATTTGAATTTGATTTATTGGTGGAATGAATAATTCCTACATTTGATGACATTCTTTTAGGTGCAAGAATTTTTGATGTTATTTGAAATCTAAAGTTTGTAAAAAGCCACATGCAAATTAGTTTTATGTAGTGTCTCTTCTAAGTTTAGGGCTCAAGTCGATCTAAACCTAAACAACATTAGCATAATTATTCCCTAATTTTAGAAGACAACAAGAATACTTCAAATTGTTCTTGTACTAATTTATAATTTTGGATTTTTGCTTTAGCAAGTAAAACTCTAAACAATTGATCTTTGTAGGATAAAGACAAGTATTTTTTTTAACTACAATTTCATTTCAACCATGTAATAACTTTTTCTAATCCCAATCTTTCTGGATCTCTATTTCTACCTAGTAGATTTTTGTTTATAAGTATGTTTTCCTTTTATAAATCCCAATCTTCAAGGCTCACCAAACCCTAAACACTAAACTAACCCAAAACCCTAAACTCTAAACCATAAACCTACAACACTTAACACTAAACCATAAACCATAAAACCCTGAACCCTAAACCCTAAACCCAAAACCCTAAACCCTAAACTTTAAAACCCTAAACTCTAAACCATAAACCCTAAAACCTAAACCCTAAACCCTAAAAAACCATAAATCATAATGATCACCCCTCCCTAACCTAACCCCACAAACCTACCTTGCCTGGGCTGGCCACTAGCCTTACCCTATTACTGGGCCCACTATCTAACCATACCTGGGCACCAAAAGATCCTGGGCCCTGGGCCAAGGCCCTGGCCACTGGGCCCTCTGTCCTGGGCCACAGGCCCTGGGCCCTAAATAAACTGGGCCTGGGCCTGGGCCCTAGGCCACAGGCCTCCTAAACCCTAAATCCCAGATCACAGGCCTGACCATCCCTCTATCACTAAATCTACTATAAAATAAAATGATTAAAAAATCCTAAACCTAAAGATAAAATAATAAAATAAAACTTAAACTTCATCAACCTAAATAATATATAAAATAAAATAAATAAATATAAAATAAACTAAAATAAAATAAAATCAAAAAAACCTAAATAAAATAAAACTAAATAAAAAATAAAATAAAATAAAATATAATAAAACCTAAATAAAACCTAAACCTAAAAAATAAAACTAAAAAACCTAAAAAATAAATTAAACAATAAAACCTAAAACAAACTATAAAACCTAAACCTAAAATAAAATAAAATAAATAAGCCTAAATTAAAATAAACTAAACTAAAATAAATAAAACCTAAACCTAAAAAACAAAACCTAAATAAATAAAATAAAATAAACTAAAAATAAACTGAAACCTAAACTAAAAATAATACGTCAAAATAAACCTAAAATAAAAACTTAAAACCTAAACCTAAAAAAATAAAATAAAAACCTAAAAATAAAAGTAAATCCTAATCCTGAAAAAAAAATACTGAACTAAAAGATAAACCTAAACATAAACATATACTTAAAAAATAAACTAAAATATAAAACCAAAACTAAAATAACTAAACCTAAAATAAATAAACCTAAAATAAATAAACAAAACTAAATAAAAAAATAAACTTAAATAAAAATAAAAAATAAAATAAATTAAAATAAATAAATAAATAAATATACTAAAAAAATAAAAACCTATCGATTTATTTAATTTTTTTAAAAAAACCTTGAAACCTAAACCCTAAAGCTTAAACCCTAAACCCTAAAACCCAAAACCATAAACTGTAAACCATAAACCCTAACCTTAAACCCCAAACCCTAAACCTAAACATAAAGTAACTAAAAAAATTTTAAAAATAAACCTAAACCCTAAAACCTAATAAACCTAAACCTAATCCTAAACCCTAATAATGGGAAGAACCTTAATGGCAGGAACATCACCATCAACCAGGCTCAGTCTAGATCTGGCGATGGAGGTGAAGGTGGAGGCGGTGGTTGTCATAGTGGTGGTGGGGGATCTTGAGGTGCTGGTGGATATGGAGGTGGTGGCTAGACCAGTGGTTGTTATGGAGGTGAGAGGAGCAACAGAGGTTATAGTTGTCATGGTAGCAAAGAGAGAAATAGGGGATATGATGATGGATCTTGCTATTTGAGAGGCCAGGGTGGTTCTGATGGGAACTAGAAAGCGAAGAAACTATCGATCTCTACTTATGGAACTATGTCTTTATAATAGAGATAATTCTAGCTATCTAGGGTTTTTAATTTCTTCTATTCGTGCTCATTTTTGATCTATGTCATCACTTGTGTCTTAGAAAACATAATGTGTTATTTGTTGATGAAATTGAAAAGATGAAATGTTGAATCTGAATTTATTCTCTGTTAAAAAAAACCAAAAACCCTAAACCTTAAACTAAAACTTGAACATTAAACCTAAAACCTCAACCCTAAACTTTAAACCCTAAATCCTAAAAACCCTAAACCCTAAACCCTAAAACCCTAAACCCTAAAACCTAAAACCTAAACCCTAAACCCTAAACCCCAAATCACACACCGAAAACCCTAAACCCTAAATCCTAAATGGCTAAAAACTTAAACCTAAACTAAATAAAACTTGAAAATAAAATAAATAAATAAAACCTAAATGAAAATAACAAAACAAAATAAAATAAAATAAAAACATAAACTAAAACCTAAACCTAAACCAAAAATGAAAAAAAACTAAACTAAAATAAAATAAATTAAAACATAAACTAAACTAAAAAATAAAAAACCTAAATAAAATAAAAATTAAACCTAAAATAAAAATAAAATAAAATAAAAACTAAATAAAACCCTAATCCTAAAAATGAATATGAAATAAAACCTAAACCCTTAACTAAAAAAAACCTAACCCTAAAAAAATTAAATAAAATTAAACTTAAACTAAAATAAACTAAACTAAAATAAATAAAACCAAAATCTAAACCTATACCTAAACCTAAAAAAAATAAAATAAAATAAACTAAACATAAACCTAAATCTAAACTAAAATATAAAACCTAAAAATAAACCTAAAATAAAAACCTAAAACCTAAACAAATAAAATAAAATAAAACCTATACCTAAACATTAAAATAAAAAATAAAACTTAAACTAAAATAAAATAAAAGAACTAAACTAAAAATAAACTAACCCTAAACTTCCATAAAAATAAACTAAAATAAAAATAAACTAAAATAAATAAACTAAACTTAATAAAAATAAAAATAAACCAAAGTAAAAAAATTAAATAAACTAAAATAGATAAAAAATAAAATAAATAAACTAAATAAAGCTAAACCTGGGTTTGCTTGCTTTTAAAAAATAAAAAAAACCCTAACCCTAAACCCCCCTAAACCTGACCCCAAAACCCACTCTAAAATCTTAAACCCTAAACCTAAACCCTAAAACCCTAAACATAAATCTAGGCCCTGACCCTAAATGGTGAGCCTGAAAACCATCTTAAACCCTAAACCCTAAACCCCAAACCCCTGACCTAAATCCACTCCTAATCTTGCCAGACCACAAAAACCACTAAGGCCTGACCCTAAACTTTAAACCCTAAAACCTAACTAATAAAAAATTAAAAGATAAAATAAAATCAAAACTAAATAAAAACCTAAAGCTAAAAATATTCTTATAAAGAAAACCTAAAAATATAAAAAATAATACCTAAACCATAAACTAAAAAAAACTAAACCTAAAAAGAAAATAATCAAAATAAAATTAACATAAACCTAAATTAAAATAAACTAAATTAAATAAATAAAACCTAAACATAAACCTAAAACTAAACCTAAACTAAATATAATAAAATAAACAAAAAAAACCAACCTAGACTAAAAATTATAACTTAAAATTAAACCTAAAATAAAAATCTAAAACCTAAACCAAAAAAAATAAAATAAAAACCTAAACCTAATCCTACAAATATAAAGAAAACCTAAACCTAAACATAAAATAAAAAATAAAACTAAACATAAAAAATAAACTTAAAGCTAATCACAACCTAAAATAAACTAAAAAAAAACCTAAACTAAAATTAATAAGCCTAAAATAAATAAACTAAACTAAATAAAATAAAATTAAAATAAACTAAAATAAATTAAAATAAACTAAATAAACCTAAACCTATGTATACTTAATTTAAAAAAAATAAAATAAAAAAATAAAATAAAAAATAAAAATCCTAAACTACTTAAAACTAACCCTAAACCTAAACCCCCCAAACCTAAACCTAAATAAAAACCCAAACCAAAAAATAAAAAGAAAACATAAATCTAAAATAAAAAAAATAAAACTAAACTAAAAAATAAACATAAATGAAAAATAAAAAAAAAATAAACTAAAATAAAAAAAATAAACTAAAATAAATAAACTAAAATAAATAAGAAACTAAATAAAAACAAATAACCTAAATATAAATAATAAATTAAATAATATAAAATAAATAAAAATAAATTAAAGAAACTAAAAAACTAAACATACTAGTTTACTTAATTTTTTTTCATATAAAAAACCTAAACTCTAAACTCTAAACCCTAAATCCTACCAAACTAAACCCTAAACCCAAAAACTAAAATTTACTTACCTTAAACCTACTAAACCATGCCTACCCTACCCCAAAACCAAAAAAAAACCTAACCTAAACTAAATAAAACCTAAAATTAAAATAAATAAATAAAACTTAAACCTAAATAAAGTAAAACCTGGATACTATAAAAAAAAAACTAAGCCTAAATAAATAAAATAAAATAAACCTAAACCTAAACTAAAATGAACTAAACTAAAATAAATAAAACATAAACCTAAACCTAAAATAAACTAAACCTAAAATAAATTAAAAAATAAACTAAAAAAAAGCTAAACCTAAACTAAAAATAAAACCTACAAATAAACCTAAACCTAAAAATATAAAATAGAAACCTAAACCTACAACTAAAAATAAAAAATAAAACCAAAACCTAAAAAATAAAACCAAAATAAAACTAAACTTAAAAGTAAGCATAAATAAACCTGAGCTTAAAAAAAATAAACTAAAGATAAAAAAACTCAAACTAAAATAAATAAACTTAAAATAAATAAATAATAAGAAATAAAAATAAACCTAAATAAAATAAAATAAAATATACTAAAATAAATTAAAATAAACTAAATAAACAACATATGGGTTTGCTTAAATTTAAAAAACAAACCATGATCCACAGCAAACCAAAATCCTGAACCACTTAACCTAAACCTACCCTAAAACCCTAAACTCTAAACCCTAACCATACCAACCTTGAGCCCAGGCCCTGACCTGGGCCTAAGGCCACCCAGACCCAGGCCCTGGCCACTGATTAGCCACCAAATCTGATCAAAGCCCCACTGGCCTGATCCTGATCACTGGCTAAGGCCCTGGGCCCTCAGGCCACCACTTTTGTGCCCTGGAGTCCAGGCCCTGGGCCCTGGGCCCTAGGCCCTGACTGGCCCTGACTGTCCTGAGCCTGACCACTGAACCCCAGGCCTGAGCTAAGCCAACCTGAGCCAACCCCATGAGCCCTAAATCTTGGGCCCAAGACCATGGGCTTGCCCTGCTGAGGCCTGGTTCTAAATCTAAAACCTCTATACTAGGCCCTACTCACCTACCACACCACACCTGGGCTATCTCATATAAACCCATCATACCTTCCTGGGCCCTAAATCCTAACCCTGACCTAACCCTCACCCCCTGCCTTCCTAAAGCCCTCCACACCTTACTATCTGTGGTTGGCTATTCTACCACCTTGGTGTTTGCTTATCAAAATTATTTTTCTAGTTACTTTTGGTTGTCCTTTCTCTCTTGGTTTTTCTTCTACTGCTAAGAGGAGTTGTGTGACCTTAAGGGCTCTTTATTTTTTGGTTGTAGCTTGGAGAACTATTTTCCTGCGGCTATCTATCCTTTCTTTAGTGCTGTTCTAGATGAGTGTAATGTTGGATGCTTCTGGATTATTATATCTTATGAATATTGGGTGTGCCTCCTATGATACTGAGGTTCTATTTTTCTTTGTGTTGGGCGGAAGGTTGCAAACTATTGGTTGGATGTTTTGGACTTTGGCGTCTTTGAATCTATTAGGGTTCTTGTTTACATTTGTCTCGGTTGTTGGATTATATGATCCTAAAGGGATCTTACTTTTATTTTGGTATATATCTCTGTTTAAATTGGATTCTCATGATCATGGATTTGGATTGGTGGCTGCTATCTACGACTTTCCCTTGGGATTTTTTTAATGTTTGTGATTGAATGACTCTTTTTATCTTTCATCTTGATGGTTCTAAGTCTATTGATTGAATCCTTGGCAGTCTTGGTGGCTTGCGGTGAAGCGCCTTCTTGGACTTATTGGGTGCTCTAGCTAGCTGGTTTCGTCAAAAGAGTATTTACTTTGCTATAATTTTCCTGATCTATTTGAGTCTATTTTTGGAATCAGCTACTTACTTTCCCATTCTTCTTTTCTAGTCTCTACCTACTAAGATTTTTATTTCTAGACTGTTGCTGAACTTCTTCCCTTTTCTATTTTGATGGTTTCCTTACTTCCTAACATTCTTGATGTTAGTCTTACTGTTCCTCTGGATATTATTATTTCTAGTTTTTTTGCATGTTCATTTAATGAATGACCTTATCAACTATGGTCTTCCTTTTTTTCCCTTATTTGGTCTCTATTCAGTCCTTTTTCCTATATTGTGATGTTTACTCCTAGCAACTATGTTAGTAATTCTTGTTGGTGGCTTTGGTGGTGCTCCCTATGGTCTAATGCTTTCATGGTGGATTACCTCGTTATCTACTTTGCTGAGTTTAATATATCAGACTATTGGGTGTTTTATGGTTATATTTACTATTTGAAGTTTTATACAAGTTTGTACGATGATCATCATTAGATAAGGTGTTGTAAGAGGTATGCTGGCAATGAGGGCATTGATGTTTCCCACTCCTTCTTTTGGCTGGTAGTGCTATATGTAATTGTAACCCTTCACTTGAAGTTTGGATGCTTACATATGGTGCTGCTCCTTAAGATGATTATAATTGAGCTTGAGCCTTTTCTTCATCTTTTTACTTCTTTCTGCTCTTATATTTTATGCTTAGTTAACTATTTCATTATTTATACTCATCCCTTTACAAGCTTGTTGCAAATCTCTGGTACAGGTTGGGAAACTTTTGCTCCTTAATTGTGGTAGTTTTAAAAGGAGCAGAGGAAGTTTGTTGCTGATTTCAAGGATTATTTTTGGTGGATCTGTGTTTCTTTTTTTATTAGCATACTTTCATTATCTATTGTATTAGCTTGGGGGCTTATCTCCTTAGGACCTTTTGTAGCTCTTTCAGCATTTGCTTAAAGATTTGCCCCACCTAAGGAGTTTGTACCTTTTCTTTATAACAATAAAATTTTTCTAATTTCACCAAAAAAAAACCCCTAAAACCCTAAACCCTAAACCCTAAATCCCTAAATCCTAAATCCTAAATTCTAAATCATAAACTAACCCCAAACCCTAAAACCACCTTAAACCATAAACCACCCAACCCTAAACCACCCTAAAGCTTAAAGCATAAAACCCTCAGTAAAGCTACACTAAACCCTAAACCCTAAACCCTAAACCCTAACCCTAAACCCTAAAACCCAAAACCTAAAATCTAAATCCTCAACCACTAAACACTAAATCTTAAAACAAAACCTAAACCTAAAATAAAAAAATAAAATAAAAAAACCTAAACCTACATAAAATAAAATAATAAAATAAAATAAAAACTTAAACTTAAACCTAAACCTAAACCTAAACCTAAAAAATAAAATAAATAAATAAACTAAAATAAAATAAATAAAAACCTAAACTAAACTAAAAAATAAAATAAACCTAAGAATAAAATACCTAAATATAATAAAGACTAAACATAAAATAAAAATAAAATAAAATAAAATAAAAACTAAATAAAAATCTAAACCTAAAAAATAAAACTAAAAATAAAAAATAAAAATATAAAACATAAAACCGACCTAAACTAAAAAAATTAACCTAATAAAAAAATAAAATAAATCAAACCTAAACTAAAATAAACAAAACTAAAATACATAAAACCTAAACCTAAACCTAAAATAAACTAAACCTAAACCTAAACTAAATAAAATAAAATAAATTAAAATAAACATAAACCTAAACTAAAAATAAAATCTTAAAATAAACCTAAAATAAAATCTTAAAACCCTAAACCAAAAATAAAAAAAATAAATAAAACCTAAACCTAAACCTACAAATAAAAAATAAAACCTAATCCTTAAAAATAAAATAAAAATAAAATTCAATTAAAAAATAAACCTAAACATAAACTTAAACCTTGAAAATAAATTAAAATAAAAAACTTAAGCTAAAATAAATAAACCTAAAATAAACAAACTAAACTAAATAAAAATAAAAAATAAATCTAAATAAAAATAAAAATAATGTAAACTAAAATAAATAAAAAATAAACTAAATATACTAAATAATCCTAAACCTATCAATTTATTTAATTTTTTTAAAAAAACCTTAAACCCTAAAACCCTAAAACCCTAACCTAAACCTAAAAAAACCCTTAAAACTAAAAAAGTATAAACCCTAAAATCCTAAACCATAAATCATAAACCCCGAACTTTAAACCCTAGTCCTAAACCCCAAACCCTAAACCTAAAGTTAAAGTAACTAAATATATTAAAAAATAAACCTAAACAATAAAACCTAACAAACCTAAACTTGATCCTAAGCCCTAAGAATGGGAAGAACCTTGACAGTAAGAACATCACTGCCAACTTCGCTCATTCTAGATCTAGTGGTGGAGGAGAAGACAGAGGCAGCGGTTGCCATAGTGGTGGTGGGGGATCTAGAGGTGCTGGTGGATATGGAGGTGATGGTCGGAGTAGCGCTGGTTATGGAGGTGAGAGAAGCGATGAAGGTTACATCTATGGTGGCGGCAGAGGAAGAAATACAGGATATGAAGGTGGATCCCACTACTTCAGAGGCCGGGGTTCTGATGGGTACTGGAGAAACTGAAGGATGATCGATCTGATCTGTAGCTTATGGAACTGTGTCTTTATAGTAGAGATAGTTCTAATTTTCTAGGATTTTTGATTTCCTCTATGCGTGCTCATTTTTGGTCTCTGTCATCACTTATGTCTTAGAAAAATTGTTATGTTACTTGGTTGATGAAATTGAAAAGAAGAAATATTGAATCTAAATTTATTCTCTATTATATAAAGCAAAAAACCAAAAATCCTAAACCCTAAACTAAAACTTCAACCTTAAACCTAAAACCTCAACCCTAAACCCTAAACCCTAAAAACCCTAAACACTAAACCCAAAACCCTAAAACCCTAAACCTTTAACCATTAACTCGAAAAACTAAACCTTAAACCATAAACCCCACACCCAAAACCCTAAACCCTAAACCCTAAACCCTAAACCCTAAAAAGCTAAAAACCTAAACCTAAACTAAAAAAAACCTAAAATTATAATAAATAAATAAATAAACCTAAATGAAAATAAAATAATAAAATAAAAGAAATTAAAAACAAACTAAAATTGAAACCTAAACCTAAAAAAAAAAGAAAAAAAACTAAACTAAAAAAATAAATTAAAAACCTAAATAAAACTAAAAAAATAAAAAACCTAAATAAAATAAAAAGTAAACCTAAAATAAAAATAAAATAAAATAAAAACTAAATAAAAACCTAAACCTAAAAAATAAACCTAAACAATAAATATAAAATAAAACTAAACCCTTAACTAAAACCTAACCCTAAAATAAAATTTAAATAAACTAAACTAAACTAAAATACTAAGATAAATAAAACATAAACCTAGCCATATACTAAACCTACATCTAAACTAAATAAATGAAATCTAAAAATGCACCAAACCTAAAAAATAAAACCTAAAATAAAACCTAAAACCTAAACATAAACCTAAAAAATATAATAAACTACTACCACCAGAAAAATTAAACTTAAAAATAAAATAAAATAATAACTAAAAATAAATTTAAACTTAGCATAAACCTAAATAAACTAAAATAAAACCTACTAAAATAAATAAACCTAAAATAAATAAACTAAACTTAATAAATAAAATAAACTAAAGTGGAAAATAAAATAAAATAAATAAAATAAAATAAATAAATAAAATAAACTAACTGATTTTCTAAAAAAAATTAAAATTAAATATTAAAACCATAACCCTGATCCCTAAAGCCCTAGGCCAGCAAACCCACTGGCTGACACAAGACCCCTAAACCCTAGGCTGAGCCACTGAAACTGACAGGCCAGGCACTGATCTGGGCCACTGAGCCCCCCCACCTGAACCCCAGACCTGAGCCTGGGCCACAGACCTGAGGCCCTAGGCCCTGGGCCCTAGATCCTGAGCCATAAAGGCCCTGACCTTGGCCCTAAACCTGGGCCCTCACTGGCCTGCCAGGCGGCAGAGCCCTACCCAGGCCAGGCTGAGCCTGGGAGGCCTAAAAGGCTGATCCTGGCCATAAGACCCTGGCCTTGGGCAGAGGCCCCTAGGCTGGGCCTGCCTAGACCTAAACCTAATAAAGAAACATAATGTAAAATAAAACCTAAACTTAAGATGAATTAAAGATAGATGGGTTGGGAATGAGCATACTAAGACCTAAAGGGTACAGATAAATTAGATAATAAAACAGTAATAAAATAAATAAACTAAATAAATAAAATGAGATTAAAGATTAAAAGAATAAACTAAAGAATAAAATTAAAATAAACTTAAACTGATGGTTTATTAGGTTTTAAAAGATGCTGACTAAACCAACCCTAGCCTATAACCTTAGTCTTAAACCCTAAGACCCTGGCTGCCCTAGGCCCTCCTTACCCACCCTGAGCCATGATCCCACAACCCTGACCTGACCAAGGCCACAAAGCCCTGACCAAGGCCACTGGTTTGACACTGACCCTGGCCCCAGGCCACAACCCTGAGCCCTAAAGCTGAGCACTGGGCTACCCTGATCTGACTATAGCTAGGCCTGAGCTAAGCCCAGGCACTACCCTGATCACTGAGCCAACCACCCCAGGCCACACTAGACCCACTGACCCTCCTTGTAAACCCCCCCTGACCTGACCCTGACCCTAAAACCTGACCTAAACAATAGATCTAATAAAATAAATAAAATAAATAAAATATGAAAATAAAATAAATTCACTGATAACTAAAATAAAATAAAATAAAGATAAATAAACTAAAATAAAATATATAAAACCTAAACTAAACTAAAAAATAAAGATATTAAAACCTAAATAAAATAAAACTAAAAAATAAAATAAAAATAAAATAAACCTAAAATAAAATAAATTAAAGTAAAAGAAAACCTAAAAATATACATAAAAATAAAACTTAAAAATAAATAGAAAATAAAACCTAAACTATAAACTAAAAAAATAATAAACCTAAAATAAAATTAAAATAAATAACATATAATAAACCTAAACCTAAACTAAAATAAACTAAATTAAAAAAATAAAACATAAACCTAAACTAAATAAAATAAAATAAACTAAAAATAAAGAAAAACCTAACCTAAAAAATAAAACCTAAAATTAAACCTAAAATAAAAACCTAAAACCTAAACTTAAAAAAATAAAATAAAAACCTAAACCTAATCCCACAAAAAAGTAAACCTAAAAAATAAAATAAAAATAAAACTAAATAAAAAAAATCATCCTAAACCTAAACCTGAACCTATAAAATAAACTAAAATAAAAAACCTAAACTAAAATAAATAAACCTAAAATAAATAAACTAAACTAAATTAAATTAAAAAATAAAATAAACTAAAAAAATAAAAAATAAACTAAACAAACCTAAACCCATCAGTTTACTTAATTTTTAAAAAATAAAAAAAATTAAAAAAAGCCTAAACCTAAAAGTAACCAAATCTAAACCAAAACAAACCTAAACTAAACCTAAACATAAAGAAAAAATAAAACCTAAACATAAAAAATAAAATAAAAAATTAAACTAAACTAAAAATAAACATAAACACAAACACTTTGAAAATAAACTAAAATAAAAACTCTAAAACTAAAAATAAAATAAACTAAAACCTAATACTAAATTTTAAAAAAAATAAAAAAATAAAACTACTAAAATACAAAGTAAACAAACCCCAAACTAAAACCTAAACCTAAACCTAAACCTAAATGAAAATAAAACCTAAACATAAAATAAAATAAAATAAAACTAAACTAAAACAAACACAAACCTAAACTTGGAAAATAAATTAAAATAATTCTAAAATAAAATAAATAAAAGCCTAAACCTACTTATCTTTTAAAAAAAAATAAAAAAAAAAAAACCCTAACCCTAAATCCTAACTAACTAAACCTAAACCTAGGCCAAACCTAAACTTAAACCTAAACCTAAAAAGAAAAAATAAAACCTAAACATAAAAAATAAAATAAAATTAAAACTAAACTAAAAAATAAACATAAAAAAAACCTAAACTTTAAAAATAATCTAAAATAAAAATTCTAAACTAAAATAAATAAAATAAAATAAATAAAGTAAATAAAAATAAAACCTAATAAAAAAAATAATAATAATAATCAAAATTAAATAAAAATAAGATAAATAAACTAAATTAACCTAAACCTGTTTTAAATGTTTTATAAAAAAACCCTAAACTAAACTCTAAACAGAAACCACAAAACCTAAAGCCCTCTAAACTCCTAAACCCTAAACTAAATAACTGCCACCCCAAACCTTAAAACTAAACCCTAAACCACAAAACCTAAACTAAACTAAATAAAAATAAAATAAATAATAAAAACTTAAACCTAAATAAAATAAAAAATAAAAATAAAATAAAAACCTAAACCCTAAACTAAAGAATACCTAAACCTAAAATAAATAAATAAAAAAAACCTAATCCTAAAAATTAAACTAAAAAAATAAAACCTAAACCTAAACCTGAAATAAACTAAACCTAAGCCTAATCCTAAACTAAATAAAATAAAATAAACAAAAAACCTAAACCTAAACTAAAAATAAAACCTAAAATCAACTTAATTAACATGCTAATATTTGATTTAATTACATTTCTTAAATAAACCCACAAAATCAACTTAATTACAGTTCCTTAAATTATATCAATTCACTAATGGGTTTAAAATAACAAGTTAATGATTTCTCTTCTCCACTTTAAATAAAATCAAATCCAAAACATAATTAATAAAGAATCTTTGGTTTGATTTAAATAATCTTATTTGATTTGATTTTCCTTAAAAACTTATTTGGTTGAATGAATCTCATGCTAATATTTGATTGTCCTCTTTCCAACCATGTTAAATTTGGTATGTCATTTGAATTCATGCATCCATCTTTTCAAAATCAAGTAAAATAAAGTTGATTTCCTTTATGTAACACGTAAGATTGCATGTATTGATTTAATTTAATATATGCATGGCTATTATAACTATTAAATCCAAATGTATTTTTTCAAAAGCTTATAAATGAATAATAATATGTGTTATGATGCTAGTTATAAATGCATAAGAAATGCATGTTCTTATAGCTTAAGTGTATGAATATTGAGTTCTCTTTCCTCTATTAATGTGCTGATTTATATAAGATTGAATGGTAATGGGTTTGTACTCTTGACATCCTGCAAACACAAGGCTTTAGGTAGCCCCAAGGAAGTCATTTGATTACCTCATTTCTCTGGTTTAATAATGGCACGTACCCATTTGATTTCATTCTTATGTATTTCAACATTAGAATTTGGATAGAGGTTTAAATCATATATATAAATGATACAATCAAAAAATATATAGACTCTTTGCATGATTTTCTTTCCCTCATTCATCTATACATCCATGTGTGTCCAAGAAAAGCAAGTATGTAGTCGGGACATGTCAGGAATACGAGGCTTTAGTGAGCCCCAAGGAGGTTATTTGATTACCTCACTTTCTTAGTTTAACAATGACACATACATTCCTATATCTTTGTACATGTATATGTATATGTGATTAGTAAATGAAAATCCCATTTTACATTAAAATTGCATGCATTCATAATTGGCTAAGTTGTTGAATTAACTAGCCATATGATTTTGGAGCTTACTTATTATGTTTATGTATATGAATTTACATATATTTGAATGAAAATAGGTATATAGTCTAGACACGAGAATACAAAGTTTTGGCTAGCTCAAGGAGGTCATTTGATTACCCCACCCTAGTTTAACAATGCCACATGCTATTCAATTTCATTCTTACATCCTTTTGTATAGGAATTTGGATAAAGTTTTAAATTAATATGTTTAAATAATTTAATCAAATAAAATATAAATTCTAAACATACACATTCATCATTTAAGTGTGCAAAATATATTGCATGTATAGATACACTTAGGATTAAATCATATGCATGTTACATGTGATGGAAAGAAATGATTTAATATATGTCATGTGGTAGTAATTCGTTTAAATTAATCTTAAGATGCCTTTTATTTTGGATAGGATTATTTAAAGTGAACCTAAACTTAGGATTTATTAAATCATTTAATAATCCATTTGTTAAAGAGAACTAAATCAAATTAATATACTTTAGAAAGTGACTTAAGGTAGGGATGAAAGAGGGTAATCCTCTTTTACTCTCTTTATAACACTTAGTTTCTAAGTTTAATCAAATGAAACAAAAGAAAACACAAATTAAAATTCTCAAATCAAATAAACTATTTCAAGTGAAATCAACCTTTCAGGTTAAATTGAATCCTTCCACACATAGAAAATACAACACTAATGCATGACAAGATGAAACACACAAGCCTTAATATACACATTAGAATTAAGTCACCACTTCTAGCTCTAAGTTAGCATGGTGTATGATGTGATGTGTGTTTTGTTTTATGATGTACTATTTTAAATTGATGTTAGGGTGTAGGCTTTGTAGACTGGATGATAGGCCATTATTAGCTTAATCATATTTTTGTAGGGGATCATGCTTAAGGGATCTTAAAAATAAATGTGAATGCTCTTTTTGCAGGTTGTTTAAATCCTTAAGCATAATCCAAGCTAGGACAGGTGGGCTTAATTACCCATGTGTAAGGTGCTAAGTCCAAATTATAAATACAATTGCTTGCGATTATATGTATATTTAGCTAACCTTTATTTTGCAAGCATACTTAGATTTACTTTTCCCACATAAATGTAATTTTTGCAATAGGAATTAGGATTAGTGTTATCGAGCATTAGGATGAGTAGTGGCCAGAAGGCTTTTTCCTAGAGTGCCCTGTGATGCCTTTGAAGCAAGCACCATCTGAATCAAAGAAGGAACCAAATAAAAAATGGAGATACAATGAAAGAAGACCCCCATAGCATTTAATACAATTATAATTATTCTTTCATACCTGTATAAGGGTAGAGCTACTACCATATTTCTCTCTTGGGTTGTATGCGATGGTACGAATGCCGACCTTTTATTCTTTTATGATAGTTTATATAATTATTTAATGTTATGTTTATATTATGCATCAGGATGGCATGCTTTTCATAATTTTGTAAATGATTGACGCTTTAATCTGTGGCTTGGGTACGATTAAGCTCTTAGGATAAAAATAACTTTTTTACCCAACTAATCACTCATAACTAAATTTTAAACAACTCATAACCTCATTATAAAGCCTAAGACATAAATAAGATAACTAAAAGATTTAGAAACCCCTTAGTTGTATGGTTGTATGTTTCACATCATGCATGCATATTCTTTCTCTCTTGAACATGAAGGATCTCCATCCTTGCACCATAAAGGAATGCTTGACCTATGAGGGCATCCATTATGGTGGAGAACACTATATTCTAACTAATTTGACCCATAACATATTTCATCATGCATTTAGCCATAAGAAATCATAAAGCCTCTATCAAAATGATATGTCTAAAATGAAATAAAATTTGAAAAGATTTTGCATCTATAGATTAAGTCATATGCTCATACCACTCATGCTCTAGTCTCATAGGGAGTGTGTTTAAGACTTTAGTCTCTTTCTAATTAAATAACTACCATGGCTATATTGCAATTCATAAAACCAGACTATTTAGTTTTAAAATTATATGAGGAGTTAGCTCGCGGCCACTCCAAGCGATTATAAGTCTAAAAGTCGGACAATTTATTCTCACTTGCAGAGGTAAACCCTAATGTCCACCTATCGCTTAGACTTAGGTCATGCTTTAGCTCATACTAAAGCTCCCTTGAAGATAGCTATTTCTTTTAGGCTACAAGAATAAATTCTCACCTCTTAAGCATTCCCACAACCTTGTGTTGGTGGATTATAAGCCCTAGTAATCTAATATAATTTTAACTCAAAACATATAAATCTCCTCAACCTCAAAATTATAAAGGCCAACAATAGGATAGATTGGAATGCTTACTAAGCTTCCTAGTATCATGAGCATTTCTTACTTATTTCATTTGGATTCCAAAAATAAGTCTTCTCCTTAAACTTTCCCAATTAATTTTCCAAGTACAACTAATCCTTTGATAGTCTAACCTTGAAATATTTGGAGATGATAATTGTCTACTTTAATTGAGAGTATTCTAAGGAAATTTCATTTGCTAAGATGTAATTAACTATGGAGGCTTGCCTCCATAGGGAACTTAAGAACCTGGTTTAATGTAAACCCTATTTTATTCATCCATGTAAAGTAAGGAAAAGATTGCTAGTATGTTCGAAGACCCATCATGCCTTAGGAGTCCTTATTATATGATCTGGTCCATTGTAGGGTGATGTATCTATCTTTTGAGATAGTACATCATACCTTAATGTAGTACCTGATCACCTTAAAAAGTACACCCCCCCTTATACAACCAAAAATAAACAACATAAGGAGCTCTCATCTTGTTCATTGAATCCTCTAAACATCATCCTTTCTTTTTAGAGTTTGGAGATGTCGATCCTTAAGTAGGCAAGGGTTCCTAGACTCATAATGTTGACTGGTACACCTGGGTCAACCAAAACTTTGGATAGCTTGTATCTGCCAACATCCATTGTATTGTAGAGAGACGATTATGCTCGGTCATCCATAAGAGTAAGTTTTCATCACTAAATTTAATTGCTAAGATATCCTTTGAGTGGCATGCCTTCTTTTTAGTAGTAGTCAGCTGAGCTAAGTATATCTCTAGATCAAATAAGGCAAATTCCCTCATCTCTTTAGAAAAGAAAAGGGTGTCGTATTTGCTTAACTTAGTTGGAAACTTTGTAAGGTGAGCTAGGACATTGTAATCATCTCTAGCTTGGTCCTCCACAAGCATATCCATGGTTGGAGCATCCTGTGGAGGGGCTATCTGCTCACTAGAAATAATGACTTGCTTACCCTTATCCTGAGGTGATACCTTAGGAGGTAGAACTTTGTCACTGTGTAAGTTGACTTCAATGAATTCTTAGAATGATGAGCTTGTGGAAAGTTCTACCTTCTAATAAAACATACCTTTAACTTCTCCTATGGGATCCTCAGAGTCAGTTGGCTCCAAGTCAATCTCAAGAGATGAACCTGATTGATTCAGAGAAGGATGGTTCGATTTTAAATTAGAAAAGAAAGGATAAGAACTATAATAGGTAGGATCATAAAGGTAAACTATGGCTCCCAACTTGTAACTATACTCAAGCTAGTCCTTAAAAGAAGTACAATCTTATAAAACATGGCCTAACATGTGGTGGTAGGGGCAATAACTAGGATGATCGCTCTTGCCCACTTCCTCTATCCTTTTAGGCTCTGGTAACTAAAAGTCAGGTTTTATTTCAGAGATTCTTAAATATTTCCTAACTACCTCCCTCTTGATTGAATATGCCTTATTCAATCTATTGGCAAGAGTAGGTGGAAAATAACTACCTAGCGATAGATATGAATACCGCTGCTGGGTAGGCTGCTAAAGTGAATGAAATGGTCATTATGGCGGCTGCGGTGGCTGATATGATGGAATGGAATGATTTAATGTATGGATACACTTAGGATTAAATCATATACATGTTACATGTGATGTAATGGAATGATTTAATATATGTCATGTGGTAGTAATTCAATTAAATTAATCTTAAGATGCCTTTCATTTTGAATAAGATTATTTAAAGTGAACCTAAACTTAGGATTAGTTAAACCATTTAAGAAGCCATTCACTAAAGAGAACTAAATCAAATTAATAAACATTAGAAAGTGACTTTGGGATGAAAGAGGGCAATCCTCTTTTCCTCTCTTTATAACACTTAGTTCCTAAGTGTAATCAAATGAAATAAAAGAAAACAAAAATTAAAATTCTAAAATCAATTAAACTACTTCAAGTGAAATCAACCTTTCATATTAAATTAAATCCTTCTACACTTAGAAAATACAACACTAATGCCTAACAAGACTTACCACAAAAGCCTTCATAAACATATTAGAATTAAGTCGCCACTTCTAGAACTAAGTTAGGACAGCGTATGATATGATGTATGTTTTATTTTATGATGTATTTTTTTAGATTAGATGTTAGGGTGTATGCTTCATAGACTAGAAGTTAGGCCAATATTGGTCTAATCATGTTTTTTCTGAGGGATTATGCTTAAGGGATGCTTAAAATAAATGTGAATGCTCTTTTGCGGGTTCCTTAAATCCTGAAGCATAATCCAAGTTAGGATAGGTGTGCATAGTTACCCATGTGTAGGGTGCTAAGTTCAAATTATAAATACAACTACTTGGGATTATATGTATATTTAGCAAACAACTATTTTGTAGGTATAGTTAGATTTACTTTTCCCACATAAATGTAATTTTTGCAATAGGAATTAGGATTAGTGTTATGGGTAATTAGGATGAACAGTGGCCAGAAGGCTTTATCTTGGGGTCCTCTATAATGCCTTTGAAGCAAGCACCATCCAAATCAAAGAAGGAACAAAATCAAAAATGAAGATATGAAGAAAAAAATACCCTCATAGTATTTAATACAATTATAATTATTCTTTCATATTCTAGGTTGTATAAGGGTAAAGCTTAGCTACCCATCTTTTCTCTCATCGGGTTGTGTGGCAGTACTCGATCGCACCAGCCTTTTATTATTTTACAATAGTTTATATAATTATTTAATGTCATATTTACATTGTGCATTAGGACTATGTGCTTTCAATAGTTTCTTAAATAATTAATGCTTTAATGTGTGGCTTGGATACAATTAGGCTCTTAGGATAAAAATAAAAAATAAAACCTAAACTAAAAAAATAAAAAAAACCCTAAACATAAAAAATAAAATAAAAATAAACCTAAACCTAAAAAATAAACTAAAATAAAATTTGAATTAAATAAAGAGGCATTGAATTGAGAGTGCTTTTAAAAATAGTGAGCCTACCACCAAAGGAAAGCAAATGGAATTCCCAAGCAGAACTTTTATTTACATTTTTTTGAATTAACTTATCAAAAAATGGGATCGTTCCAAGCCTTTAAAGAGAGCACCCAAGTACTTTAGAATTGCTTGATGATGTTTAAAATTAGTGATACACAAGATTTGACTGATTTTATTATTGGAGATATGAGAGGAAGTGATAAAATAGCTTTTGTTATCATTGATAGAAAGACCAATTTTTCTACCAAATTTGTTTATAAAATTCTAGAGATTCTTGATATGGTAGAAGCATTGCAAAAAATAATGAAATTAACTACAAAGCTAAAGTGGGAAATAGGAAGACCACCAAGCATTTTGTAGTACATACAAGGATTGTTTAAGAATAAATCATCGATGCTCATAGATAAGTACTCAACAACGATCATAAATAAAGCAGGAGATAAAGGATCCCCTTGTCTTATGCCATGGGAAGAGGGAAAGAAATTGAAGGCTTCCCCATTAAGCAAAATAAAAAAACTAGGCATTATTAATACAATTTTTAATAAAATAAATAAATTTATTAGAAAAACAAAATAAATTCAAATATGGAAAAAAAATCCCAAGAGATGTTGGCAAAGGCTTTGGTAATATCTAATTTGAAAAGAATGTTGCCACCTCTATTCTTAACATCAAGATCATGAATTAATTCTTGGGAAAGTAAAATATTATTATAATTAGACCTACTTCTAACAAAACTTGTTTAGTTGAGAGAGATAGATCTATTAAGTAAAGGACTAAGCTTGTTGGTAAGAATTTTGGAAATCAACTTATTAAAGAAGGTGTAAAGACTAATAGGTCTAAAATCACTCCAATAGTCTGGATTATCTTTCTTAGGAATGAGAATAATAGAAGTACTAGAAAAATATCTAGGAAAAAGGATTACCATTAAAAAATCAATCACAGTCTCAATCAAATCATTTTTAATGATAAACCAATATTTTTAAAAACATTGAGTAGTGAAACCCTCCGGACTAGCAACAAAATCTATGTTCATGCTTTTAAGAACTTTAAAAATTTCATCTTCATTAGGTACAATGGTAAGCAAATCATTATCATCATTAGTAATAATAGAAGGAATCAAATGTGGTTTAGAAATAGCTTCATAAGAGAAATTCTTATTAAGCATATTTCTAAAGTAATTAATAATAGATTCATTGATATCATTATTCTATGTAATCCAATCTACATTATTGTCTTTAATTATTGAATATTATTTAAAGCTCTCTATTTATTAATTAAAGCATGGAAATAGCTAGTATTCTATCACCATCCATATTTTTTACTAGCAGCTTTATAAGTCTCTTCCATATTTTGGAAATGAACAAGTTTATCTTTCACCTCAGTCAGGTCCTTAATGTTAGAAGGATCATATATAACAGATACTTCAAGATCACAAACCAATTATTCCATATCTTTAATATTAACAAAAAGGATTTTTAAACAAAAGGTTCTGGCTCAACCATTCCCAAAGTCAAGAGTTTTGCCAATTATAATTCGAACCCTTAAAGACAATATCAACGAAATTACAATCAAGAATCATATCAAAAAAATCTTCCATGGAATGAATATTGGGAGAGCAACCACAACTTCATTCAGAAGAGAATAAAATAGTGTCGAAATCACCACCAATAAACTATGGTTTGTCGAACGAGGTAGAAAAATACCTCAAAATATCCCAAAGATGATTTCTACCAGATCTATAACAAGATGCAAACAAAAAAGCCCAAAATACAATAGTCACCATAGGGTTTTAGGTTTAAGGTTTAGGGTTTTTTTATTTTTCTTATTTTTTTATTTTTCTAAAATTTAATAAATTGGTAGGTTTAGGTTTATTTAGTTTATTTTTTATTTCAATTAACTATATTTTTTATTTTTTTAAGTTTATTTTTATTTTTCTTTCGATCAATTTATTTATTTTATTTTATTTTTCAGGTTTAAGCTAAGGTTTAGGATTACTTTTTAGTTTGATTTTATTTTTATTTTATTTTTTAGGTTTAAGTTTTATTTTTTATTTATTAGGTTTAGGTTTTTTTTAAGGTTTAGGTTTAATTTTTTATTTTATTATAAAGTTTAGGTTTAGGTTTAGTTTATTTTAGGTATTATTTATTTTAGTTTTGGTTTAGATTTATTGTATTTTTATTTTAGGTTTAGGTTTTTTTAATTTAGGGTTTAGTTTTTACTTTTTATTTATTTTTAAATTTTATTTTTAGGTTCATTTTTTGGTTTAGGTTTTTATTTAGTTTTTATTTTATATTATTTTAGGTTTATTTTATTTTTATTTTATGTTTAGTGTTTATTTTATTTAGGTTTTTATTTTTTAATTTAGTTTAGGATTTTATTTATTTTATTTTATTCTAGCTTTTATTTTCTATTTTATTTTCTTTTGAGGTTTAGGTTATAGTTTATGGTTTTATTTTATTTTATTATTTTATTTTATTTTAAATATTTTGGTTTAGGTTTTTTTATTTATCTAATTTTTAGGTTTTATTTAGCATAATTTTAGTTTTTTAGCTTTTTAAAGTTTAGTGTTTAGGTTTTAGGTTTTGATTTTGGGATTATTTGTAGGTTTTATTCTTTAGTTTAGGTTTAGCATTATTTTTATATTATTTTATTTTATTTATTTTAGGGTTAGCATTTAGGTTTTATTTATTTTAGTTTAGTTATTTTAGTTTAGGTTTAGGTTTATTTTATTTTGTTTATTTTTTTAGGTTTAGGTTCTTTAGTTTAGGTTTTAGGTTTTTTTATTTATTTTTAAGTTTTATTAGGTTTATTTTTTAGGTTTAGGTTTTTGTTTAGTTTTTGTTTCATTTTATTTTAAGTTTATTTTATTTTTATTTTACAATTTATTTTTATTTTATTTATGTTTTTTGTTTTTATGTTTATATTAATTTTTAATTTATTTTAGGTTTTTATTTATTTTATTTTAGTTTAGTTTTTTATATTATTTTATTTTTAGGTTTTGGTTTAGGTTTTGGTTTAGATCTTAGTTTAGGTTTTTATTTTACTTTATGATATTTATTTTATTTAGGTTTAGGTTATTTATTTATTTTAGTTTTACATTTTATTTAGTTTAGGTTTAGATTTTTTTGTTTTTAGGGGTTTAGGGTTTAGGGTTTAGGTTTATGTTTAGGGTTTAGGGTTTAGGTTTAGGGTTTAGGTTTAGGGTTTAGATTTTAGGTTTAGGTTTAGGGTTATGTTTAGGTTTAGTTTAGGTTTAGGATTTATGATTTAGGGTTTAGGGTTTAGGGTTTTAGGGTTTATGCTTTTAGGGTTTAGGGTTTATTATTAGCATTTAGGGTTTATGGTTTAGGATTTTATAAGGTTTAGGTTTTAAGATTATAGATTTAGGGTTTAGGATTTTATAGGGTTTAGGGTTTAGGGTTAGTTTAGTGTTTAGGTGTTAGGGTTTAGGGTTTATAATTTAGGGTTTAGGGTTTAATGTTTAAGGTTTAGAGTTTAGGTTTTATTTTAGGGTTTAGGATTTAGGGGTTAGGGTTTAAGTTTTTTTAAAAAAAATTAAGTAAATCGATAGGTTAAGATTTATTTAGTATTTTTTTTTTACTTTTTTAGTTTATTTTATTATTTATTTTTCTTAAGTTTATTTTTTTATTTTTATATAGTTTGGTTTATTTATTTTAGTTTATTTTTTAGGTTTTGGTTTAGGTTTATGTTTATTTTTTAGTTAAGTTTTATTTCTATTTTTTATTTTATCAGGTTTAGGTTTTATTTTTTATTTTTTAGATTTAAGTTTAGTTTTTTTAAAAAAAATTTAGGTTTTATTTTAGGTTTTTATTTTTTAGTTTAGGTTTAGGTTTATTTTCAATTTATTTTAATTTATTTAGTTTAGGGTTTAGGTTTAGTTTATTTTAAGTTTAAGTTTGGGTTTAATTTGTTTTAGTTTAGGTTTAGGTTTATTTTATTTTGTTTATTTTAAATTTAGATTTTTTTAATTTAGGGTTTATGTTTTATGTTTTATTAATTTTTAGGTTTATTTTTTAGGTTTAAGTTTATATTTTACTATATTATATTATATTTTATTTTTATTTTATGATTTTCTTTAAATTTTATTTAGGTTTTCTATTTTTAGGTTTATTTTATTTTTTATTTTAGTGTAGTTTTTATTCTTTTTATTTTATTTCATTTTTAGGTTTAGGTTTAACTTTTAGTTTAGGTTTTAGTTTTATTTTATTTTTTTAGTTTTTTTAGTTTTAGGTTATTTTATTTTATTTTTAATTTTTATTTAATTTGGGTTTACCTTTTTAGGGTTTAGGGCTTAGGGTATATGGTTTATGGTATAGGGTTTGGGGTTTAGGGTTTAAAGTTATAGGTTTTTGGGTTTATGGTTTAGGGTTTTGGGTTTAGGGTTTAGGTTTTAGGGCTTAGGGTTTTAGGGTTTAGGGTTTAGGGTTTAGCATTTGGGGTTTGGGGATTAGAGTTTTGGGTTTAAGGTTGTAGGTTTTAGGATTTAGTGTTTAGGATTTAGGGTTTAGGGTTTAAGGTTAGCTTAGGGTTTAGGGGTTTTTTTAAATAAATAAGTAAACCAATAGGTTTAGGTTTATTTAGTTTATTTTTTTATTTTAGTTTATTTTATATTTTATTTCTATTTAAGTTTATTTTTATTGCTTATTTATTTTAGTTTATGTTTTTTATTTTAGTTTATTTTTTTTAGTTTAGGTTTAAGTTTAGGTTTTTATTTTATTTTTTTAGGTTTAGATTTTAGGTTTTTTATTTAGGTTTATTTTTAGGTTTTATTTTTTATTTTAGATTTAGGTTTATTTTTAGTTTATTCTATTTTATTTAGTTTAAGTTTCAATTTAGATTTAGGTTTAGATTTTATTTATTTTAGTTTAGTTTATTTTAGTTCAGGTTTAGGTTTATTTTATTTTTATTTTACGTTTCAATTTTTTTTAGTTTAGGGTTTAGGTTTTATGTTTTATTTATTTTTAAATTTATATTTTAGGTCCTTGCTTTTTATTTAATTTTGATTTATTTTATTTTAGGTTCATTTTACTTAGGTTTTGTATTCTTAGGTTTATTTTATTTTTGAGTTTTGTTTAGGCATTTATTTATTTTATTTTAGTTATTACTATTAGTTAATTTTATTCTATTTTAGTTTTAGGTTTAAGTTTATGTTTTAGTTTAGGCTTTTATTTTTTAATTTTATTATTTTATTTAATTTTAGGTTTTTTTTAGTTTTGCATTAAGTTTTTAGGATTTTAGGATTAGGGTTTAGGATTTAGTGAGTTTAGGTTTAGGTTTAGGTTTATTTATTTTTAAGTTTAGGGTTTTATTTTTTAGGTTTATTTTTTAGGTTTAGTTTAGGTTTTTTTTTATGTTTTTAGTTTAGGTTTTTTAGTTTTTAGTTTAGTTTTAGGGTTTAGTTTTTTTTTAGGTTTAGGGTTTTTATTTAGTTTAAGTTTTTTAGTTTTTTAGGGTTTAGTTTAAGTTTATTTAGGTTTAACTTATAGTTTAGAGTTTATTTTATTTTTGGTTAGTTTAGGTTTTTATTTTTGTTTTATAGTTTAGGTTTAGGTTTATTTTAGGGTTTAGGGTTTATTTAGGGTTTAATTTAATTTAATTTTTTATTTTATTTATTTTAGGTTTTTATTTATTTATTTTTTATTTATAGGTTTATTTATTTTGGTTTTTTTTATTTTATTTATTTTTAGTTTATTTATTTTAGTTTAGTTTATTTTATTTTAAGGCTTTGTTTTATTTTATTTATTTAGTTTTATTTTATTATATTTTAGGTTTATTTTAGGTTTAGTTTTATTTTATTTAGTTTTTTATTTTTAGGTTTAGTTATTTTAATTTATTTAGATTTATTTTATTTATAAGTTTAATTTAGGGTTTAAATTTTAGGTTTAGGGTTTAATTTAATTTAGAAGGTTTGGTTTTATAAAATTTATTTTTTTTAAGTTTAGGTTTAAAAATAGTTTAGGGAGTTTGGGTTTATACAAGTTATTACATGTTTAGATGTAATTGTTGTTAAAAATTACTTTATTTATCTACTAAGATCAATTGTTTAGGTTTAATAGAAAAAAACCAAAATTATAAATGGGTGCATGAACAAGTTTGAGTATTTTTGTTATCTTTAAAATTAAAGATTAATTGTTTGTTTAGGTTTAACTCAAGAGTAAATTAAAAGAGACATTTATAAAATTAATTTGATGTGGCATTTTAGAAACTTTATATTTCAAAAAAACATCAAAATTATAAAGAGCGTCATCAAATGTAGGAATTATTCTTTCCACCATTAAATCAAATTCAAATGACATCTAAATAAAGTAACACTACTACCAATAAAAGAAAATAAAAAAAAAGAGGAGGATACTATGTTGGGATCCAAAATCTCTCTTAAATCATAATTTAATGTAAAATCTATGTGTCTAAATCTCTCACATACTACTATTTTTAAGCATTGACTTAAGAGTTTTACTTGAGCTTTCTTGCTTTTGTGTTGATGCAATTTATTTGTTACATTATGTTGTGCATGAGTCTCAAAGTAGGGAGCTATAGTTTTGAAATCCCTATCGAGATGTTGATTTTGGATTATTCTTAGTACAGTTATCAGAAATTTATCAAATCATCACTATTGTAAAAATCTCATTTAGTAATACTTTGCATTAAGTCTGCCTAATTTCCCAAGATCTCGAGCACTATCTCAAAGCATTGAAATCCCATTAAAGGGAGATTTTTAAAGCATAGATTTAGCTCCTTGTCATATCTGCTAAATAGAAAGAGCTGCAGTTAAGAAGATAATTTCGATTAAAGAGGAGTTCTATGATTAGTTAGACTATCACAGCTATAGAAGAGGATTGTTCATAGATGGACACTTAGGTGTCAGAACTTATGTAGATTCTTTCTTCATTTGTCCATGAACAAGAACCTACCCTTCAGCATCTCTACAAAACTTGAGAGAGGCGGTGTACTTTGGCATATAAAGCTCATACAACTTTTGTTTATATTAGAGAAATTCATGCTAATCATTTGTAGTTGAAATCTCTTTTATTTAGTTTAGGTTTAGGTTTTTAGGTTTTTAGGGTTTAGGGTTTAGGGTTTAGAGTTTAGGGTTTAGGGTTTGGGGATTAGGGTTTAGTGTTTAGGGTTGTAGGTTTTAGGGTTTAGGTTAAGGGTTTAGGGCTTAGGCTTTAAAGTTTAAGGGTTTAGGGTTTAGGGTTTAGGGTTGTAGGTTTAGGGTTCAGGATTTTGAGGTTAGGGTTAGTTTTAGGGTGTAAAGTTACAATTTTTTAAAATTAAGTAAACTGGTAGGTTTAGGTTAATTTAGTTTATTTAGTTTTTTTTTTAGTTTATATTAGTTTTCTATTTATGTTTACTTTTATTTATATTTAGTTTAGTTTATTTATATTAGGTTTATTTATTTTAGTTTATATTTTTTATTTTAGTTTATTTTTTTGGTTTAGGATTAGGTTTATTTTTTAGCTTAGTTTTATTTTTTATTTTATTTTTTAGGTTTAGGTTTTTTTTTTTAGGTTTAGGTTTTTTTTTTTATGTTTAGGTTTTAGGTTTTTTATTTTAGTTTATTTTATTTTATTTAGTTCAGGTTTAGTTTAGGTTTAGTTTGTTATAGGTTTAGGTTTATGTTTTATTTATTTTAGTTTTGGTTTAGTTTTATTTTATTTTTATTTTAGGATTAGGGTTTTTTATTAGTTTAGGATTTAGGTTTTTTTTATATTTATTTTTAGGTTTATTTTTTAGGTTTAGGTTTTTATTTAGTTCTAATTTTATTTTATTTTAGGTTTATTTTATTTTTATTTTAGGTTTAGTTATTAATTTATTTAGGTTTTCTAATTTTTAGGTTAGTTCAGGTTTTTATTTATTTTATTTTAGTTTAGTTTTTATTTTTTTATTTTATTATTTATTTGGTTTAGGTTTAGGTTTATGTTTTAGTTTATTTTTTTATTTTATTTTATTTTATTTATTTTATTTTTGTTTAGGTTTTTTTATTTATTTTATTTTAGGTTTTATTTTGTTTAGGTTTAGGTTTAGGTTTTAAGGTTTTAGGGTTTAGGATTTAGGGTTTAGGGTTTAGGGTTAGTTTAGGGTTTAGGGTTTTGGTTTAGGGTTTAGGGTTTGGGGTTTAGGGTTTAGGGTTTTTTAGGGTTTAGCTTAGGGTTTAAGGTTTTTAGGGTTTAGTTTAGGCTTTAGGTTTTTTTTAATAAAGAATAAATTCATATTCAACATTACTTTTTTTCAATTTCATCAACCAAGTAACACACTAAGTTTTCTAAGATACAAGTAATGATATATATAGAAAATGGGCACACATAGCGAATCAAAACCACTGATAATAGAATTGTCTCTTATAAAGACAGTTCAATAAGCGATTGGAGATTTGTTCTTGATTTCTCAGTTCCCATTTGAACCACCCCGGCCTCTCGAGTAGTGGGATCCACCATCATATCCCATATCTCTCCCTCTGCCACCGCCACAACTATAACCTCCATCGCTCCTCTTGCCTCCATAACCACCACTGCTTCGACCACCACCTCCATATCCACCAACAACTCTAGATCCCTCATCACCACTACAATAACCACCCCTCCCCCTTTGCCTCCACCACCAGATTTAGATTGAGCCTGGTTGATGGTGATGTCCCTACCGTCAAGGTTCTGATCATTCTTAAAGTTTAGGTTTAGGTTTAGGTTTATTAGGTTTTAGGGTTTAGATTTATTTTTTAATTTATTTAGTTACTTTAAGTTTAGGTTTATAGTTTGGGGTTTAGGGTTTAGTGTTTAGGGTTAGAGTTTAGGGTTTAGGATATAGGGTTTAGGGTTTTTTAGGGTTTAGGATTTAAGGTTTAAGTTTTTTTAAATTAAGTAAACTCATAGGTTTAGGTTTTTTTATTTATTTCTTTACTTTGTTTGTTATTTTATTTAGGTTTATTTTTTTATTTAGTTTAGTTTCTTTGTTTTAAGTTTGTTTATTTTGGTTTACATTTTTATTTTAGTTTATTTTTTGTTGAGTTTTGTTTTCATTTTATTCTTAAGGTTTAGGTTTTAATTTTTATTTTTAGGTTTAGGTTTAGCTTTTTATTTTATTATTTTATGTTTATGTTTTAGGTTTTTATTTTAAGTTCATTTTTATGTTTTAACTTTTCATTTAGGTTTAGGTTAATTTTTAAGTTATTTTATTTTATTTAGTTTAGGTTTAGGTTTAGGTTTAGGTTTAGTTTATTTTAGGTTTAGGTTTAGGTTTTATTTGTTTTAGTTTAGTTTATTTTACTTTAGTTTTAGGTTTATTTTATTTTTATTTTAGGTTTAGGCTTTTTTTCTTAGTTTAGGGTTTAGGTTTTATATTTTATTTATTTTTAGGTTTTATTTTTAGTTTTACATTTTAGGTTTAGGTTTTTATGTTATTTTTATTTTATTTTATTTTATTTTAGGTTTATTTTTTTATTTTATATTTAGTTTTTATTTTATTTAGGTTTATTTTATTTTTTTGTTTATTTTAAGTTTTTATTTATTTTATTTTAATTTATTATTATTATTTTATTTTATTTTAATTTTAGTTTTAGGTTTAGGCTTAGGTTTTAGTTTAGGTTTTTAGGATTTAGGGTTTAGGGTTTAGTTTTTATGGTTTAGGGTTTAGGGTTTAGACTTTCAGGTTTTATGGTTTAAGGTTTAGGGTTTAGGGTTTAGGGTATTTGGGTTTAGGGTTTAGGGTTTTTTAGGGTTTTGGGTTTAGAGTTTAGGGTTTAGGATTTAGGGTTTAAGTTATTTTTTTTAAAATTAAGTAAACCGATGGGTTTAGGTTTATTTAGTACATTTAGTTTATTTTTTATTTATTTTAGTTTATTTTATTTGTTATTTTTATTTAGGTTTATTTTTTTAATTAGTTTAATTTATTTGTTTTAAGTTTGTTTATTTTAGTATAGATTTTTTATTTTAGTTTATTTTTTTGTTGTGTTTTATTTTTATTTTATTCTTAAGGTTTAGGTTTTTAGTTTTCTTTTTAGGTTTAGGTTTAGCTTTTCATTTTATATTTTATGTTTAGATTTTAGGTTTTTATTTTAAGTTTATTTTTATGTTTTACCTTTTCGTTTAGGTTTAGGTTTATTTTTATGTTATTTTATTTTATTTAGTTTAGGTTTAGGTTTAGGTTTAGGTTTAGGTTTTATTTATTTTAGTTTAGTTTATTTTACTTTAGTGTTAGGTTAATTTTATTTTTATTTTAGGTTTAGGTTTTTTTTTCTTAATTTAGAGTTTAGGTTTTATATTTTATTTATTTTTAGGTTTCATTTTAGTTTTACTTTTAAGTTTAGGTTTTATGTAGTTTTATTTTATTTTATTTTAGGTTTATTTTATTTTTATTTTACATTTAGTTTTTATTTCATTTATGTTTTTTATTCTTAGGTTTATTTTATTTTTTTAGTTTATTTTAAGCTTTTATTTATTTTATTTTAGTTCATTATTATTATTTTATTTTATTTTATTTTTATTTTTAGGTTTAGGTTTTAGTTAAGGTTTTTATTTTATTTTATTTTATTATTTTATTTAGGTTTAGGTTTTTAGGTTTTTAGGATATATGGTTTAGGGTTTAGGGTTTAGAGTTTTAGGGTTTAAAGTTTTAGGGGTTAGGGTTTAAGGTTTAGGGTTTAATTTTTAAGCTTTAAGTTTAGGTTTTAAGTTTAGGTTTAGGGTTTAGGTTAGCTAGGTTTAGGCTAGTTTAGGTTTAAGGTTTATGGTTTAGGCTTTAGGGTTTATGGTTTTTAGGGTTTAGAGTTGAGGGTTAGGTTAGGGTTTAGGGTTTAGGATTTTTGGGTTTAGGATTTAGGGTTTAGGGTTTAGGGCTAGGGTTATGGTTTAGGGTTTATGTTTTACGGTTTAGGGTTTAGGGTTTAGGGTTTAGAGTTTAGGTTTATTTATTTATTAGTTTAGGGTTTAAGGTTTATAGTTTAAACTTTGGTTTAGTATTTAGAGTTTTAGGATTTAGGGTTATAGGTTTTGGGTTTAGAGCTTGGGGTTTAGGGTTATTTTTAGGGTTTATGGTTTAGGGTTAGTTTAGGATTTAGGGTTTATGTGAGCCTAGAAGATTGGGATTTATAAAACCAAGTCATACTCCTAAGCAATAGTCTACTAGATAGAAATAAAGAGCTGGGAAGATTGGGATCCAAAATAGTTATTACATGGTTGAAATGAAATTATTGTTAGAATAATACTTATCTTTATTGTACAAGATCAATTGTTTAGATTTTAAGTCATTAAAGCAAAAAACCATAATTTTAATTGAGTACATGAACAAATTTGAAGTATTGGTATTATCTTCTAAAATTAGGGAAAGATTAAATAATGTTGTTTTGGTTTAGATTGACTTGAGCCCTAAACTTAAAAGAGACACTATATAAAATTAATTTCCAGGTGGCTTTTCAACAAACTTTAGATTGCAAATAACATCAAAACTTCTTGCACCTAAAAGAATGTAATCAAATGTAAGAATTATTCTTTCTACCATTAAATCAAATTCAAATGAATACATCTAAATTAAGTAACACTTCTTCCAAAAAAAAGAAAATAGAAAAGATGATAGATACTATGTTGGGATGCAAAATCTCTCTTAAATCATATTTTAGATGTCAGCAAAAAATTTATGAGTGTCGTAAATCTCTCAGAACACTATGCCACCTATTTTGAAGCATTGTCTTAGGAGTTTTACTTGAGCTTTCTTGATTTTGTGTTGAAATGTATTATTTGTTACATTATGTTGCCGCATTGAGTCTCAAAGTAAGAGAGCTATAGTTTTGGAAATCCCTGGGCAGAGATATTGAGTTTGTATTATTATTGTTAAGCTCTACTTATCAAGAGATTTTGTCAGATACAATTACTATTATAAAAATTTCATTCAACAATACTTCGCATCAAGTCTCTCTAATTCGCCAAGATCTTGAGCACAGTCTCAAAACATTGAAATTCTACTAGAGAGAGCTTTTTAAAGCACATATTTAGCTCCTCAACATATCTGCTAAATTGGAAGAGCTACAATTATGAAGATAATATTGATTAGATAGGAGTTCTATGATCAGATCGGCTATCACAGCTATAGAAGAGTATTGCTCATAGATGGACACTTAAGTGTCTGAACTTAAGGAGATTTTTTCTTCATTTATCCATGAATACGAAGCTACCTTTCATCATCTTTATGAAACTTGAGCGAGGTGAACTACTATGGCATATAAAGCTCATACAATATTTATCTATATTAAAGAAATTTAAGCTAATCATTTGTAGTCGAAATCTCTTTTATTTAGAGTAGATTTAGGTTTTTAGGTTTTTATGGTTTAGAGTTTATGGTTTAGGGTTTAGGGTTTAGGGTTTAGGGTTTAGGGTTTGGGGTTTAGGGTTTAGGGTTTAGGGTTGTAGGTTTTTGGGTTTAGGGTTTAGGGTTTAGGGTTTTAGGGTTTAGGGTTTACGTTTAAAGTTTAGGGTGTAGGGCTTAGGGTTAGTTTTAGGGTTAAGGCTTTAGGCTTAGGGTTTTTTAATTTTTTAATTTTTTAATTTTTTAAAAATTAAATAAACTAGTAGGCTTAGGTTTATTTAATTTAATTTTAATTTATTTTAATTTATTTTATTTTCTATTTTTATTTAGGTTTACTTTTTTTATTTAGTTTAGTTTATTTATTTTATGTTTATTTATTTTAGTTTAGGATTTTTATTTTAGTTTATTTTTTAGGTTTATTTTTTAGTTTAGCTTTATTTTTATTTTATTTTTTAGGTTTAGGTTTTATTTTTTTTATTTTTAGGCTTAAGTTTAGGTTTTTATTTTATTTTTGTAGTTATTTATTTTAATTTTATTTTTAGGTCTTATTTTTTGTTTAGGTTTAGGTTTATTTTTAGTTTATTTTATTTTATTTAGTTTAGGTTTAGGTTTTGGTTTAATTTATTTTAGGTTTAGGTTTAGGTTTTATTAATTTTTGTTTAGTTTTATTTTATTTTTATTTTAAGTTTAGGTTTTTTTTTTATTTTAGGGTTTAGGTTTTAATTTTTATTTATTTTGAGGTTTATTTTTAAGGTTGAGGTTTTTATTTAGTTTCTATTTTAGGTTTATTTTATTTTTATTTCAGGTTTAGTTTTTATTTTATTTAGGTTTTTTATTTTTTTATTTTTTTAGTTTAGTTTAGGTTTTTATTTCTTTTATTTTAGCTTTATTTTATTTTTTATTTTTTATTATTTTTTAGGTTTAGGTTTAGGTTTATGTTTTAGTTTATGTTTTTATTTTATTTTGTTTTAAGTTTTTTATTTATTTTATTTTTAGGTTTTATTTAGTTTAGGTTTAGGTTTTTAGCTTTTTAGGGTTTAAGGTTAAGGGTTTAGGGTTTACGGTTTATGATTTTGGGTTTAGAGTTTCGGGTTTAGGGTTTATGGTTTAGGGTTTTGGGTTTATGTTTTAGGATTTAGGGTTTAGGGTTTAGGGTTTATGGTTTTTGGGTTTAGGGTTCATGGTTGTTAGGGTTTAGGGGTTAGGTTTAAGGTTTAGGTTTTAGGTTTAGGGTTTAGATTTTAGTTTAGGGTTTAGGGTTTTTGGTTTTTTTTAACAGAGAATAAATTCATATTCAACATTTCTTTTTTTTATTTCATCAACTAAGTAACACACCAGGTTTTCTAAGACACAAGTGATGAAATAGATAAAAAATGAGCATGGATATAGCAAATCAAAAACTCTAGATAACTAGAATCATCTCTACTGTAAAGACACAATTCCATAAGCAGCATATCGGATCAGTCATTCTTTAGTTTATCCAGTTCCCATCAGAACCATCCCAGCCTCTCGAGTAGCGGGATCCACCATCATATCCCTGATCTCTCCCTCAGCCACCACCATGGCTGTAACCTCCCTCACCCCTCCTGCCTCCATAACCACCACTCCTCCGACCACCACCTCCATATCCACCAGCACTTCCAAATCCCCCACCACCAATGTGATAATCGCCTCCTCCGCCTTTGCCTCCAATGCCAGATCTTGACTGAACCTAGTTGATGGTGATGTTCCTACCGTCAAAGTTCTGCCCATTCTTAGGGTTTAGGTTTAGGTTTAGGTTTATTAGATTCTATGATTTAGGTTTATTTTTTAATTTATTTAGTTACTATAGGTTTAAGTTTAGGGTTTGGGGTTTACAGTTAGAGTTTAGGGTTTAGGGTTTAGGGTTTTAGGGTTTATGCTTTTTGGGTTTAGGGCTTAGGGTTAAGGGTTTTGGGTTTAGGGTTTTTTAGGGTTTAGGCTTTATGGTTTAGGGTTTAGGATTTAGGGTTTAAGATTTTTTTTACAATTAAGTCAACCGGTAGGTTTTTGTTTATTTAATTTATTTAATTTATTTTTATCTTTATTTAAGTTTACTTTTTTAAGTTAATTTATTTATTTTAATTTAGGTTTTGTAGTTTAGTTTATTTTTCAAGTTTAAGTTTAGGTTTAGGTTTATTTTTTAGTTGTGTTTTATTTTTATTTTATTTTGTACATTTAGGTTTTATTTTTTATTTTTAGGTTTAGGTTTAGGTTTTTTTATTTTATTTTTTTTAGGTTTAGGTTTAGGTTTTTTTATTTAGATTTATTTTAGGTTTATTTTTTAGTTTAGGTTTAGGTTTATTTATTGTTTATTTTCTTATATTTAGTTTAGGTTTAGGTTTAGGTTTAGTTTATTTTAGGTTTTATTTATTTTAGTTTAGTTTATTTTAGTTTAGTTTATTTTAGTTTAGGTTTATTTTATTTTTATTTTAAGTTTAGGTTTTTTTTCTTTGTTTAGGGTTAGGTTTTATTTTTTATTTATTTTTAGGTTTTATTTTTAGGTTTATTTTTTATTTTATTTATATTTTATTTTTATTTTAGGTTTAGTTTTTATTTTATTTATGTTTGTTATTTTTTAGTTTAGTTTAGGTTTTTATTTATTTTACTTTAGTTTAGTTTTTATTATTTATGTTATTTTATTTATAAGTTTAGGTTTAGGTTATATTTTATTTTATTATTTTATTTTGGTTTAGATTTTTTATTTGTCTTTTTAAAGTTTTATTTAGTTTAGGTTTTGGTTTTTAGCTTCTTAGGGTTTAGTGTTTAAGGTTAATTTAAGGTTTATGGTTGAGGGTTTAGGGTTTGGGGTTTGGGGTTTAGGGTTTAGGATTTAGAGTTTAGGGTTTAGGTTTTGGGATTTATGGTTTAGATTTTAGGATTTTGGGGTTTAGGGATTAGGGTTTAGGTTTTAACTTTAGGGTTCAGGTTTTAGTTTAGGGTTTAGGATTTTTGATTTTTTTAATAGAGAATAAATTTAGATTCAACATTTCTTCTTTTTAATTTCATCAACCAAGTAACACACCAAGTTTTCTAAGACACTGACATAAAAATGAGCACACATAGAAAAATCAAAACCATGATAACTAGAAGCGTCTAGTGTAAAGACATAGTTCCATAAGCAATAGATGGATCGCCATTCTTTAGTTTCTCGGTTCTATCGAACCACCTTGGTAGTTGCAAGATCCACCATGATATCCCTGATCTCTCCCTTCGCCATCACCATGACTGTAACCTTTGTCGTTCCTCCCACCTCCATAACCACCACTACTCCGACCACCACCTCCAGATCCACTCTAGATCCCCAAACCACTATGATAGCATACCTCTTGCCTCCTCCCTTATCTAGGTGAACACAGTTGTGGTGATGTTCTTTCCATCAAGGTTCTACTCATTCATAGGGTTTAAGTATTGGTTTAAATTTACTAGGTTTTTGGGCTTATGTTTATTTTTTAATTAATTTAGTTACTTTAGGTTTAGGTTTAGGGTTTGGGGTCTAGGGTTTAGGGTTTAAGGTTAGGGTTTAGGGTTTAGGGTTTTAGGGTTTAGGGTTTAGGGTTTAGGGTTAGGGTTTATGATTTATGGTTTAGGGTTTAACATTTAGGGTTTAAGGTTTAGGGTTGTTGGTTTAGGATTTAGGGTTTATGGTTTAGGGTTTAGGGTTTAGGATTTAAGATTTACGGTTTATGGGTTTTTTAAATTAAGTAAAATAGTAGGTTTAACTTTATTTAATTTATTTAGTTTATTTTTTATTTATTTTTATTTATTTTATTTTTTATTTTTATTTAGGTTTAGTTTTTATTTTTATTTAGTTTATTTTATATTTGATCGTTTGCTTAATAATTTTTTTGGGGCTCCAATAATTCTACCAAAATAATGCATTGGACATCTTGGCATAAATGTTGTGGTCTTTTTGGTGAAGGTGCTTTTGGTTGCAAACCTATTTGTGAAGCTATCACTGCTTTCTCTCATAAGCTCTGGTGGAATTTTAGAAAGAATGATAGCCTTTGGGTTAATTTTATGATGGAAAAATACTGCCAAGGTAAACAAACTCTTATATGTGCTTATAAAGATGGTGACTCTACGGTTTGGAAAAGGCTTTGCTCCACTAAATGGGTTGTTGAATCCTTAATATCTTAGGGTATTCATTCACATTCTTCTTTCTTTTGGCAAGACAATTGGATTGGCACGCTCTCTGACACCCTTTATCCCCTTCTATACTATTAAAGTAAACTCTTTTGGCTTAATAACAATTGGAATGAAAGCTAAGAATTATATCCTATTTCCCTTTTAGTTTAGAATTATCCCATTTCTTCTAATAAACCTGATTAAATTCTTTTTAAGCTTTCTTATAATGGTGATTTTGTTCTGAAAAAGGTTTGAAATTTTATTAGAGATAAACAAAACCCCTCTAATGTCTTTACTAAACTTTGGAACAATACCATTCCCATTTCCTATTTGGTTTTTGCTTGGAGGATTTTGAATAACTTTATTCCTGTGGACTCTTTGCTTTGGATTAAAGGGTTTTAGTTACCATCTAAGTGTTATTGTTGCTTTCATATTGAAAATGTAAATCATATTTTTGTCAATGGTGCTATTTCTTCTAAATTATGGCTTTGGTATGATGATTTATTTTATACCTATTTTCATGGTACTCTTTCTTTATATCAACTTCTTGAAGTTTGTTCCAAAAAATCTGAAAGGTCATATCAAAGTTTTAATTGTTATTACCCTTCTCGGTTCATCTGGATGGATAGAAATGATGTTAAATATCATGGTACTCTATGAACCATAAAGGATCTTGGCTAGAACTAAAGAAAAAATTCATGCTCTTAATGCCAATCATATTAGTAACATTCATTTTAGAGGTTATAAATTGTGGCTAAAAAATTGTGTATCATTCTACGATTTTGACCCTTATAAAGGTGTTAGGATTATCCATTGGATCAAACCTAGAAAGAATTTGATTAAAGTGAATAATGATGGTTTTGTGGCTTCCAATAAATATGGTTGTGGTGGTATCCTTAGGGATTATAAAGGTACTATCATCACGTGGTTTTCTATCCTCTCTCAAAGCCTATTTTGTTATTTTTGTTGATATTATGACTGTTAATAAAGCTATTAAAATTTGTTTGAATAAAGGTTTCCTTAACATCTGGATTGAAGTTGATTCTCTCTTTCTTCTTGAAATGCTTAATTTTAATAGAAATGGGAATGCTGAGTTATTTTATCTTCTTAATCATACAAAAAATCTTCTTTCTCAAGTATGCTTTAAAATTTTCCATATCCTTCATGAAGGTAATGCTTGTGTTGATTTCTTGGCTAATTTAGGTGCCAACTTAATTGATTTTACTTTATTTGACAACCAAACTTTGCCTAAACTATTAAGAGGCTTGGTTAATCTGGATAATATTGGATTGCCTTATCTCATAATATAATTATTGGCTTAGTTTTTTTCTATTGGTTTTCTATGATCCTTTGCTTTTTGTTACCCTTTGTTAAACCCTCTTTGGGTTGTGGTTATATGCTTATTTTCACTCTTTAGCCTGAGCTGGTTCTTGTTTTTGACCTCTTACTTTTAGGTTGGCCTGACATTTTCTATATGGCGGTTATTATCATTGCAGCCTGGGTTGGTTTGGTTTTTTTTTGACTGGATGCTTTTTCTGGATGGGTGTTTACCACAATTTTTCATTGGCTATTTTTGGTAACCTCCTTTTGGGATGTGGCTTTGCCTACTGTAGGTTTTTCCTCTTGTATGCATTTTGCCTCATTTCTGGGCTGGTTACTAACTTACCTAATTTGGATCTGCTGCTGTGGTGGTTGACTAGGTGGCTTTGTTGGCTGAATAGGTTGATTAGTAGTGTTGGATGGTTAGGTTGGTTGGCTAACTGACTGTTTTGGCTATTTTTTCCTTTTCTATTGGTGACATACCTGGGGGGTTGTTGGTGGTTTATTATTGGCTTGATTATGGCTTAGTGGAAACTTTGGGTTGGTTGTTATTTTCTCTATTTTGTTGACTAGGGCTTAGTGCTCTATTTTGTTGATTTTGTTTTTGCTCTTTTGGTTATGGTTTTGAACTCCTCCTATTTTAGCCTTCCCCTCTTGGCTGTCGTGGCTTTGGGTTTGGTTATTATTATGGGTTGTCTAGTTGTTGGCATTTTAGTGGCTATTCTTTTCTTGGATGTCTTGGGTGATTTTGGCTTGATGGCTGCTATTGGTTTTACATTGACTTGGGTTTTGCTACTATGGTGGTTGCTAGAGGCTATGTTAGGCTGAGGATTGGTTGGTTGTCTCTGTTTAGTGGTTTTTTGACTATTTTTTTTGCTTTTCCTTGGCTGCTAGGGTCATTTCTTTATTGGTTACTAATGATGGGCTATTATTTGGTGGCTTCCTTATGGATGTTTTACTTAGCTGCTTTGGTTGGAGGACTTTTAGTTGGCTTTGGAATCTTGGTTTGTTGCTTTTCTCTTTGTTGGATTTTTTCTTCTCCTTGGCTAATTTGTTGGAGCCTTTTGGTCTTGAAGATCCTTGTTGATCTACGAATTTGAATTTTGGTTTTGGTGATTGGTGGTTGTCTTTGGCCCCTTTTGTGTGTCTTGCTTTGGATGTTGGCTTGTATTATGTTGGTGGTGGTTTTGGTAGTGCTCTTGCTTGGTTTCATTAGCTTTCCCAATGATCTTCTTTGTGGGTTCTAGCTTTATGTGATTGGCTATTGTGGGTTTTGTTTCTAGTGGTATCAATTATCTTTGGCTATGATGGCTTTGATGTTACTCACCTCTCTCTCTAGTTGGTAGCTTTATATATGATTGTAACCCTTCTTTATGAAGTTTGGATGCTCATATGTATTGTTGCCTTGAGATGATCTTAATTGAGCCTCGTCTTCTCTTTCTCGATCTATCCTTTTCTATCTTAATCCTTATTTTTTTAGCTATGACTTTTTTCCTTGGTAGTATTTTTCAGATTTCTTTATAGGTTGAAACTATATAGAGGGACTGGTCATTTCTCAGTCATCCCTAGTGTTGTTGTGGATCTTGCTTATCTTGCTTTCTCAAAGGAATCATGAGCTACTTAACTTCTTCTATTTTCATGTTTTATTTTAGTTTTACTCTGTCCTTTCACTCTTATGCTTTTTTTGATGTTGTTTTTGCTCTTTTTGTTTTCTTTTCTTCTTCTAATATACTTAGATGGGGTTTAGCTCTTTAGGTTTCTTGTAGCTATGTGAGTAGTAGATTTCTAAGCTTTACCCCTTTTAAGGACATTGTATCTTTAACTTTTATGGTAATAAAAAAATCTAAACCCTAAACCCTAAACCCTAAATACTAAATCACAAACCTTAAACCTAAATATAAAGTAACTAAATAAATAAATAAAATAAACCTAAACTAAACCTAAAACCTAAACATAAACATAAACCTAAGAATAAACAAAACCTTGACAAGAACATAACATCAAGCTCAGTCTAGATCTGGTGGTGGAGGCGAAGGAGAAGGAGGCAGTTATCAAGGTGGTGGTGGCGGATCTAGACGTGCTTGTGGATATGGAGGTGGTGGTCAGAGTAGTGCTGGTTATGGAGACGGGAGGAGCGATAGAGGTTATAGCCGTGGTGGTGGAGGAGAGATCGGATATGATGGTGGATCCTACTGAGAGTTCGTTGAGGAGAACAAAAAAATGACCAATCGATCTCGCTTATGGAACTGTCTTCTAAGAGGCGGTTCTAGTTATCTAGGGTTTTTGATTTGCCCTATGCGTGCTCATTTTTTATCTATGTTGTCGCTTGTGCCTTAGAAAACTTGGTGTGTTACATTGTTGATGAAATCAAAAAGAAGAAATGTTGAATCTGAATTTGTTCTCTATTAAAAAAAATAAAACAAAAAATAGTAAACCCTAAACTAAAACTTGAACCCTAAATCGAAAACCTAAACCCTAAATCCTAAACCCTAAAAAACTAAACCAAAACCTAAACCCAAAACCTAAACCACAAAAAAACCCCAAACCCAAACCTAAACCTAAACTAACCCTAAAACCCTAAACCCTAAACCTAAATTAAACCTAAACCATAAACCACAACCCAAACCTAAAACTATAAACTAACCTTAAACCCTTAAAGCTAAAACCTAAACATAAACTAAATAAAACCTAAAATAAATAAATAAAAACCAAAATAATAAATAAAATATAATAAAATAAAACCAACTAAACCTAAACCTAAACCTAAAAAATAAAATAAAATAAAGTAATAAAATAAATAAATAAAACTAAACTAAAATAAAACCTAAATAAAATAAAACTAAACTAAATTAAAATAAAATAAAACTAGCCTAAATTAAAATAAAATAAACCTAAAATTAAACTAAATAAAAGCCTAAACCTAAAAAAATTAACCTAAAAATAAACCTAAAAAAAAATAACCTAACTAAAAAAAAAACTAAACCTCTAAAATAAACTAAATAAATAAAACCTAAACCTAAACTAAAAAGAACTAAACATACCTAAAATAAACTTAAACTAAATAAAATAAAATATTAAAATTAATAAACCTAAACTAAAAATAAAAAAATAAAAATAAAACCTAAACCAAAAAATAATAACCTAAACTAAAAAAATAAAATAAAATAGACTAAACTAAAATAAACATAAACTTAAACCTAAACCTAAAAAATAAACTAAAATAAAAACTTAAACTAAAATAAATAACTAAACAAAATAAAATAAAATAAAATAAAATAAATAAATAAAATAAACTAAATGTTAAACCTATTTAAAAAATTTAAAAATAAAAAAAAATAAGACCTTAAACTACTAAACCATACCCCCTAAACCCAAACCTATAAACCCAAACATATAACCCCAACCCTGACCCAAACCAGACCATAAACCACTAAACCTAAAAAACCTAAACTAAATAAATAAATAAATAAATAAACCTAAACTTAAAATAAAATAAAATAAAACTAAACCAAACCTAAACTAAACCTAAATTTAAAATAAAATAAAATAAATAAATAAACTAAAAATAAAATAAAATAAAAATAAAATAAATAAAATAAATAAAAACCTAAATAAAATAAAACAAATAAATAAAATAAAATAAACTTAAAATAAAATAAAATAAAAACTAAATAAAATCTAAACCTAAAAATAAACCTAAAATAAAACCTAAACACTAAACTAAAACCTAAACTTAAAATAGATAAATAAACTGGCCAAAATAAAATAAACTAAATTAAATAAATAAAACAACTAAACCTAAAATAAAACCTAAACTAAATAAATAAAATAAAATAAAATAAACTAAACCTAAAATAAAACCAAAATAAATAAACCTAAAGAAACCTAAAAAAATAAAATAAAACCTAAACTTAAAAAACTTAAAATAAAAAATAAAACCCAAACTAATAAATAAAATAAAATAAAACTAAACAAAAATTAAACATAAACCTAAACCTAAACCTAAAAATAAACTAAAGGAAAAAACTTAAAATAATGAAATAAAAAACCTAAATAAAAAAATTAAAATAAACTAAAATAAATAAATAAATAAACCTAAATTTGCTTATTTTTAAAATGCCCTAAAATGCCTTAAAATACCCTAATAAAACCACCAAATCATAAACCCTACTAAACCTATAAACTAACACTACCTATACTAACTCCTAAACCCAAATAATAAACCTCCTACCCTAAACCCTAAACCCCTTAAACCTAAACCTAAACCCTAAACTACTAAACCCTAAACCCAAACTAAACACTAAACTCTAAACCTACCTACTAAACCTAAACCCTAAAAACCCCAAAACTTAAAACCCAAAACCCTAAACCCTAAACCTAAACTTATTTTCATATTTTGGTCTAAGATGGGTTATGTTTTGACCTCTTGCTTTTGGGTTGCCACGATGGTTCTACAGTGGTTCTATCCTTCCAGCCTGGGTAGGCTTGGTTTTTTGGCCTGGTGGGTTCTGTTTCTCTGCCTTATTACTTTGGTAATTGGTGGATGAGATGGTTTCTATTATGGCTTTATTCTATTTTTACTTGTTGGTTTTGTTGGCTCTCCTCTTGAACTTGAATTACTTTTTGTTTTTCATGGTTGGATGGGTGGCCTTTCTAGGAGATTTGTTGGTTGTTGCCTTTCTTCTTTTGGAGAATTTTCTAGCTACTTTTGGGGTTGCCTCCCAGTTCCTTGTTGTTTACTGCTGGATACTTCTTTGCCTTTGTTTTATGTTTGGATAGTCTCCTAGGATTAGCCTCTACTGGGTGGGTTATTTGTAGAACATTTTGTATTGTTATTATGCTTCATATTGGTTTAGTATTTGTTGTTGGGGAAGCTTGGTTTTTAGGCTGGTCCTGCCTAGCTGCTATTATTACCTTTCTATGGTGGTTGTGCTTTTTTGTACCTTTGTTATGTGGTGCTTTATTGGTTTTCTACTTTTCCTTGGCTGTTGGGGATGCTTCCTTTGTTGGTTACTTATGATGGGTTGTTCTCTGGTGGTTGCCTTATGGCTATTTTACTTAGCTGGTTTGGTTGGAGGACTTTTATCTTGGTTGGTTGATTTTTTTTCCTTGTTGGTCTTTTCCTTCTTCTTGGACAATTTGCTAGAGCCTTTTTCCTTATTAGTTGATTTTTAATAAAAGCGACCTCTCTCTCATCTTCCTTCATGTAAAGTCAAAGCCATCCATGCATTCCATCTTCACTCTCTATATCGGGTCACAGGGGAGCGATCTCATCCTCTGTCGTTCGGTTCTTCCTCCCCTCACGATCAAATTGAAGGCTGGCCACACCCTTTCTTTCCTTACCAAACTAGAGACTCATGCCGACACTCTTATCCATAAGCAAGCTTCATCCCGAGCCAATTGAGAGCACTATAACTTAGAATGTTCATCGCTCCAACTCAATGTAAAATCTAGTCCTCTTTAAACTCTTTTTGGTTGTGGGCATTCTTCTCGTCGTTCTCATTTTTGGTTCGACAGTATCATGTTACAGCATTGAGCCTCTCTCCTCTTGCCCCTTCCATCTACTAAATAGCCAACACTTGATCTTCTCCACATTTCCATACAAAATCTTTCTTTAATCTCTATATGTTGAATCTCCTTTCCTTCTTCTTCTAGCTTGCATTCCACTACCTCTATTCTCCATCCGGGTTTCCCTCCATTGGCCTACATTTGAACTACTCTTCTCTACAAGTGCATGTAAGGAAGATAATTCCTCCGCTTAATTGTTATGTCCATGAGAATGACAAAGCTCTGGGTCATGGTGAGTGAGCTTATGGGATACTTGGTGAGGAGGCAAGCCTAGAAACATTTAGGCTCTCTCATGTTTCAGGAAAGCTATTCAAATTGACCAATTCAGTGAACACTATCTTCAATCTGAGGAGGTGTTTAAAGCAAAACATATGAGCAAGAGAAGGAATGCTAGCTGAGTATTGATCCAACCAACAAGCATCTCACAGGGCTTCATTTCTTCTAAATGATGCCACCTCTTGGGAATCCACCATTAGCTCATGAGGAATAATTCTTAAATGCTTAGAAAGTCTTAGAGATCTTATGTTTGATGTGTTGAATGAGCATCATTAGGATCCAACCTTTAGAACCCGTGCACTTTACTTTTAATCCTTTTGGTGAGAGTTTAGAGACAAAAGCAAAACTATTTATTTTATGTGTTTGAAATGAATAGTTTTGATTAGGTCAAATGGCATAGTAATTTGATTCCACCTATCAAGCCATGATTAACTTGGTGGGTCATTTGATTTTTTTATTGAATGATCATGATTAATCCACCTTATTTTATTTATTATTTAATTCAATGGATCTAAAAAAGGAGTTAATCAATCTTTAGAATTCCAAACAAAATGAAAAAAAAGAAATAATATGTGATCAAACAAAATAAAAAAAGTGCAAATTAAATTATCATAAAATTTAAGTAAAACATAGTATAAAAAGAGAAAACAAAATTAACTAAACTAATAGTATTATAAATATTATAATCAAATATAAAAAGTTGTTTGAACATAATTTATGAAAGTCAATTATAAAATCAATTTAATATTTAATTGTTATATGTTGATTCTAAAATCAAAAGAAAATTTTGTTATGTGACATATCCTTAATTATAATTAACTCAACTATTACAATTGGCTGCTTTATTTGATTAGTTATTCATATAAAATTTTGGAGGAATTCATAACTAATTCAAATCATTTTAATATATATATATATATATATATATATATATATATATATATATATATATATATATATAAACACCTTAGAACATAGACAATTGAAGTCAAAAGAAAATATGAAAACTTGTATAATTCATATTCTAAATATCATAATCAAATCAAATAAACATAAAATTAAATATAAACTCTAAAGTTATTAAATCACATTACTCCAAATTCAAATCAATATCAAAATAAGTTAAACAAAAATAAAATCCAAATAACAAACCTATTGAACTAAGATAAGAGAATAATCATTAAGCTAAAGAGATAATCATTTATATAAACTTAAATTTAATAAGTTAAACCCTTAATTGGAATTCAAATAAAAGAACACATTAAACTTCAAATAAATTATAAGTAAATTAAAATACATTCTCCAATCCAAATCAAACTTAAAAATAATAAATCAATGAATTTAAACAAATCATTTTGACAAAATCATATGAAATTAAAACCAAAAAAAAGAAAAGCATTAGATATTAAAGATATTGAATTATCAAAATTTAATTAAATCAAAACATCAAATCCAAAATTAATCAATTATAATATATTAAACAAAGTTAAACTTCATTAGATATTAAGGATATTTAATTATCAAAATTTAATTAAATCAAAATATCTAATCCAAAAGTAATCAATCAAAATACAGATTAAGTAAACTCAAATTTTAAAATCTAAATTAAATCAAATAAACATTAATCAAATCAATCAATCACATAAATTCAAATGGGCTAATTAAGTTAAAGACCTTTGGTTAGACTCTTTATGAGTTAGGATGTAGATATGGTGAGTTCCATCCAAAATGGAATTCATTCTTCATTCTTGAAAACTAAATATCACTTTAACCAAATAAAAGTGAAATAAAATGGAAAATAAATCATTAAATCATTTAAATTGAAACCACCCAAAGGAAAAAAAATTAAACAAATTCAAACTCCAAATTGAAACTTAAACTAAAGAAGCCTAGTAAAGTCTTGTCACAAGCCCTTTTTCACACTAGAATAGGTCACGACCCTAGAATTAGGTTATCGATGTGTTGATTGTATGGTTGATGTTGCATTTTATTTTTGTAATTTTTTATATTGGATGTTAGGAATGTGGATTGTAAATTTGGATGTTAGGTCATTAGTCTACATTATTATTTTTTTGCAAGGGATTATGCTTAAGGGGCCTCTTAAAATAAATTTAAATGCTCTGTGGGTTTCTTAAGCCCTAAGCATAATCAAAGTTAGGACAGGTGGGCTTGATTACCCATGTGCAGGTTGCTAAGTCCAAATTATAAATAACTACTTTGGGTTGTATGTGTGTTTAGTAACACTTGTTTTGCAGTGTAGTTAGATTTACTTTTCTATTTATAATGTAATTTTGCATTAGGAATTAGGATTAGTGCTATGGGGTTTAGGATGAGCATTGGCTAGAAGGCTTGGTCACGGGGTGCCATGTGATGCCTTAAAGCCTACCACATCAATGGAAGCAAGATATGATGAAATGAAGAGATATGAATAATGAAGACTTGAAGACACCATAGCATTTATTATTTGTAACTATAATTATTCTTTTATATCGGGTTGTATAATGGTAGAGCTTTTTTTTTGGGTGTCTGGAGGAACGACCCATTTATTCTTTTGTGGTAGTCTATAAAATTGTTTGATGTTGTTGTGCTTAGATTATGCATTAAACAAACATGCTTTTCTAAGTTTCTTATATGTTTGATGCTTTAATGTGGCCTTGATGCGATTAGGCTCTTAGGATAAAATTAATTTCTCTACCCCGTTAATAACTCACAATTAAAATTTAAAAGAACTCATAACCTCACCATAATGCCTAGGTTTTAAATAAGATAATTAAAAGATTTAGAAACCCTTAGTGAATGGTTGAATGTCTCACAACATGCATTCATATTCTTTCTCTCTTGAACATGAAGGATCTCCATCCTTGCATGATAAGGGAATGCTTGACGTGAGGGCATCCCTTATGGTGGAGAACACCTTCTTCTAGTTGATAACCTATTTTCATCATGCATATAGGCATCAAAATCCTAAAACCTTTGTCAAAATGAAGTGTCAAAATTGAAATAAAATTTGAAAAGATTTTGCATTTGTAGATTAAGTCATTACTCATACCACTCATGTTCTAGTCTCTTAGAGAGTGGGTTTAAGGACTCTAGTCTCTTTCTACATAATAACTACCCTAGCTATTTTGCAACTCATAAGACTTTCCTACATGAATCTAAAGCATATGAGGAGTTAGCTAGCTACCACTCTAGCCAATTATATGCCCAGTAGTTGGGTGGTTTATCCTCTCTTGTGAGTTAAACCATATACCCATCTTATACTTTGGTCATGCTTTGGCTTATGCTAAAGCTCTAGATTTAGGATCGTAGTTGTTTCCTTTAGGCTATTAGCATAAATTCTCACCTCTTAGGCATTTCCACAATCTTGTGTTATTGGATTATAAGTGCTAGCTTTCTAATAAAATGTTAACTTCAATAAAATCAATCTCTTCAACTTCAAACATATAAAGCCCAACCATAGGATAGATTGGAATGCTCAATAGGCTTACTAGTATCATGAGAATTTTCTATCCATTCTCTTTGGCTTCAATAATAAGTTTTCTCCATGAACAATCCCATTTTATTTTCCAATACAAATAATCCTTTGATAGTATAGCCTTGAAATCTTTGGAGACCTTAATTTCTACTTTAATCAAGAATATTCATAAGGAATTCCCATTCCTTATGATGTAATTAACTAGGCTTGCCTCCATAGAACAAGGAACACTTAATATAAACCTACTTTACTTTTCCATGTAAAGTGAAAGATCTCTAGCACATTCAAGACCCATCATGCCTTAGGAGTCCTTATTAGGTGATTAGGTCAATTATAGGGTGATGATTTCTATTTTTTAAGATAGTGCATCATACCTTAATTTTGTACCCAATCACTTCAATAAATACCCCCTAAGATCTATGTGGTGTCCCACCTCCAAAAATAAACACCATAAATTTTTTTAGTGACTCCGCTGGGGAGGATTCCTCTCTCCATCTCTAGTAGACATTATTGTCTGCAAGCATCAATAGTGGACTTATATTTGATATAAGCACAAATAGTATCTTTATTTCTATTGACACTTAGCTTATTTCATCCTTAAGCAAAGCCAACATCCTTTTTAGGACATGGGTCTTAAAATATTGGGTCCCCGTAAAGTAAACTAACTAAATAAAGGAGATGACAAAATAAAATTTTTGAACCTCTTTACCACTAGCTTGGTGAGGTAAGGTTTATCCCACATTTAAGAAAACTCAAACTAAAATAAATATTATCTTTTTACAAAATATTTTCCTAAAGCAATCATTTTAAATTCACTCCACATGAAGTTTGCAAAATATAACATTTTTCAAATCTCTTTAAAATAAAGACAATCAAACCTCATTTAACATACCTAAGTTTGTTAAATGAGGGTCCTCTTTCAAAATCAAAATCAAATTTACAATCAAATGCCTTTCAAAGATTTTCAAAAGCATATTTCTTAAAATAAAATCAATTAACCAACTCCATTTAACATACCCAAATCTATTAAATGGGTTCCATTTTAAAATCAAACAAAATCAAAATCAACATATAATAACCTCACTTAACATACTCAAATTTGTTAAGTAAGAGTTCCCCTTTTCAAAAGCAATATCACACACAAAATCAAGATATATATTTTGAATCTCATTTAGCATACCCAAAATTTTCTATCAAAAGCAACTACACACAAATAATTGAACTCTATTTAGTATACCTAGATTTCTAAGTTCCCCTTTTTCAAAACCAAAACAAATTGGATACTTAGCATACCCACATTTACTAAGTAGCCTTCTTTCAAAATTATAAAAAAATCAACGACATTTGAATTCCATTTCACCCAAACTTGTCAAATGAGAATTCCTCTCTTTTAAAATCAAAACAAATTGGACTCTACTTAACATACATTTGCTAAGTAGAGTTCTCTTTTCAAATCACAAACTAATTAAACACAATTGAATTCCATTTGACATACCCAAATTTGTCAAATGAGAATCTCCTTTTATAAAATCAAACATCATCATGAAAATCAAATTGAACTCCATTTAACATACCACATTTGTTAAATAAGAGTTCACCTCTTTCAAAATGAAACAAATACCAAGTCATACTTACTTAACATACTACATTTGTTAGGTAAGAATCCCACTTTTGAATTAAAATCAAATACATTTTGGACCTTACCCAACATACCACATTTGTTAAGTAAGAGCCCTAACTTCAAATTAAAACACACTTGAGCCCTACTTAACATAACAAATTTGTTAAGTAAGGGTTTCACTTTTCAAATCAAAATAAACATCAAATATTTTGGATCTTATACCACATTTGTTAGGTAAGAATCTCACTTTCAAATATATTAAACACACTTGAGTCTACTTAACATAGCAAATTTATTTAGTAAGGGTCTCATTTTTCAAAATCAAATCAAAATACATCAAACACATTGTGCCACTTAGCATACCTAAATTTGCTAAGTAAAGATCCCATTGTCAAATCAAAAAAATCAAATACATGACAAACAATCATAGCAAACAAAGATATTTTCAAAATATCTTCAAACATGCACTTAGATCTCTCTTAGCATACCCAAATTTGCTAAGTGAAAGCTCCAAAATCAAAATCTCAAAATAAAGGATTAGCAAAACAAAATCATCTCCAAAATTCTCTCAAATGGAGGAACCTCATTCAACATATCTAATTTATTGGATGAAGGTTCCAAAATCAACAAACTAATTCTTATGGCAAAGTCTCTCTTCAAAATTCTAAATCTCTCCAAATTGAACCCACTTAGCATACTTAAATTTGTTGAGTGTGGGTTCAAATTCTGAATTAAAATCAGAAATCAGTGACTGAAGGCAAATATGAAGTCTAATTTAGTTATATTTTCACATGCGAGAGATATGAGTAGTTAGTTGCTCGGTCTCGGTCAATACATTGTCATGGCTCTAACAAGTTTGTTTCTCTTTCCCTCTAGTGTACTTGGCCTTGGATTGGGCCAATCTCACCATGAGCCACCCACTAACTTTTGGTTTAGGGGTTAGGATTACTTGTGAGGGGGGTAGCCCTCAACTATTAGCAAGGAGGAGGTGGTAGGTAGAAGCCACTCTCTCACTTTCATGTTGAGTTGACCCCAAGTTTCCCTCTCTGAAGATGTGGAGGTCCCATCATGTCCAGTGCAGTTCGGTACTTCTTGTTCCTACTATAGCTTTGGTGTGACAACCTCCTCCCCCTCAAAGAGAAGGCTATCTTAGCATGAGATAGTCTCCCCACCTTTGGTGGTTCCAACTCCACACCATCATGTACAAAAGCAAGAAGATCAAGGCACCAGAGAGTGCGGGGTGGAAGATGTGCATCATATATTTTTGAGGAGGTTCTCCTCGAGGGTCTCCCCTTTCTTGGGTGGTAGTAGATTCCACCCCTCTCGGTTGAGAGAGAGGAGGATGCTAGGAGAATTGCATTCCCTCCACCACCTTACTACAAGGTATTAGCTAGGAGGAGGAAACCTATGCTCTTGGAGCAGTTCTTGGTTGGGCTATGGATGCTCGAGTCTAGTTTGTTATTGATCAGGTGTGATCCCCGGAGCATCAGTTCAGATCCAAGAGAGGGCCATGAAGCCAAGGTTGCAACCAAGTTGGGTAGTAGGGAGAGAGATGAGTATGCGGTGTGACCTCTGCCTTATTGATTTCACCGTCGGTGGGCCACCATGGTGATTACAAACGTATAGTACTCACCATCACAGGAGAGAGCTCCAAAGAAGGCGGTCGGTGTTACCCCATCACGCTCCATTCCTGTCCCACCATCACAAGTCCCTATCCTTCCCTCCATCCTCACTTGGTGAGGTTAAGCTCTCCCATTTGACCTCCCATTGATTATGGTGAAGGAGTGGCGAAGTCATCGTGTCGCCACCACCGACCCACGCAGTCACCACATGATAGTAGCGAGAGGAGGGGAGGACACATGTAGTTCCCATGGTAGTCGATCCTCGGTGAGGGTGTCTTATTATTGGCATCATTGTATAGATTGAGACAAGCATAGTTCCATAGTTGGCCATCAAGGAGTCTTTTTATTTTCGAGGCGAGCAAGAGATCGTTCACTAGCTGACATCTTAGTGGACTACATTACTGAGAAGATATGACTTCTAAGTAATGATCATTTAAATTTAGAGGAGAGGAGGGTAGCTTTTGACCCCGATAAGTATGATCTTCTAGAGGGTTCGGCTGAAGTCCACATGGTCGATACTCGAAGCCTCCTCCACAGACCATCAGGCGGAAGGTGTTGTGGTTGAAGATGATGTCGTCATTCCAACCACCTCCCCAATAGCTTAGGAAAAGGATGATCAAATCCATGATGGAGAAGAAGGTTGAGGATTTGTTAGCTTGACTAGCACTTTAGAACCAAGCTCCATTCCATCCTAACCATGGAGGCCAAGCACCTAAGCTTCTACTCTTCTAAAAAGTACCTCTCCAGAGATTAGGAGTGGTAGCCACATAGAAAGGTCATAGATAGCACCTCTGCAAGAGAGACCAAAAATAAATGGTGGAATAGCAAGTGAGAAAAGCATTGGTGCAAGCATAGGGTACTTCATTCAATCCAAAGAATAGACCCTCCCTAAGAAATTTGATATAGTTCAGTATCCCAAAAGAGTTTGTGCCACCATCTTTCAAGATTTTTTATGGCAGTGGGAACCCTCGGCAACATATAGCATACTTTAGAGCCAGATGTTACTACGTTGGTGGTAGCGATGCACTTCTTTTTTGCTTATTTATCAGTAGTCTTTTAGGGATTGCATTTGATTGGTATGTCAAACTACCTAATGATTCGATAAAGATATTTGCTGAGTTGGAGCAACTTTTCATTAAGAGATTTATTAGAGCTCAGTAGAGGGTGACTATGGGCGATCTCATGTAGCATAATAAAACCCAGTAACTCTCATTGATTATATTCTCGTGGCAAAACACGAGTATGAAATGTGAACCAAATCACAGCATGCCATAGAATTCTTTTTTAAGAATATTTCAGTTGCCTTCATGCTCAAGGGATTTACTATCAAAACTTTTGAGAAGTTAATCAACAAGGTGGCTAGTCTATAAGAGAAGCCAAATAGTTACCTTTCCAAAACCAGTCATCCAAGCCTAAACTATAGAAAGATTTTAAAAATAAGCCAGTGGCAGTGGCATTAGTTAACAAGGAGCCAGTTAGAGTTCGTTGAGAGACCTAGAGCTTAGTAGCCTCCACATCCACCACCTCTACCACCACCTCTACCATTATATTGGCCACCATGGTATACCATTGGTCTCTATCTCCAGGGTAGCTATTACCCACCTACTCTTGGACAAACTAAATAAGCCATATTCTTTCAAGAGAAAGGTAGAAGAAAATCTTTAAGAACCTCTTAAAGAAGCGATTTCAGCTACCATAGAGGGCAAGAGCGATGATCCTAACTTTTCCCTTGTCTTAGAGGCTGCATCACCTTCAAGGAGCTTGGCGACCATAAGTCAGGTGTCGTAATTATCTCTAAGGATTACTTATTTACTTATTAGAACAACCATCTAGTTCTATTAGGGTAATCCTTGGGGATACATGTGATCCTCTCAAGACAAAAGAAGGTTGGCATATTTTCTTATCCTAAACCTCTAAAAAGATTATTTCTAAGATCAAGAAACTCTCCTTATAGGTGCCTGTGGTAGCTCAAACCTCCAACATCAAAGAAGATTTGCAAGTTTCCAAAGACAACTTTGGGAAAGTGGGAGCTTAGCAGTAGCAGCAATAGTCCACACTTGCCCGGCATAGTTCAGTAGCACAACCATCGACCGAGTGTAGCATTCCCTCCACCATTGCAACTACTACTTCATCTAGTTCTTCTTCTGATAGGAGTGTTGTATCAGACAAGGGCACTAAAACCCTTACCCCACTTACTTTATTTGATTTCTATCATGTACCTCCACCTAAAAAGAAATCAATAAAGAAAATAGATTCAACTTACATCTTGTCCATTTTTTATGCTCTTGATTTTATTCCTATTGAAAGCTCTCCAAGTCTAGAAAATAATAATAGCTCTAATAATTCCAATCCTTTTCTTCCAATTCAGAATCAAACTTTCCTTTTCTAAATCAATTAGGTTCACCCATTGAGATTAACTTGGAGTCAATGACTTTGAGGGTCCCATAAGAAGCTAGGTATACCGATGAGCATTGAACTTTTGCCAACTACCATGAAGTCTGAAGTCAACCTATGTGGCAAGTTCTACCTCCTAAGGTAGCACCTTAGGATAAGGGTGAGCAAGTCATTGGTTCTAGTGAGCAGATAGCCCCTCCATAGGATGCTCCACCTATGGATATACTTGTGGAGGACTAGCCCAGAGTTGATTACAACATTTTAGCTCACCTTAGAAAGTTGCTAGCTAAGTTAATCATATATGATGCCCTTGTCTTATCCAAAGAGTTGAGGGAATCTCTAATCAAGGCTTGATCCAGATTAGCTTAGCTCTTTGCTATTGGAGAAGGCTCATGATTTAGATGTCTCAAGAGTCACTTTCACAATGTAGACTTCTTTTAGGGATGATCGAGACACATCCCCTACACATCATAGTGGACATGGGCATTCACTATCCATAGTGTTGGTTGACCAGAGTGCGGTCACATTATGAGTCTAAAGACCCTTGCTACTTGAGGATTGACATCTCAAACTCAATTGAGAGGATGATGTTGAAAGGATTCAATGAGCAAGGCGAGAGGATTTAGGCTCCATAGTGTTGCTAATATTGATGGTGGAAGGCTGAAGCCATGTTTCACATTATAGATTGATACATCTTTCAATGCTTTCTAGAAACCGTGGATACATGAGAACAACATGGTCACATCCTCTTTGCACCAAATGCATCAAGTTCATGAGAGGTGGGATAGATTACTATATCAAAGGAGATCTCAAGCCATTTATAGTTCATGAGGTCGGCATATATGAGGATGCAGCCTACTACCTCTCTCAAAATCAACAAGTCTATTCTTGTGAACTTGGCCAAAACACAAAATAAAAGAAAAATAAAAGAAAGAAAAGAAAATATGAAAATGAAAAAGAAAAGAAAAAAAAAAATAAGATTGAAAATAAAAGGGAGAAATAGACTTGAGGAGGAACTAGAGCTTGAGATTATATTCCCATAGTTCATTACTCCATTTTGAACATATGGCTAGGATGACCACCTCCACCAAGCAAAGGAAGAGGTAGATCAGAGGCGACAGGATGGAAGACCTCCTTGCCCACCCAAAAGAGATATGTCTCACTAGGTGTACACACACTATCCATATAGACTTAGAATCTAGTTAGAGGATGAGTTTTACATGGTTAGCACAACCCTCTTCTCAGTAGATTCCTTTGAGGTGACACTTGAGCAGCTGATGAAGATCGGGCTCCAAAGTAAAGCATGAGTGTATCCAAGTCTATATGTTAAAACAATCAAGCATCGGTTGGGAACCTTAGCTCTAACACTTTTCTCATAAGAAGTTTAGGGTTTGGTAGTTAAGAAGCCTTTAAGTCATCCATAGATGTGAAGACTGAGATTCTTTGGGAGCATCATCCTCAAGTCAAAGTTGATGTAAAACTTGAGGATGATTCATATAAATATTTAATATAATTATCTTTTAATTAGAACTCACCTTATGTTCTTAATCTAGCAAAGAAGGATTAATCCCACATACTTGGTCTAACACAGTCATATTACTTCAAGAGGTTATTGGATAACAAATGTAGACATTCTCAATCAAGAGAGGACTAGGATTGGTGATGGGTCCGGTTGATGATGATAATTTCTTGGTTATCACCAATCATTTTGAATCGATAGGTTCTTTCAAATCACTAACTCTTATGAGGAGGAATGCTTAGAAACTTTAGATGACCTACATAATTTCCAAGTCAAGGATGCACTACCAAAGTTTGAAGAAATCAAATCAACCATTGATGAACTTAAAGAAATCAATTAGAAGAAGATACCAGTTCTTACAATGGCAAATGATGACTTAGTAATGAAAACTTCATTATATGAAGAATCCAAGATGTGGTAAAATAGGCTCTTTGAAATCACATTTTAAAAAAAGAAAAACATTGATTGGCTTCAGAAAAATTAGGTTGTAATTTCTGATTAAGAATACCAAATTTGCATATCAACTTTAGGGACTTAAATAAATGTCCAAAGATTTCCACCAATCCTGTGATGGTGGACATTCCCTCATTTCATGCGTCTTCTCTTTCATGGATGGCTCGCCAACCAAAATTAAGATGGCCCATGAAGATGAGAAAAATACTACTTTTCAAACCATATTTATTGCTATAAGGTTATGACTTTCCCTTAAAATGCGACTACATACCAGTGGGCTATGACTCAAATCTTCAGTGAACTCATTCATCATTAAGTTGAGTGTTATGTTGATGATCTCATAGTCAAAAGTAAAGAAAAGGAAGACCACCTCTTTGGCATAAGAGTAGTTTTTGAATGGTCAGACAATTTAACCTCAAAATGAACCACACAGTGTGCATTGGTAACTTCGAAGTTCCTTGGGTTTGTTGTCAACATCGAGAATCAGATTGATATAAAGAAGATCAAAGTTATACTAGAAATGCCACCCCTAAAAGTCTAACTCATCATTTCAAGGGTGGTTGGTGTCTAAGATGCTTCATATCCAACCTATCGAAGGTGCCGACCATTTTCAGCATTTGTCAAAAGGATGCCAAGTTCAAGTGGGATGACAAGTGTCAGTATGCCTTTGAAGACATCAAGCACTACCTGATGATGCTGCCAGTTCTAGTAGCCCTTATCCCAAGAAGGCCTTTCATCCTCTACACTATTGCATTGGGTGACTCCCTTGGCACTTTGTTGGCCCAAGCCAATGATGAAGGGAAAGAGAATGCTCTCTACAATCTTAGTCCTCGTCCAGTCCTTGGTAAAGAAAATTATCCACCCATTGAAAAACATTGCTTAGCTTTAATTTTTGCATCCTAAAAGCTATGACAATATATGCTTTCTCATAAAGTCAACTTGATCTCTAGAATCCACTTCTATCACATGACACATAGCATCCGGATGGTTGACACGATGGTCCATGATTCTCTAGTTTGACATTACTTTTGTACCCTCTGCGGTGAAAGGACAAGCATTGGACTTCTTAGTAGCACACTTCACTTTAAGTCTCCACTTAATGATGATCTCCATGAACAAATCATGAACTTGGGGACACTAGCAATCCATGGGAATTATGTATTTTGATGTGCTTTCTCTCAAAAGGAGAAGAACCACAATCTACTCTTCAGAATAGTCAAAGGTAGAATAGTCCTTCTAACTCTAGATGTGATGAGATTTCCTACCATCAATCCTTGCATAACAATGAATATGAGGCTTTAATTGTCAGTCTGGAGTTAGCAGTCATGTTATGCATCTAGAACATTGATATCTTTGGAGATTTTGAGCTGATCATCAACCAAATCATTGGGTCATATAAGGTTCTTAAGCCTAACTCCATGAATATCACAAATACATCATGGAGCTATTAGCCCAAATCCCAGAGGTTATCATATACAAGATCTCGTGAGGAGAGAAGCGTAATGATGCACTAGCAAAGCTTGCCAAAGAGTTGGCATGTCCGAAGATGAGTCCATATCAATAAAGATTTAAAATAGACAAGTCCAATCTCTTGTGATACTATTCATTGAGAGATTCCAACTTGAAGGGATTGCCAAAAAGGATGAGAATTTACATTATTTATAAGCAAGCCCATAAAACCATAATGAGTACATAGGATTATCTGATCACCAATCATGTCGAAGATGAGGCCAAGATTAAAGATGAGGGTGAATGTCTTTATGATGATTCTGTGCATAGATGTATCCAAGCATTGTCACTAATGTTAGGTGCATGGGTGGTCCACCAACCATTGGCCTCTTGGCCATTCGAGTGTTGGTGCGATATATGGCTGATCGATCATTCTTCTTCCAAAGGTCATCAATTCATCCTTGCCACTTGATTACTTTTCCAAGTGGGCAAGGCAATTCCTCTCGGGGAGGTCAAAGCCCGACATGTGCTCTAGTTTTTAGAACCATATATATATATAGGTTTGAGGTGCCTCGATGAATTATATCGATAATGGTACTTCATTCAAGAGCACCGATCAACAACTTTCTTGGAGACACATAGATTGATACTCATCTCTATTACCCACAAGTGAATGGTCTAGTAGAAGCTTTCAACAAAACTCTCATTCAAATACTCAAGAAGACACTCAATGACAACAAGCGATAATGGCATGAGTAATTAGTTGAAGCTTTGTGGGCTTATCTCACCACCTACATAACTCCAACTCAATCAACTCCTTTCTCCTTAGTATTTGAGTCAGAAGTCATTCTACCATTAGAAGTCCAACTCCCATCACTAAGGATAGTTGTGGGTAGCAAGATCATGATAGAACATAATGCCAAATTATGGTTAGAAGAGCTTGAAGGTTTGGATGAGATACGCTTACAAGCATGCCAGAACCTCAAGTTGTACAAAGATAAAATGATTCAAGCTCAAGTTGGTTTCGAGAGCTTTTCAAGTAGGAAAGCTTATTTTAGTTCTAAGGATACCAATTGTTGCCATAAGATGAGAGGCAACTTTGAACCACTTGGGAAGGCCCTTTTCCATAGAAGGCCTACCAAGGAGGATCTTATCAACTCATCAACCATAAAGGAGAGCAGATGCTTCCAATCAATGAGCTCTACTTAAGAAATATTACCCATAAAATTATGTTTGAAAGTCATTATCATCAATGAAAATTTCATTTCAAATTCAATCTCTTCAAAGCAGCATTTTCATCTATGAATACCATGATGCATTTAGGATAGGTGTAAGAGAACCCAAGTGACATCTATCCTTCATCAACACAAACACACTACACAATTCTTGATGCTATTAGGATAGGTGTAAGAGAACCCAAGAGGCATCTATTTTGACTAGCATGTGAGCGACATCCTTTCTTGGTGGAGTCACATTGCCCCTATGGCACCATTTCATCCATTCTTTGATGTGTTTTAGGATAGGTGTAAGAGAACTCAAGTGACATCCTATTCCTTTTTCCACAACACAACACACATACACATATTTTGTCTCGGGCTACATTGATGTGGGATAACACCCCCTATGGCACTCACTCATTATTAGCTAGGTCGGTGACATGTTACCTATGTATGTCACCCTAGTGGTCCTTCATTTAGGAAGATGTAAATCTGCTATGCTTTCTTTCCTCATTTGACTGCTGCACATCGATGAGCGCCTTGTTAGCATGGTAGACCTTACTGTGGTCGTAAGCTACCTTGTTGACTTCATTTAAGAGGATGTAAGTCTGCCCTTCTTAAACTAGCCATCGTGAACTGAATTGGTTAAGTAGAGGATTAGGGTAAGTGCCTCGGTGGCTCCTTTCCTCCTACTACTTCAAGTCTGGGTCTAGACCTTCTTTATGACTCCCTACTTAGTAGTCACCCTTAGGTCAAGTTTGATATATTGCACCATCAACGAGTCTCCCCAGCGATTGGTCTCTACTTTGGAAGATGAAAGTCTACTAGCTTTCTTCTAAGTACTGCACACCTGAAGATAGCCTAGGATAGCACCTATTGAGCCAATGATAGACTATTTGGTAATCAGTTTACTTTAGGAGATGAAAGTCTACATGCCTTCTTTCTATTATCACACATTGATAGGCACCTTAGGTTGGTTGGTGTTCTATCGATAGTGACCCAGTGGATACACCACTCTTGAAAGATGTATGACTATTACGCTTTCTCCTTGAGTTGGCCACCGAATACCTATCAGCATTATTTTCCTCAAGGATTAGGATAATGCCCTTAGTGGAACCTCCCTAGGGCACTACTTGGCTCATGTCCTTTCGACCCCATTTAGACACTACCTAGGTTACTTTTTTGATGGGTCTCCCTTTCCTAGTAACCACCCTATGGTTGGAGATTTGTTGATGTGTAGATTCTCCCTTGGTCCAATAAATTTGAGATAGGTCAAGTGACATAGCCCCTTCTCAATGTCCTCATACCAACAAGGTCCATGATATAAACAAACAAATATATTTTTTCACTTTTGGATTAGGAATTAATGCCCCAAAAAATATCTTTAGAGGTGGTGTTTATTTTGATTATTGTATGGGAAACCATAGATCTCAGGGTGTACTTATTGAGGTGATGAGTATGACATCAAGGAATGGTGCACTATCTCAAAATGATAAAATCACTACCATACAATGGACTAATCACCTAATAAGGACACTTAAGGCATGATGGGTCTTCCAATATACTAAAGATTTTTCCTACTTTACATGGATGAATAAACCAGGTTTATTTAAGCTAGGTCTAAAGTTCCTATAGGGGCAAGCCCCATAGTTAATTACATCTTAAGGAAAGTGAATTCCTTAGGAATACTTTGATTAAAGTAGGCAATGTTTCCAAAGATTTCAAAGATAAGGACACCTAAGATGAGTAGGGAATGCATGATACTAGGACACCTAGTGAGCATTCCAACCTATCCTATGTTATTCTTTATATGTTTGAAATTGAAGAGGATTACATGTTTGAGTTGAAATTTATTAGAAAGCTAGGACTTATAATCTCATAATACAAGATTATGGAAAAGCCTAGAGGTGAGGACTTATGTTTGTAGCTAGAAACATAAACCTCAAATCATAAATCTAATGAGCTTTAGCAAGGGCAAAGCGTCTAAATCTAAGTGAAGATGGGTATATGGTAAATCTAACTAGAGACTTATAACACACAGGTGGTACTAACTCCTCTTGCTTTAAAACCATGTGATCAAGTCATATGTTTTTGAGATGGTTAGGATGTTATTATTAGAAAGAAACTAAAGTCCTTAAACCCACTCCCTAAGAGACTAGAGCATGAGTGGTATGAATAATGACTTAGTAATGTAAATCTTTTCAATTTTATTTGATTTTGGACTCTTCATTTTGACAAATGCTATAGGATTTATATGTCTAAATGCATGATAAAATGAGGTTATTGGCTAAATCAGAGAGAAAAGGTGTTCTCCACCGGGAGACCCTCAAAGTTCAAGCCTTCCCTATCGTGCAAGGATGGAAACCTTCTCTTAGCAAAAGTGAAACAAGATGAAATGCATGATATTAAGTATACAACATCCTAAGGGGATGCTAAATTTTTTAGTTATCTTGATTTAATACTAGGCTTTAAAGGAGGTTATGAGTTGTTTAGAAGATTTAGTTATGAGTTGTAGTTAGGGTAGAAAAATTAATTTTCCCTGAGAGCCTAACTGATCGAGGCACACATTAAATCACCATACATGAAGAAACCAGAAAGAGACATGTCATTTCTATTTTGCAATTGTAAATAAAATATTAAACAATTTATAAACCCAATGTAAAAGAATAACAGTCATCTGCGTGTCGCAACTAAAGAGAAATGGGTTTGTTGAGCTCTACCCTTATACAACCTGGTATATGAAAGAATAATTACAATTACAAATAAATAAATGCTATGAGAGGTCTTCATTTCTTCATTCTTCATATCTCCTTCATTCCTCCATTGGATTTTCTTACTTCAAAGGCATCACGGGGGCCTCCCAGGACAAAGCCTTAGCCTCCTCATCTAATCATAACACTAATCCCAATTCCTAATGCAAAATTACATTAAAAGTTGAAAATGTAAATCTAACTACACTAAGACAAGTGTTAGCTAAACACACCACAACAATTATATGTATAATTTGGACTTAGCACCACCAGGGTATCCAAGTACTGTCCTAATTTTGGTTATGCTTAGGGTTAAGCAACCAGCAAAAGAGCATTTATATTTATTATAAGCATCCTTAAGCACAATCTCTTATAGAAAATATAATTAGGCTAATCACCTAACATCTAGTCTAGCATATACCCTAACATTCATTCTACATACATCATAAAACCAAACATACATCAAACAATGCACCCCTAACATAAGGCTAAAAGTGGTGACTTAATCTAAGGTGTGTGTATTAAGGCTTATTTGGTATGTCTTAACTAGGCTTTGTTATAATTTTAGTGAGAAAGGATGATTTTACTTTAAGTGGCTTAATTGATTTGTAAGTTTTACTTAATGTTTTTTTTGTTTCACTTGGTTTACACTTAATAGTGTTATAAAGAGAAAAAAAAAAGAGGATCACCCTCCTTTATCCCTACCTTAAGCCACATCTAAAACATATTAATTAATCAATTCTCTTTAATGAATGCCTTATTATATATTTTAATTAATCCTAAGTTTAGGTTCACTTTAAATAATCTTATTCAATAAGAAAGGCATCTTAAGATTAATTGAGTTAATTACTATCACACAACAAATGTTTGTTGATTTCTTTCCATCATATGTAGCATATGATTAAGTCCTAAACATATGCATACAATATGTTTTTGGCACACAAATGCATGAATGATTTTATAAAAAAGGATTCTCATTCATTAGATAAATACACATTCAAATGTATGAAATTTCTAAGCAAGTACCTCACCATTGTTTGACCAGAGAATGAGGTAGGAACCACTTTGGGGCTTAAAGTTGTGCCTCCCGGTGTCACTAGATATACCCCCTATTCTCAAATACATGTGGATGTATAAACAACTATAAGAATGGAAATCATGCAAAAATTATATTTTTTTATTTTGAATTATGCATATAGAATAAGGTGAGGTTTTTACTCATTAGCCAAATGGATACACAAGTGTATAAAAGTTATAAGCAAGTACTTTGCCATTGTTTGACCAGGAGAATGAGGTAGGAACCTCCTTGGGGCTACTTAAAGCCGTGCATCTCCAGGCATCCAGACTAAATATACCCGCTATTCTTAAATACTCATGAGTGTACAAACAACTATAAGAATGTAAACCATGCAAGAATTATATTTTGATTTATTTATACATGTGAGCTAAAATTCTATCTAAATTTTGACATGGATATACATAAGAATAAACCAAGTGTTGTGTCCTTTTCAAATGAACTATACACTTGTTAATATTCATATCCTTATGTGAATTCATGAAGATTAAAGAAAAGAGAACTTCATATCACATGTTCTAAGTTGTAAGCACATACAAGCTTATAAATACTCATAATTATCATTACTCATGTGTTATAGTTGATTTATATACTTTAAGAATTAATTTTCTATTTAATAATGATAATAGCCACACGTATTTTTAATTTAAGCCAAAACCTGCAACTTGACATAAAATAAGTCATTTTATTTAATTAATTTTTGAAAAGGATGAATGCATGATTACAAGTGGCATACAACATTTAATATAATTGAAGAGAAATAAAAGTACACAAGCACATAATTTCATTCAATCTAATAAATAAGAACATTTAAAACAAACCAAAGTTCCTTAATGCCATTTTTTATGTTTTGTTTTATTTAAGAAATGTGAAAAAGATTTTCTAATCCTAATCCCATTCCCCATATGTGAATTAATTTGATTTAATGGAAAGTAATTAGGTTGATTTTATGAATTGGTTATGTTAAGCATGGATTAAATCAATTAATTAAACCCTTACCTATGTTGCCTTAAAGTAATTAATTAAACAATTATGAGCTAATATGATATGCAAATAAATTGAAAAGTAAAATCAATGCTCCTATGAAATGAAAGGGCTAATGCAATTAGCTCATTCATTAATTAAGCTTGAAAATCACTTAATTACTTTTATGGTTTTCTCACACATGTGAGCTAACCATAATTTCATTAGCTCTCTTTAAGTTATTGAACACCTAAAGAACTACCCAAGGATTAATTAGGGAAATTAGATTTAATTAAATTTTTATTTTAATCGATCAAAGGATTAATCCATTAATTAATTTTTCTCTTTCTTAATTATCAACTTTTGATTATCTTTTCAAAATGAGATGGACTTAAGGGAAAAAGGTTGGAAAAGAGGCCCCAACCTAATTCCATAAATTATCCATTTAATCAAGCATGAATTCATATAATTTGAGTTTTAATTTAGCCAATTAAGTCATTGATTAATTAATTAATCATTAATTAGTATTTTTTTGGTTGAAAAGAGAGAAAAAATTAGGGAAAGTATTAAGGGAGAAGCCCCAATCTCATTCCCTAAGCCTCCTTACTATTCAACAATAATTAAGGAGTCCATAATTAATGAATTACTATTCATATACTTAATTATCACTTAATTAAGTTAAGAAGGTAATTAGGGCTTAATCAATAAATTTTCCTAATTAAACAACCAATAAATTCCATGAAAAATAGGGGAGGCAAAGATCATCTCCCTAAACATCCTCAGAAAGTATGAAATCAATCGGATGATTAATTAAATAGTAATTAAGCTAATTAAGTTTTTAATTAAACCTTAATTAACCAAAAATTACAACTTAAAATTAATGATAATTTTAATGGATGCCTCTCAAATACCTTTAGAATGAGCTCTTGTATTTTTTAGATTTTTTACAATTAGTTATGAATTTTGGAAGTTTCAACATTAAAAAATGGATTAATTAACCCTAATTGAAGCCCTAATCATTCATGCGACATGGCGTGCTTTCCACATGGTTCCATGGGTTGGTTATTTAAGTCACATCACATAGTGAGGAGGTGATGCTTTCTAGTGAGCCGTCCTTTCAAAGATTAGATGGCCACGATTAAACCTATGATTAAGTAGGATTAATTCGGTTGATCTAGCATGGTTTGATCAAGACCTTCCATTCCAATCATGCGGAATAGATGGTCCATGATCCTCTCTCTTGAGGCGATGAGAGGAGTCATCATGTTGTTGCATGATCGAGCTCACTGCTAGAATGGAGATCAAATCGATTCCACACCATCGGAAGCAAAATGAAGATATCTAAAGGTGGAAATCTCATGACATGCAACTTTTCTTCAAAAAGCTCCAAACCATTTTAAGCTAAAGGTCAGTTTCAATGGCATACCTCACTGGAGCTTAGGACCAGTGGTTCCAATGATTGAGGAAGCTTCGTTTAGTAGAAATGATGCCCTATTGGGCAAGCTGACCTCATTTTTAGAATGAGCTCTCAACACCTCCATCTTAGACATAGGACTTCTCTTAGACTTTAAGAGTTCCTTAGTCTTAAGACACATCTAGTGATTAGGTAGACACTCCCCCTGAAGACTTAGAAGAGTTAGCTAGGAAGTTATGCCTTGGGGTGTTAGGAAAACCTCCCTTAGCTTAAAACTTTCCTCACTTTCCTTCTTTCAAGTCAAACTCCCAAATCAATTCTATTTGATTTTCTCCAAACTCAAATCAAATCCGTGATTGAAATCTATTATTGAAACCCATGATCAAAATTTATCAAAAATTCTAAGTTCAAATTTCCTAAGTCTTAAGCCTCCCTTAAGGACTTAGCCAAATATGATCAAAACTATTCAAATCTTTGAGATTTTCTCATGATCCATTTATATTCTCATTTATATTCACATTTATAAATGAAATGTCAAACCCATCAAATCAAATTCAAAATTCCAAATCAATTCATAAAATTTCCTTAAGTCCCTTTAATTTTCCATTAAAGGACTTAGCCAAAATCAACTCTAAATCTTGATCAAACCTATTCAAACCCATGGAATTTTCTCAAAAATTATTTATATTCTCATATATAAATGAAATATAAATATAAATCAATCAAATCAAACCCTCAAATTAAATTCCAAATTTAAAATCCTTGAAATTCCCTTAAATCTCTTAATTTCCCATTAATGGATTTAATTTAAATTTGATCAAACCTATTCAAACTCATGGAATTTTTCAAAACTTATTTGTATTCTCATTTATATTCTCATATATGAAATATAAATATAAATCAATCAAATCAATTAAAAAATTAAATTTCAATTTAAAATTTCCTTAATTCCTTTATCCTTTAATGGCTTTAACCCAAATCATGATTAAACCACTTCAAATTCTTGAAATTTTCTCATGATCCATTTATATTCTCATTTATATTCACATATATAAATGAAATATAAATTCAAAAAATCAAAACCAATTCAAAAATCAAACTCAAATCCATTCAAAATCAAATCTAAGCCTTTCAAGTCAAAATCTTGAACTTAGCCAAATCACTTTCAAATTAAGCCAAACTATTGATTTTCTCTCATGGTACAATCAATCCTACAATCATGAGCTCATATATAAATCCAAACCTCAATCAAACAATCAAAACCAAAATCAAAATCAAACCCAAAACCCTTTCATATTCTTCCTTTGAATATGAAATTTTCAAATGGATCAAAACCCATTTGACTTCAAATCACTTGTAAATGGATTTATATTTCAATCATGAGTCCATATACAAGATCAATCAACTTCAAATCAAGCTTGACCAAGCCATTTGACCATTAAGCTCACTTGACCCAAAGTGACCTAAAGTACCCTGAGCAACTTTTGATCCTAACAAATTGGATTGAACCAAACTCATATATCCTCTCATCATGATCAACAATCATCATGGGATGATCAATCAATCAATCAAATTGGGTCAAACCAAGCCAAACTAAGGGACCAAGTCAACACTTTAAATGAAAACCTTACATAAAATCCACCATAGGCCAAATTGATTGAAACCATTGATCTAAGTTCACTCATAACCTATGTTTAAACTTGACCAAGCCAACATTTGAGCCTAACCTAGCCCAATTGGCCCACTTGACCCAAGTTGACCCATTTTGACCTAAATGGTCAAAATGTGTCAAAACTTTATCTAAGCCAAATTGATTGAAAATAATGGGTCAAGTCCATCCCAAATCACTTGAGGAACTTGAAAATTGGCCTAGACCCAACCTAATTGACCTTAGACCCAACATGACTAAAGGGGTCATGTTGAGCCAAAATTGAACTTAACCCAAATTGATTGGAAAAAGAGACCAATCCACTCCATGACTAACCTAACCTAAAACCCCTTGACCTCAAATAGGTCAAATGGGTCAAATAGGTCAACTTGACCCATTTGACCTAAATGAAGTCATATGAGCCAAAACTAAATATATACCAAATTGAACCAAACCAAAGCCACCAAAACATTTCAAATGGTCATATGAACTTAACCCAACCCTTGGTTTGACCCAATTTGACCAATTGGTCAACTTGAATTTTGACCTAAATGGGTCAACATGAGCAAACCTATCAAATGGATTCCAAATCCAATGAAACTTGGCCAAACCTCCACATACCTAACATATCCAAATTGAAAATAGCAAATGACCATTTTACCCTAGGCCATAGAACAAATTTTGGCCTAGCCCATGGGTATTTTGGTCATACCCTCTTCACAATCACTTGAGGCTTTCCTAAAAGCTCAAGGGGACTTAGTGATGAGTGGTGCACCCAACCTAATTTGGGTCAGCCCATTTATAGACCAAACCCAACCACATAGCTTGAAATTGAGTTTTCAAATTCCCTCCAGCTCAATTTGATGCACATGAGAGTTTGCCAATCCACTCAACACCTCAAATTGACCATGTACAAAGATCTACAGCCAAAAAAACCCTCCCAATCTGGTAATTGGATCAAAATAGCAAAGGAGGTGTCCATCCATTTCCATAGGGAGATATACTCCCCAATATTCAATGAAAATTCAATTCACTCACTATCGATTGAAGCCTAGGAACCTAGAAAAACCACCTTAGAGCATTCCCAAGCTTCTTAGGAAGGATTTGAATTCCCTATTTTTCAATTTGGCACAGTGCAAAATAGGGAGCTTAATCCATTAGCCAACTTCCCCTATACTTGATCTCCATCCAATTACTCTTGCACAGTCCATCAGAGGGCCAAGTCAAACTTGCCCATGCTCTGATTGAAGTTCTCATGGTAAGGAAGAGCTCAATTAGATCAAAGCTGAAGCCCAAGTAAAGTGGTGTTGGTCTACCCATTAATCCACTCAATCCCAAGGAATTTCAACAGGCTTCATCTCCAGAAGCTACCTCGATCTAGAGTGCGATCACCTCAGAGGTATGGTATTTTTTTGACCACTTAGCTTAGGAGGTGTTGGAGCTTTGTGAATGAAATATTCATGGCATGTGAAATCCACCGTTTGATGGGTTTGTAATTATGCTTAGATGGTGTGGGTTGATTTTTGTATGATTCTGCTAGATGTGGATCTCCCCTTAGATCATGGATGGTCTCCATTGATCCTCAGGGAAGAACTTGGCTCATCTTAGTCATCCATCCATGCATTTTAGATGGACATATGAGAATATTTAACATTAGAAATCAATTTTGCTTTTAAAACCATGGGTGAATCCTTAGCCATCTGATCTTTAATCGGATGGTCGAGGATATTAAGCATCGCATGCCATTTGGGATGTGATGTTTAAGTCACACCCTCCATGCGGCATGTAAAGCGCGACCATACCACCATGTCATGGTGAGAGTATTAAGTAATGATTAGTTAAGCAATTAATTAATTCCTAATTAATCCATGGATCTTCAAAATTCATAATTCTTCATAAAAATCAAAAATAAAGAAAAATGCTATGGAAAGATAACTTCATCTAGAATATTTAAAAAATGTTTTCAATGGATTTTGAATTACCCTTTTCTCTGAATTTGGGTTTCTTTGGGAATCTTAATTAGCTAATTATCCTTTAATTAGGTCATCAATTAATCTCAAATTTCTATAGTCCATTTTGGGGATGACCTCTACTTCCTTTAATTTCCTTGAGATTTATTGAAGGCTTAATTGGAAAAATTGCAATTTCTAGTTACCCCTTTCATGTAATTAAAGGTAATTACGATATGATTAGTGGATTTACCCTATGATTAGGTTCGATTAAGGTCAGATCCAGTGAGTAGGGGGTTTATGGAATAATTTTGGGCATTTCCTCTAAGCTATTCCGTAAATCACCTTTTCTTTCATTAATCCCTCTTAATTAAGGGTTAACTCATTAATCACCCCTTTAATCAATTTTCAAAAATTCTAAAAAGTTCCAGAACTTAATTAATCTACCTTGGGTAGATGCTTAGGTGTTTAATAGCTTAAGTTTAATTAAATTAAAACCCCTTTCATAAGTATGAAAGGGTGTTTTAAAATTACTTAAGCTAAACCCCTTAGCTTAATTAACTTTTAATTGTGAGCCAAATTGCATTAGGCCTTTTCATTATTAGGTGCATTGCAAATTTAAATACCTTGTGGGTTTTATGTCATCTCATTGGCTCATAATTACTTAGTTAATTTTTCTAAGGTGGTGTAGGTAAGGGTTAATTGAGCCACTTAATTTATACCTTAACCTAATCAATGCTTAAAATGGATTTGATTATCTAAAAATTAAACAAAAATACAAAACACATGTGGGAATGGGTTAGGAACAACAAACTCATCTCATCTTTTCAAAATTAAATCAAACTTCAAACTAAACAAAAATCATTTTTGAAATTCACTTTATTTTAATCTATATGTCATGTGATTCATGCATTCATAATTTCATGTTTCAAATTTTAAAATAAAATTGTTTACTTTATGTTGAATGTGCATATGTTGGCTAAAGTAAAATATGAGTGGCTATTATCACTATTAAATGAAAAATATTTTTAAAACTTATAAATGAAATATCATACCTAAAAATGTGCTACTTATACTTTAATTATAAGCTTGCATGTGAAATATTATATAGGTATGCTTAGTGAAAGTTTCCTTTCTTTCCCATGTTGGTATAGCTTTGAATAGAAATTTTGGTGAGACATAAGGTTCATTTGAAAGGGACCTAATGCTCACCTAATTTCATATACTATTCATCCCTATGCTACCATCTAAGAAGGGTTACTTACACTTACATAAATTGCATAAACAAAACAAATCTATTAAATAACTTTTGCATCTTCATTTTTATTTCATTTCTTTTATATGCATGTTAGTACTTAAGGAAAGTGGTATATTAGTTTGGACACCCAAGGTTGTGAAGCTTTAAGTAGCCCTAAGTAGGTCTTGTACCTTACACCTCACGGTTAACAATGGTTGTACTCACTTATGCCTTTCTTACTTTCATGTATGTATGTGAAATTTTGGATAAGGAAAACCTTTTCTACTTATGAAAAATCATGCATATTCAACTTCTAAATTTTCTAACCTATCATGCATCATAAAGTGTTTTAACTACTCTCATTTGCATGTATAGATATGCTTAGGGTCCATCCGTATGCATGTCATATATATGTTGGGGAAAGAAATGAACAATATTATTGGTATGTGATTTTGATTCATTTTACTTAATCTTAAAATGCATTCCTTTTGAATAGGTTTGTTTAGAGTTTGTCTAAACTTAGGATTGATTAAAGATGTAATCAAAATATTCATCTAAATGAAATTAAATATGAACTTACTTTAGAAAATTACTTAAGGTTAGGGAAGGAAAGAGAAGTTCTCTTCTCTTTCTCTCTCTTCATAACTTAGTAATTAAATGTAGGTTTCACTTAAAAAAATTAAAACATGAAATAAAAATAACACAAAACACTTAAACAACTTAAATGAAACCCTCCTCTATGTTGAACATGTTCTTCACACTTTGAGAATTTAAACCTAAAGCCATAGCTAAGCATACCACACAAACCTTCAAAGCACACACATTAGCCTAAGTCACCACTTCTAGCTTTAGGTTAGGTCGCATGGTTTGATGTTTATTTTGTTTTTAATGAATGTTTTAGACTGGATGTTAGGTGTATGCTCATAGAAATGAATGATAGGGGTTCTCAATCTAACTATTCTTTCTGGAGATTGTGCTTAAGAGGCTATCATAAATAAAATATAAATGCTTCTTGCTTGGGTTCTTATACCCCTTTGCATAATCCATAGGCTAGGTGGACTTAGTCACCCATGTGTGGGGTGATAAGTCCAATATACATTCTTTGATGTGTGGTGTGATTTAACAAACCTTTATTTTGCAGGTGTTAGTTAGATTTATACTTTTCCTTTTCATGTAAACATTTGTATAAGTAGGATTTTGGAATGATTTGTTGTGGGGGATTAGGATGAGCATTGGTCATAAGATCCTATCTCATGCACCATATGAAACCCTAGAGCATCTACCATCCAACCTTCCAAAGGAGGAACTAAAGAAGAAAAGAAGAAAAGAAGAAGAAAGAAAGAAGAAAGAAGAAAGAAGAATAAAGTTTGAAGACCCCCATAACATTGAATTCCTTTGCTTAAATTTTATTTTAATTCATTTGTAATCTAGGTTATATAAGGATAGAGCTCGTCTACCTACATTTGATATATTCGGGTTTGTGCGGTGGGGCCCGACCACAAATGACCACTTAATCTTTTTGCGATTAACTTTAAAATTTGTTTGATGATTTGTTTAGTTGTTGCATTAAATGGCAAGCTTTTCCTAGTTTACTCCTTGCTTTATGTATGTCCAAGATGTGGATTAGGCTCTTTAGAAAAAAAAAATCTTTTACCCAACTTAACGACTTAAATTAAAATTAAACAACTCATGACCTCACCTAAAACTTAAGATTAAAATCAAGATAAAAGAATTAGCAACATTTGTTATAATATCATATGCATCTTATTTCATACTTGATTAGAGGGCTTCCACCTTTGTAAGAGAACCGGCTTGACCTTTAGGGCCATGGTGGAAACTCACCTCCTCCTCACTTCTCGATTTTAATAATCTGATTTCTCATGCATTAGTCATAAAGATCCTATTAGCTTGTCAAAAATAATTGTCCAAAAATAAAATAAAATGAAATTTGAATTGCATTAGATTTAGGTCATTTGAAGCATGTCCCTTGACATGATCTAGTCTCTTTAGGGAGTGAGTTTAAGTACTTAGCTTCTTTTCAAGTAATAACAGCCTAGCTATCTTGCATAAGCATAAAGACTTGCCTACATGTATTTTAAAATCATAGCAGGAGTTAGTTGGCAATCACCCTCAGGCAGTTATAATTCCAAGTTGTCGAGTTATTTGTCCTCTCTTATGGAGGTAAACCAATTACCCATTTTTTGTCTTAGATTTAGGTTGTGCTTCCGGCCCTCACTGAAGCTCCCTAGATTTAGGTTCTGAGGTTGCTTCTCCCCTTTGTGGGCCATAAGCATAATCACCTCTTAGGAATTTCCTTAATCTTGTGTTAAGGAATCTTAAGTCTAAATCTCTAATGAAAATGCAACTCAAATAAACTAAATCAATTTCTAAAATGTAAAGCCCAACTATAAGATAGTTTGAGATGCTCGCTAAGTTTCCTAGCATTGTGAGCATCTCCTACTTATTTCCTATTTTGGCTTCGATAATAACTCCTTTTTTTTAATAAATCCCATTTGATCTTCAAAATATAAATCAATCAATTGATAGTCCTTCTCTATTGAAATCTTTAGAGACAATGATCATTTATCTTAATCGAGAGTTTTCCTAAGGGATCCCATCCCTTAGGATGTAACTATGGGGCTTGCCCTATATGAACTTAATGAGGATTTAAAATAAATTACTTTACTTTTCCATGTAAAGTAGGGAAGAATCTTTGGTACATATGCAGACCCATCATCCTTAGGAGTCTTTATTGAGGTGATTGCTTCCATTAAAGGGTAGTGACTTCTATCTTTCGAGATAGTACACTATACCTTGATGACGTATCCAATCACCTGAAAAAGTACATCTATAGATCTACGTGACATCATACCAAGATGAATTTTTGGAAGGGTTCCTCTATCATTTCTCCCCATAGATTTGAAAGGTGACTCCCTCATAGAAACTTTTCACCACAGCAGCTTAAGCTTTGATTTGAGGTGGTTTTCTTGAAAAGCCAGGGAACGGGATGGAAGTGGTCAACTTTGATTGAACTCTACCCTCTAATCATCTAGAAGCTTGGGGGATGATTTCATTCTCTCTTATCTAGCTCCAAGGATGGTGTGTGCAAAGTTAATTGCACTTTGATGGAGGTTTGAAGAAATGGAAATTGGATTGGGGCTCCCCTATTTTAATTTTTTTTAAAATTGATAGATGAAGAGTTGGGGAGCTCAAGAAACCTTGGAAATTATTTTGGGGCATGCATTTATGGCTGCTAGGGTTGAATCGAGCATGTCTTTATATTTGAGTGAGAATGAGGAGGGTAGACCCCCTCATTCTTTGGATTGGATGGCTAGTCTTATTTGGTTGTTTTGATCAAATGGATATCATGAATTTTTGTTCATTTGAATATTTCATCTCAAATGGGCTAGGTTGGATTTGACTTGATTTTGATTTGCTTGATGATTGTAGTTTTCATTTATATTTGGATATATGTTTGAAGGATTGATTCAAGAGAAAATCCATTGGTTTTGGCTTGATTTGGATATGATTTGGTTAAGTCCAAGAAATTGGATTAAAGGGTATAAATTGGGATTTAATTTTGGATTTGGTTTTGCCTATTTGAATTTATATTTCATTTATATTTAGCAATATAAATGAAGATATAAATGATTCATGAGAAAATCATTTGAGTTTGGAGTGGTTTGGAAGCAAATTTGACCAAGCTTAAGGATGTAGCTCAAAAGGGCTTAAGGAATTAATTTAGTTTGATTTATTTTGGTCATTGGAAGGTGGGTTTTATATTTATGAGTATAAATGAAGGAGTAATAATTATAAAGAAACCAATTAATTTTGGGTTGATTTGTATGAGATTTGGCTGCTTATAGAGATAGGTCCATAGGGCTTAAGAGGATTTGGCTTGGTTTTAGTTTGATTTAGTTTTTTATTTGAGTTTATGTCAAATATATGTTTATGAGTATAAATTAAGATATAAAAGATTCATGAAGAGATCAATCAAATTTATGTTAAATTGGGCAGAGATTTGGCTAGGTTTATGGAATTCCATCATAAGGCTTTGAGGGGGATTTTGATTTTGTATTTGATTATGGGTTCTAATCATTTGGTTTGGAATTTGGATTTGGATTTGATAAATGATTGATGGATTGGTCTTGGATAAAATCAATTGAATTTGGTTAAGCCTAAGTCCATAAGATGAAATCAAAGCGCTTAGGAAGGGTTTTGATTTTTGGATTTGATTATGAGTTTCAATCATTTGGTTCGGAATTTGGATTTGGAATTTGTATTTGTTGGATTTAAGGTTCAGTTTGAGGAGGAAAGCATAGATTGGGTTTAGGATATATGGTAGGTAAATCTTCCTAAGTCCCTAAGGCATAACCTATTCCTATGGCTAACCCTTCTAAGTCTCTAAGCTTAGGTTAAGTGTTCACTAATCACTAGAAGTGTCTTAGACTAAGGCACTCTAATGTCTACAAGAGTTCTAGATCTATGATGAGGAAGTTGAGAACTCACTCCAAAAAGAGGTCAACAAGATCTGTCGGAAACTCCCATAGAATTGCACTTTCATAAGTTGAGATAAGTCCCCACAACGCTCTCGTAGCCCAGGTCGTTCAATCTATTTTTCCCGATAGGTTACCCCATGGTCGTTCACTTTGGAAGATGTAAGTGCCGCATTCTTTCTAGCATGGCCGTTGCACCTAGGTGTTCGATCTATTATACATCAATGGGTCACCCTAGTGTGGTCCTACTTATGAAGATATGTCTACTACACTTTCTTCATGGTACAATCATTGCACAGAAAGGCACCCTTAGGTGGATAGTCTTACCCTTAGATGGTAGACTACCCCATTGGTAAATGAGATAGGCCAAGCGATAACCTTTTAGTGTGGTCCATTGTACATCGATGGGATCCATCAAATTAAATTAATCGACTACTCTTGGTGACATAAGTCCATTCACTTAGTAGTAACCTAGGTTGGGGTTTGATTTGTTATGCCATCAAAAGTCACCCCAACAATTGTTCCCCACTTTGGAATCATTGCACGAAAGGCAACCCTTAAGTCGATAGTCTACCCTATGGTAGACTATCCCTTTGGACTTATAAATCTGAGATAGGGCAAGACCAACATAGCTCCTTCTCAGTGGGTCCATCAAACTCCAACATGGTCCACAACATAACACACAAAATTAAATTAAATTAAATCAAATTAATCATCAAGACTACACTTGAGTTGAGGTAAGATCCCCAATGACACTCACATAGTCTTAGTCGGGTTTGATTTTTATGCCTTCGATAGATCTCCCCAATGATTGATCCCTACTTTGGAAGATATAAGTCTGCTATGCTTTCTTCCAAGTACAACTATTGCAAAAGCAACCTTTAGGTTTGATAGCCCTACCCTATGGCAGGTGGACTACCCCTTTGGATTTGTAAATCTAAGACAGGCCAAGGCCTCCATAGCTCCTTCTTAGTGGGTCCATCACACACCGACAGTGTCCATAATAAACTAAATTTAAAACCAACCTTCCTGGTGAAGTCAAATTAAACATATCGAATAAACCAAACTTCACCCCAGCGAGGTGCAAATCAAATTAGTCTCCCTAGTGGAGCCTAAATCAAAATCAAAATCTAACAAATTCAACTAGGCTTATGTCCCCAGTGGATGTACCCTCAATTCAAAATTATTCTCCTCAGTGGAGCCATAAGAAATCCAATTAAAATCTTATCCCCTGGATAGCCCGAACCTGCTTCCTAGTGGAAGGTTCACATTCTCAATCCTAGCATTCAAATCCATATCCCTAGTGGAAATGCCTCCATATCAATTAAAATAAAATAAATTACAATTAATTCTATCTTGATCCCTGGGCTATAGATTCTTATCCTTGGAGACAAACCAAAACTAATCATATTCACAATCAAACTAAAATTTGCATCCCTAATGGATAGCTTGAACCTACTTCCCTAGTGGAAGGTTCATATACTTATTCTGGATTTCTCCTTTATGCCCTCAAAGATAAACCTCTCACATGTCATGCCCAATGCATGTGTAATCCCTATTTATTCCTTCATGTCCTTAACATGTAATTCCAACCAAATCTACTACGCTCTCTTATGCCCTTGGCATAAGTTGTTATTGCACTAAGATCATGATTCTATACCTTTCCTTAGGCATAGATCATTTTCATTAGTACTTACAATCCTTTGGATGTTGTTGATCATCTCTCGATGTGTGGTGTGCTTATCTTACCACACCTATTGGGGTCCTTTGTTGACCTCACCTTTGGAGTGAGTTCTCAACCTCTTCTTTTTTAGACTATGAGTCTTCTTACAGTAAGACTTCCTTAGTCATAAGACACTTAGCAATTAGGTGAACAACCTTCTATACTTAGAGGGTTAACCATAGGATTAGGCTATGGCTTAGGGATTAAGGAGACTCACCTACTCTATAAATTTGACCTATGTTTTCCTTCTCAAACCAAACCTCAAATTTAATTCAAATATTAAAGTCCAAATCAATTGATTGAATCCCATGATTGAATCCAAAATCAAAATCCATTCTAAGCCCTATAATTTATGTTATGGACTTAGCCTTAGCCAAATCCAAATCAATCCAAATTCAATTGATTTTCTAAAGATCAATTCAACCCTTCAATCAATTTATCAAATTGAAACTCAACTCAACTTTAAATCATGATCCAAACCAAAATCCAAATCTAATAAAATCCAAATCAAACCCTTAAGCCAATTTCATGGACTTAACCAAATCTCATCAAATCAAACCTAACTCAATTTATTTTCTCATAAATTAATCAATCCTTCAATCATCACTTCAAGCCATACCAAAATCTATAATCAAATCAATCAAGTCAAAGTCAAACCTAACCTAACCCATTTGACCCAAAATATTCAAATAAGCTCCAAATCACCTAAGTCTAATTAAAATCAAATTAAATCTAAATTAAACTAAATTAAATTGAATCAAAACATGAAATCAATGCACAAACACAAAGACAAAAGAAATCAAGATGGGACATAAAATAGCAAATGGTCATTTCACCTAGATAGTCAACAACTCAAAATTTGATCAAATTGAGTCACTCCAAAGAGTCAAATTCATCAAATGAACATGTTTGAGTTTAAAATTAAACAAATCTAAATTTAAATCCAAATGGGTTGATTTGGTCACATAAGCCAAGAAGAGACAAATGGACCATATTAAATCTAAATTCAAATTAAATTAAAAATTAATTCAAATCAAACATCCAAAATCATTTTAAACTTTTAATTAGATAAAATTTAGCCAACCAATGGGTTTAATTTAATAAATTTAATCATTTAACTCAAATAAGTCCAATGTGGCCCATTAAGCCCAATTTTGGTCAAAATGGGCTTAAATCTAAATCTACATCAAATCAAGTGAGATCAATTACTCCAAATTATCTTAAACACTTAATCAAACATGAGTGCAACACACCATAATTGAGCCAAATTGATCATTTGAATCAATTAAGCCCAACAAAAATATAATTAGCAAGCTAATCAAACTATAAAATTAGAAAATCAATCATATAACAAAATAAATTATCAACATTGTCATTGTATAATTAAAATAGAAATATAATTAAATTTGAACTTCAAATATAAATTTGATTAAAATTAAATCAAAATAATTAAAAACTAAATAAATAATAAATATATAATTAAAATAATCATTAATTATAGTATATATAATTTATAAACTTCAATTAAATTAAAACTATAATCAAAATTATTAAAATTATGAAGATTTATAAATAAAAAAAATGATAAGCCTAAAAATAATAACAAAAAAAATTCCATCCTTAGTCACTGACACCAAGAGAAAAAAAATTATATATATATATATATATATATATATATATATATATATATATATATATATATATATATATATATATATATATATATATATATATATATATATATATATCAAGCATGTATCTATTTTCATGCAACATTTATCCCGTTAAAAATAAAATAAAAAATAATAAATTTGGACATCACTTTTTTAAAGCTAGCAAAAGCGTCAAGTCTTTTTTTATTTCGTGAATCTCAAATATTTTCTCCTCTCGACTTAAATAAAATAAAATATCTTATCTTACCCACTTCTCTCTCTCTCTCTCTCTCTCTCTCCATCTTCATCTGTCATCCCTTCCTAATACAGATTAGAGAGAAAGTGGAGATCTTTCTCCCTTAGAGCCTCTCATGCTCACCATTTTTATAAGAAAGCCCAACATCTCTCACATCTTCCTTACCAACCTTCCAAGTGGAGTCAAATTAAACATATCGAACAAACCAAACTTCATACAAATGATTAGTCTCTAGTGGAGCCTAAATCAAAATATAAATCTAACAAATTCAACAGCTTATGTCCCCTGGATGTACCCTCAATTCAAAATCATTCTCCCAGCCATAAGAAATCCGATCAAACTCTTATCCCCAGGGGATAGCCCAAACCTGATTCCCTAGTGAAAGGTTCACAATCTCAATGCATAGAGGATTCAAATCCATATCCCTAGTGGATATGCCTCCATATCAATTAAAAATAAATAAATTAAAATTAATTCAATCTTGATCCCCAATGGGTTATAGATTCTAATCTCAATGCTTGAACACCTTTCTTAGTGGAAGGTTCATATACTCAATCATCTTAGTTTCTCCTTTTATGCCCTTAGCATAAACCTCTCACATGTCATGCCCAATGCATGTGTGATCCCTTAGCGGATCTTCCTTCAAGTCCTTAACATGGAATTCCAACCAAATCTACTTTGCTCTCTTATGCCCTTGGCATAAGTTGAGTTGCATTGCACTAAGATCATGATTATATCTATCTTTCAGACTTAGGCATAGATCATTTTCATTAGTACTTGCAATCCTTTGGATGTTGTTGATCATCTCATCTGCCAATGTAGTGTGCCTTGTCACACCACCTATTGGGGTCCTTTGTTGACCTCACTTTTGGAGTGAGTTCTCAACCTCTTCTTCTGAGACCAGCCTTAAACACTAAGACTTCCTTATTTACAAGACACTTCTAGCGATTAATTGAACACTTAACCTAAGCCTAAATACTTAGAGGGTTTACCATAGGATTAGGCTATGCCTTAGGGATTAAAGAGACTCACCTACTCTATAGCCTAAATATGTAAAAAATAAGAAATAGAAAAAAACCTAACCCTAAATCCTAAACCTACAACCCTAAATCTTAAACTCTAAACCCTAAAACCCAAAAACCCTAAACCGAAAACCAAAAACCCTAAACCGTAAACCCTAAACCCTAAACCCTAAACCCTAAAACCTTAAAACCTAAACCCTAAATAATAAACCCTAAACCCTAATCCCTAACCCTAAACCCTAATACTTATAACCCTAAGCCTACAACCCTAAACCCCAAACCTTAAACTCTAAACCCAAAACCCTAAACCCTAAAAACCTAAAAACCTAAACCTAAACTAAATAAAACCTAAAATTAAAATAAATAAATAAACCTAAACCTAAACCTAAACCTAAAAATAAAATAAAATAAAAAATAAAAACTAAATTAAATTAAAATAAATAAAAACCTAAACTAAACTAAAAAAAAATACAATAAACATAAAAATAGAAAACCTAAATAAAATAAAAACTAAATGTAAAATAAAAATAAAATAAACCTAAAATAAAATAAAATAAAACTAGATAAAAACCTAAACTTAAAAATAAACCTAAAAAAATAAACCTAAAATAAACAAAAATAACCTAAACCCTAAACAAAAAAGAACCTAAACCTAAAATATGCGAAATAAAATTAACCTAAACATAAACTAAAATAAATAAAACCTAAACATAAACCTAAAATAAACTAAACCTAAACCCTAAATTGAATAAAATAAAACCTAAAATAAACCTAAAATAAACCTAAAAAATAAAATAAAAGCCTAAACCTAAAAAAAAAAAAAATAAAACCAAAACATAAAAATAAAATAAAAAAAATAAACTAAACTAAAAAATAAACATAAACCTAAACCTAAACCTAAAAATAAACTAAAATAAAACCTAAACTAAAATAAATAAACCTAAAAATATAAATAAAACTAAATAAAAATAAAAATGAAAAATAGAATAAACTAAAATAAATAAAATAAACTAAATAAACCTAAACCTGGGTTTACTTAATTAAAAACCCTAACTAAACCTATAACCCTAAATCCTAAACCCTAAACTCAGTCTAAACCCTAAACCCTAACTCCTAAACTCTAAACTACCCTAAACCCTAAATCATATAAAATACTAAACCCTAAAGCTAAACCCAAATCCTAAACTAACCATAAGCAAGACTACCCTAAACCCTAAACCCTAAACCTAAAGCATCGCCAGACATTAAAATACTAAACCATAAACCCTAACTCAAACCCTAAAAAAAACCCAAACCCTGATGCCTAAACCCTAAACCCTAAACCTAACCCTACAAACCTAAAAAACTTAACTTAAACCAAATAAAAGCTAAAAATAAAATAAATAAAAAAACATAAACCTAAATGAAATAAAATAAATAAAATAAAATAAAAACATAAACTAAAAGCTAAAACCTAAACCCCAAAATAAAACAAAATAAATAGATAAATATAAACTAAAATAAAATAAATAAAACCTAAATTAAAATAAAACTAAAATAAACTAAATAAAAATAAAATAAGAACTAATAAAAAAAAAAAAATAAATAAAAATAAATAAAAATAAAACCTAAATAATAAAATTAAATAAATAAAATAAAATAAACCTAAACCTAAACTAAATAAATAAAACCTAAACCTAATCTTAAAATAAAATAAATAAAATAAAATAAACTAAAATAAAAACCAAACTAAAAATAAAACCTAAAATAAACCTAAAATAAAACACAAAATGAAAAAAAGATAGAGATAAAAAAAAACTTAAAAATAAAAACCTAAACCTAAAAATAAAATAAAACTCAACTAAAAAAATAAACCCTAAAACTTAAAATTTAAACTAGATAGAAACCACAAGCTAAAATAAAATGAAACCTAAACTAAAATAAATAAACCTAAAATTAATAAATTAAATTAATTAAATAAAATAAACCTAAATAAAAATAAAAAATCTAGTAAACTAAAATAAATAAAAAATAAACTAAATATACTAAATAAATCTAAACCTATTTACATAATTTTATAAAAAACTTTAATTTCAAACCTTAAACCCTAAACCCTACCTAAACCATAAACATCAACTAAACCCACAAACCCTAAACCATAAATCCAAAACACTAAAATAACCTTAAACCCAAAACCCAAAACCCTAAACACTAAAAACCTAAAAACATAAACCTAAACTAAATAAAACCTAAAAATAAGATAAAAAAACCTAAACCAAAATAAAATAAAATGAAAACCTAAACGTAAACCCAAACCTAAAAATAAATAAAGTAAAAAATATAAATTAAACTATAATTAAATAAATAAAACTTAAACTTAACTAAAAAAATTAAAATAAACCTAAGTTTAAAATCTAAATAAAAAACCTAAATGTAAAAAAAACAACAAAATATAAAATAAAATAAAACTAAATAAAACTTAAACTTAAAATAATAAATCTAAAATAAATAAAAAAAATAAAACCTAAACCCTAAACTAAAAACTAAACCTAAAATAAAAATAAAATAACATAAACCTAAAACAAAAATCAATTAAACTAAAATAAATAAAACCTAAAATAAACTAAACATAAACCATAAAGTAAATAAAATTAAATAAAATAAAAATAAACCTAAAATAAAAACTTAAAACCTAAACCTTAAAATAAAATGAAACCCTAAACCTAAACTTAAAAATAAAACCTAAAAAATAAACATAAACTTACATGCTAAACAAACTAAAATAAAACCTAAACAAAGTAAATAAACCAAACTTAATAAAAATAAAAAATAAACCTAAATAAAAATAAATAAATAAACTAAATAAATATTTTACACTGGACCATGGGTTTACTTAAATAAAACCCTAAACCCTTATTCTAACCCTAAACCTTAAACTAACCCTACAACCTACTAAATCACCCCAAACCTCCCTAAAACTCCTGACCTCCCTACCCTACCCTACCTTCTAAACCCTAGCCCTTTCTAAAACCTGAGCCCTAAGCTAAACCCAACCACCCTCACAAACCCTACTAAACTCCTAGTTAAACATACCTTGACCCCTAAATCCTAAACTTGACCAGCTAACCCTAAACCTTGGACTAAACCATAAAACCATAAACCCTAAAGCTAAACCCTAAACCCTAATAACCTAAAACCTAGAACTAAAAAAAATAAATTAATTTAAAACTTAAACCTAAATAAAATAAAAAAATTAACTAAAATAAAAACATAACTTAAACTTAAACCAAAACCTAAACATAAAATAAAATAAACCTAAAAATAAAAACTAAATGTACAATAAAAATAAAATAAACCTAATATATAATAAAATAAAAACTAAATAAAAACCTAAATATAAAAAATAAACCAAGAAATAAAGAAAAAATAAAACCTAAACCCTAAAATAAAAAAAAAACCTAATCCTAAAATAAACAAAATGAAATAAAGCTAAACGTAAACTAAAATAAACTAAACTAAAATAAATAAAACCTAAACTTAAAAATTAAATAAACCTAAGAATAAATAAAATAAAATAAAACTAATCATAAAATAAAATAAAATAAACCTAGAATAAACCTAAAATAAAATAAAAAAGTAAATAAAACCTAAACCTAAAAATAAACCTATAAATAAAACATTAAAAATAAAAAACCTAAACCCTAAACTAAAATAAAAACTTAAACCTAAAATAAACTAAACCTAAACCCTAAACTAAATATAATGAAATAAACTAAAAATAAACCTAAACCTAAACTAAAAATAAACCCTAAAATAAACCTAAAATAAAAAAAAAAAACCTAAACCTTAAAATAAATTGAAACTAAACATAAACCAAAATAAAAATAAAACCTAAACCTAAAAAAATGAATTAAAAAAATAAACATAATCCTAAACCAAGACCTAAACTTAAAAAAACAAAAATAAATAAACTAAAATAAATAAAATAAATTAAATAAAATAAAATGAAAATAAAAAAATAAAACTAAATAAACTAAACTGGGTTTACTTAATTTTGTTTTCAAAGAAACACTAAACCTAAACCTTAAACTGCCTCTAAACCAAACCAAAAATCATAAACCCTAAACTCTAAACCCTAAACCCTAAACCTCCTGACCCACCCTAAACACTAAACCCTATGACCCAAGATCCTCAAAACTAAAATACCCTAACCCTAAAGCTAACCTAAATCCTAAATCATGACCCTAAAGCTAAGACTAAACCTAAACCCTAAAACTAAACCCCAATAAACCCTAAAACCATATACCTAATCTGGACCACTGAGCCAAACCATAAACCATAACCTTAAATCCTAAAAACTAAGTAAACCTTATAAATAAAATAAATAAAAATACCTAAACCTAAATAAAATAAAAACCTAAACTAAAACCTAAACCTAAACATAAAAATAAAATAAAAATAAAAATAAAAATAAACTAAAATAAAATAAAGAAAAACCAAAACTAAATTAAAAAAAATAAAATAAACCTAAGAATATGAAATCATATTAAATAAAAACTAAACATAAAATAAAAATAAAATGAAATAAAATAATAATTAAATTAAAACCTAAACATAAAAAATAAACTTAAGTAGTAAACTAAAACAAACCTAAACCTAAAATAGAAATATAATAAATAAAATAAAATAAACTGAAACCTAAACTAAAATAAACTAAAATAAAATAAATAAAATAAAAACCTAAGCCTAAAATAAACTAAACCTCAACCTAAACCTAAACTAAATAAATAAAATCAACTAAAATAAACCTAAACCTAAATTAAAAAAATAAAACCTAAAATAAACCTAAAATAAAACCTAAAACCTAAACCTAAACCTAAAAATAAAAAATAAAACCTAAACCAAAAAGATTAAATAAAAATAAAACTCAACTAAAAAATAAACTTAAACATAAACCTAAACTTATAGAAGAAACTAAAATAAAAAACATAAACTAAATTAAATAAACCTAAAATAAATAAACTAAACTAAATAAAAATTAAAAAATAAACTTAACTAAAAATAAAAAATAAAATAGACTAAATAAATTAAATAAACTTAAACCAACTGGTTTACAAACCCTAAATCCTAAACCTTTAACCCTAAACCCTAAACATTAAACCCTGGAACTAACCTAAAACCCTAAACCCTAAACCCTTAAAAAACCTTAAACCCTAAATCCTGAACCCTAAACCATAGAACCTAAACCATAACCATAAACCCTAAACCCTAAAAACATAACCCTTAACACTAAACCCTCAAACCTAAACCCTAAATCCTAAACCCTAAACCTTAAACCCTAAACCCTAAACCCCAAATCCTAAACCTAAACCTAAGGTAACTAAATAAGTTAAAAAAAATAGTGGGGGTGGGGAATTTGGAGGTGTTGGTGGGCATGGAGGTGGTGGTTAGAGCAGTGGTGATTATGGAGGAAGGAGAAATAATGGAGGTTACTGCCATGGTGGTGGCGGAGGGAGAGATCGGGCATACGATGGTGGATCTAGGTATTCCAGAGGATGTGGTGGTTCTGATGGGAACTAAAGAAACTGAAGAAGGGTCTATCCAATCTGCTGCTTATGGAACTGTCTTTACAATATAGACGGTTCTAATTATCTAGGGTTTTTGACTTGCACTATGCATGCTCATTTTTTATTTATGTCCTCACTTATGTCTTAGAAAACTTTATGTGTTACTTGGTCGATGAAATCAAAATGATGAAATGTTGAATCTTAATTTGTTCTATATTAACAAAAAACCAAAAAAAAAAACCTAAAACCTACACCCTAAAAACCCTAAACACTAAACCCTAAAACCTTAAACAACCTCCATAAACCTAAACCTAAACCTAAACCCTAAACCTAAACCTAAATCTAAAAATCTAAAACCTAAACTAAACCTAAACTAAACCTAAACTAAACCTAAACCTAAATCCTAAACCCTAAACCCTAAACCCTAAACCCCAAACCTTAAATCCTAAACCCTAAACCCTAATCCCTAAACCCTAAACTAACCATAAATTTTAACTCTAAATCTTAAACCTTGAACCTTGAATAAATATGTCATTAAGAGTAGATCTATAGAGTGACCTAATCCTGACATAAATATGATAGTTAAAGAAAATTTCTTCAATAAACTTTCCCTTTACTATTAGAGAATTGAATACCTTAAACCCTAGCCCTAAATAAAATTATAATACCATATATTATAATATAATGTTGCATCATAAATTTAAGAATGTAATGATGTGTTTTTGGATGTTATTAGATGTTTTGAAATGTTTTAGTATATTATGGTATTGTGCCCTATAATCTATATTAATATATATCATAAAAATATTAATTTAATAAATCAAATGATGAAATTTGTTAAATTTGAAGTGGGAATTAGGTTGTAGTACCAAAGGTGTGCTACACCACTTGTAGTCTAAAAAGTAAGATTTTATGTTCAAAATAAATATTATATGTTGTAGCATAGTATAGCATTATATATCGTAATATATTTTTTATATTAAATTCTTTTAGTATTTTACAATCATGTAGTCGAGCCTACACTAGCATTATTTATAAAAATGTTGATTTAGTCTTTAAAGTGGTGGAATTTGGCCAAATTCATAATAAGTAGAGCATGGCATCATAATATATTATTTTAATTTAAAATATGTGTAAGTGATGACTAAAATATATAGTTTTTTATATTTAGACTAATTTTATGATTTTTATCTTAAGAAATCCCTTGTGATGTAATATGCAATATAATATAATATGTTATAGTGTATTATAATATAGGATACCATAACATAGTGTAGCATCACACATTATAGCATACTATTATGTATTACTACTTATTTTTTAGCTTATTTTAGTTTGTTATTGTATGATGTACTAGTGTTTGTACTAGTATAATTTATAAAAATATTGATTTATAGGCTGAGATGATGGGATTTGGCCAAATTTAAGGTAAGCTTTAGGGAACATCATTGCGGGTGTGCTATGGTGTGTCATCTAATCAAAAGAATGTAATTTTGCATCCAAAATAAATGTTCATTTTTCAACTAAATTTTATAAATTTTTTGCTTAAAGTGATTCATTTTAAGATGTAATGTAAGATAATATGTTACTTAAAATAAAATGTACATAACAATATAACTTCATATATATATATATATATATATATATATATATATATATATATATATATATATATATATATATATATATATATATATATATATATATATATATATATATATATATATATATATATATATATATATATATATATATATATATATATATATATATATATATATATAATATAAACATTTTATGTTTTACTTTTGTTATAATACATTGGGTCAAAATTCACAGAAAAGTTAATTTGAAGGTTGAGAAGGAAGAATTTGGCCAAATTCATGGCACACACTAAGAAGCAACACCAAAATTATGCTATTTTGTAACCATTTCTAATAGAAAAATAACAATTTTACATCCAAAATGAACATTATTCATATTTTGAGAATATTTTGTTATTTGTTCCTTTTAAGTGATTCTAATGAGGTTTAATGTTAGATAATATATTATATATAGCAAATTATAATATAACATCATATATTATAATATAATATAGTGTGTTAATTCACACTATAATATGTTTAGCATGATATTGTATAGTTATTTTGAGCTTGCACCATCAGAAATCATAAAATATTGATTACAATGTTAAGATGATGTAATTTTAACAAATACATTATTAGGCTTTTGGTTGAAGTATTAAAGGTGGGCATAACAGAAGAAATAAAATTAGATGAGAATTCCATGTTAAGGACATGGAGGAAGATCCGCTGAGGGCATAAAAGAAAAAAATCTGTTGGGGATAAGGTTTGAATTTGATATGATTATATGATTTATGGAAAGAAGATCAATTGGGAATAAGAATCTATATTCTATTAGGGATTAAGATTGAATTGACTTTAATTTGTTTTAAATTGATGCATATCTGCTAAAGATATGGGCTCGAGTCCCTTGGGGATCGGGTATATGAACCTTCCACTAGGGAAGCATGTTTGGGCTATCTGTTAGAAATTGGGATTTTAGTTTGATTTCATAGATTTGTTTGGGGATGTATCCATTGGGGATAAGAGTATGGTTGGACTTCTTTGATTTAAACTCTACTAAAGGAGTTAGTTTAATTTGGTTCCATTGGGGAGGTTGGTTTTGAATTTTATTTGTTTGCTTGACTTGTTTATATATTATTTTGGGATCCACTAGGGAGAAGGGTCTGATTTAACTCCACTAGGGAAAATTATATTAGGTTTAATTTAATTTGAGTTAATGTATGGACCCTATTGGTGTGCGATGGACCCACAAAGAAGGGGCTATATCAGACTTGACCTACCTCAGGTTTACAAATCCAAAGGGATAGTCTATGGGTTTTGGGAGCTAGCCAACCTAAGGGGTTTCCTTTCGGTGTGCAACGGCTATGCTAGGAAGAAGGCATAGCAAACTTACCTCTTCCAAAGTGACGAACAACTGCTAGGGTGACTTGTTAGATACACAATAAATCGAACCTAGGGCAACCTGGTGAATGCGGGTCTTATGTCAACTCAAAAGTAGTCGATAATTTTAACTTAATTTCATGTGATTTGATATGGTTTGTTTGGTTTAGTTTGAGCATATCCAGGGATGTAAGCTCGATCAAATTTGATAAATTTATTTTATGGACCATGTCGGAGCAAGATGGACCCACTAAGAAGGGACTATATTGGACTTGTCCTACCACTTTACAAATCCAAAGGGATAGTCTAGAGAGCCAACCTAAGGGGTTTCCTTTCAGTGTGCAGCAGCTGTGTTAGGAAGAAGGCGTAGGAGACTTACATCATCTAAAATAGGGAACAACAGCTAGGGTGACTTGTTTGAAGCACAACAAATTGAATTTGACTTAGAGCTACTACTGAGTGAATCCTGCAAAGAACTTATATCAACTCAAGAGTAATCAGGTGATTCTTATAGGGAGTTTTGCCAACACTGCCCTAAAGATAGAATGTTTGCTTTGGAAAAGGTATTGCTAGGGGTGTCCTCTTAATCCACAAGTGAATATCTATTTTATTTATATGTTTGCATGGACCCTGTTGGTGTGCAAAGGACCACACTGAGAAGGGGCTATCTCATCCTTGACCTATCTTAGATTTACAAGCCCAAGGGAGAATCTACACATCCATAAGATGGATTCTCCAACCACAAGGGTGATTACTAGGAAAGGAGAACTATCCAATCCAATAGTAATCATGGTAGTTTCTAAATTGGGTCACAACGAATGTGATCCAAATATAGTGCCCACAAGGGAGGTGCTGCTAAGGGAATTATCTTGAGCCTTGGAAAAGAAAGCCTATATGTGTACCATGGCCAACTCAAGGAGAAAGCATAACAAACTTACATCTTCAATAAGTGGTGTATCCTATGGTGCAAGAACCAACCAACCTAAGGTGTATCCATCAGCACGAGTGGTGTATCCATCTGTATAGTGAGAACCAACCAACCTATGGTGCCAGTCGATGTGCAATGATCAATTTAGAAAGAAAGCGTGTAGGCTTACAAATTTCTAAGTAGAACTGATCATCAGGATAGTCTATCATTGGCAAGGTAGATGCTATCTGGCCTAGAGTGACTACTAAGTGGGGAGCCCGAAAGAAGGACTGGACCTAGACTTGAAGCAGTCAAGAGGGAAGGCACCGCTAGGGGACTTATACTAAGCCTTGAATATACTCAAGAAGGCTAATCCAAGAAGGAAGCATAGCAGACTCACATCCTCTTAAATGAAGCCAACATGAGGTAGCTTATCAACCATGCAGTAAGGCTTACCAAACTAACAAGATGCTCGTCGGTGTGCAGTGCCCTAGTAAGAAAGGAAAGTGTAACGTTCTTACATCCTCTAAAGCAAGAAAACCACTAGTGTGACTCACTAGCAGGGTAGCACATCCGGCAGACCTAGAGCAGCTACTGAGTGAGTATCATTGGGTGCATTATCTCAACTCAGAGTATCTCGAGACAAAAGATATGTGTGTTTTTATATGTTTGTGTGTAGTTTTTGTTTGTGTTGTCTCGATGAAGGATAGTATGCCACTTGGGTTCCTTACAACTACCCTAAACACATCATGAAAGATTCACAAATAAGAATCCTTTCAACATGGAAGAGACTGAATTTGAAATGGAATTTTTATTGATGATAATTATTTTCAAACATGATTTATAAAATTTTTTTAGTAGAGCCCATTGATTGGATGAATTGAGTGCTCTCTCTTATGATTAATAAGCTAGTAAGATCCTCCTTGGTAGGCCTTCTCTATGAAAAAAGGGCCTTCTCTAATGGATTCAATCTTTCCTCCCATCTTACAATGGGAAATAATCAGTTTCCTTAGACCTAAAATAAGCTCTCCTACTTGAAAAGTTCTAGGACATACCAACTTGTTGTGAGCTTGAATCATTTTAGCTTTGTATAACTAGAGGGCATGGTTATGCCTCAAAACCTTCAAGCTCTTATTGACTTAGTTATGCTTGTGATCTTGCTATCCACAACTATCCTTTGTGATTAGAGTTGAACTTCTAATGGTAGAATGACTTTGTACCCATACACTAAGGAGAAAGGAGTAGACTGAGTTGGAGTTCTATATATGGTGAGGTACCATAGGCTTCAACTAACATCTCTATTGCTTATTATTGTCGAGTATCTTTTTTAGTATTTAGATGAGAGTTTTATTGAGGACTTCTACTAAGCCATTTTCCCTCGGGTTGTTGATGATAGAATATCTTTAATTTATGTTGTGTCTTTGGGCAAAGTTATTGATCTCGGTGCTCTTGAATCTAATACCATTATTAGATATAATTCATCGAGGCACTCGAACCTATGATGTGGTTCCTAAAAAAATGGAGCAAATGTTGACCTGTGACCTCTTTGAGCAGAATCACCTTCTTCCATTTGGAAAAGTAGTTAGTAGCAGCTAAGATGAATCGATGACCTTTGGAAGAAGGAGGATCAATCGACCCACTATTTTAATACTCAAATGGCCATGTGTGTATGTAGAATGTTAGAATAGTTGGGTCGGACCACATATATTTGTATTAGTGGCATTGCTGGCCATATCAATGCAATCTTTGATCATCGATGGCCATTATCCTAGTCTCTTGATCTTGCTTTCATCTTTGGTCGAATGGTTGGCCCCACATAATCTACTGTACCTGGTCATGATCTTATGGGCTTTGTGCTTATCAAAATAACATAACCAGATATGATCGAAAGACTGTTGATAGAAGACATCATCCACAAGAGCATAAAAAAGTGCTCTCAGCTTCATCTGAAGGACTTGGGACTTCTCTTGAGGTATCTTACCTTTATTTAGTTAATCCATGAATGTTGCCTCCAATCTAACTCCTCGTACTTCTTGGCAATGGAAACTTCCCTTCAAGAAGTACTTTTGATGAGTTCAATATCAACAAGGGATAAGAGCTTGGGCTTTATAACCTTCTTGGATTTGATCAATCTATTTTGGACATTTATTGGTATGGATCCTCATGCCAACTCCTTGGCAAGCTTGGATAAAGCATACGCTATGGCATTCTCTCCTCGAGGAATCTTATAAATGGTAGCCTCTGGGATTTGGGCCAACAACTCCATGGTGTAGTTGTGGTAGTGATGGAGTTTGAGATTTATAATTTTATAGGACCCAACTTTGGTTGATAACTAGCTGAGAATCCCCAAAGATGTTGATGCTCTAGATGCTTAGAGTAATGGCTAACTCCAGACCCAAAATCAAAGGTTCATATTCAGCTTCATTGTTGGTGCAAGGATTAGGCAGATGATATATGAATCTCATCACATCATAGTCCAGAGTTAAGAGAACTATTCCTACCCCTCGCTTTGGAATAGTAGATGGGTGTCCTCTTTGAGAGGAAGCGCACCATCAAAGTACCACGCCAAGCAGAATGCTAGTATCTCCTAAGTTCATGATTTATTCATGGAAGATTATCACTAAAAGAGTCAATAAGAAGTGTGTGTGCTAAGAAGTATGCTAGCACTTGTCCTTTCACCACACGAAGGGGTATAATGGTAATGTCAAACTATGAGAAGATCATGGACCATCATGCCAATCGCCTGGATAGCGTCAGCCATGTCATGAGATACTATAGTGGATTAATGATATAGATTAAGTTCACCTTATGAGGAAGCATGTAGTGTTGTAGCTTTTTGGATGCAAAGATTAAAGCTAGGCAATACTTCTCAATGGATAATTAGCCTCAGGGATTAGATGATGGCAGATAATAGAGTTCATTTTCTTCCCCATCATTGGCTTAGGCCAACAAAGCATGGAGTCATCTAACATAGCGTAAAGTATGAGCGCGTGATAGCTACTAGAACCGATAATCATCGTAATGCTTGATGTCTTCGAAGGCATGCTCACACTTATCATCCCACTTGAACTTGGTGTCCTTTTTGACAAGTGCCAAGAATGGTTGACAACATCCCGATAAGTTGGATATAATGCATCGTAGAGATGCCAATCACCCTTGGAATGATCTGAATTGAGTTAAACTTTTAGGGGGTGGCATTTCTAATATCATGTTGATCTTTTTTGGATTGATTTAGATTCTAGTGTTAACACAAACCCAAAGAATTTTCCTGAAGCTACTCTGAATGCACACTCCAAGGGGTTCATTTTGAGGTTAAATTATCTTAACTATTCAAAAACTACTCTCAAGTCAAAGAGATGATCTTCCTTTTCTCAACTTTTGACCACAAGATCATCGACATAACACTCGACTTGATGATGAATGAGTTTGTCAAAGATTCGAGTCATAGCCCGCTGGTATGTAGTACTGACATTTTTAAGGCTTTAAGGTATGACCTTATAGTAATAGATTCGATCGGGGTTCTAAAAGAATGTTTCTTTTTCACCTTTAGGGGCCATCTTTATTTGGTTATATCTAGATAAGCCATCCATGAAAGAGAAGATTACATGAGATGAGGTAATGTCCACCATCAAGTCTGGGATTGGTAGTGGAATTCTTCTTTTGGACATGCCTTATTTAAATCCCTAAAATCAGTGCATATGTGAATTTGACCATTCTTTTTCTTAACTGGACAATGCTAGCTAACCGGTAGGTATTTTCTTCTGGATGAAGGATTGATCAGTTTCTTGACTTCAAAAATGACCTATTATTCTATGTTTAATCCCATGTGTCTAGGAGCTTGCTTGATAGGGTTAGCAATAAGCTCTATTGCTAGTTTATGGACCGCTCCGTCAAGAGCCAATCTAGGAATCTCTTCATAACTCCATGCAAAGTAGTCTTTAAACTCAGTTAATAGCTTAACTAAGTTATTAGTTTCAATTTCATTCAATGAAGAACTGATGTATGTGGGGATCTTCTTCAACTCTAAGTTGATTTTGAGCTCATCGATGGTTGACGATCTCTTCTTCAAACTCATCCATCTTCACTTCAAAATCATCTATCATCCAAGTTTCTAAGCATAGCTCCTCATATGATTTAATGTGATTTGAAAAGAACCTATCAGATTTCAAATGATTGGTGATGACTAAGCAGTAATCATCATCATCTACTGGACCCACTATACTGAATCCTAGTCCGGGTCTTGATTGAGAGCTTTTGCATTTGTTCTTCCATATTCTTTTGAAGTAGTCTGACCTGTGCTTTGACCAAGTATGTGGTATTAACCCTTTCTTTGGTAAATTATGAACACAAGGAAAGTATCAATCAAAAGATAATCTTATTAAATCTTTATATGAATCATCCTCAAGTTCTACATCAACTTCTTGACTTGAAGATGATGCTCCTAGAAAGAACCTCTGAGTCTTCACAATTATGGATGACTTAGGGGCTTCCTTAACTACCAAACTCTCAACTTTTTGAAAGGAAATTGAGGTTAGAGTTATGGTTCCCAACTAATGCCTAACTTTTCATATAGATATTTTATGTTTAGATTTGGAGCCCGTCTTCATCGCTATCCGCTCAAGTGTCACCAAGGAATCTACTAAGAAGAGTGGTTGGTATGCTAAATATATAAGACTCATTTATGAACTAAATTCTAAGTCTATGGATAGTATACTCCTAGTGGGACAAATCTTGTATTGGCCAATAAAGAGGTTTTCCACCCTAGGACCGAATTGTCCTCTTCCTCTATCTGTGGAGGTTAGGTCATTTTACCCATATGTTCAAATGGAGTAATGAACTGTGGTGGAATCTAATGTCGCTCCACTTCCTCCTCCTTGTCTACTCCCTCCCTTCTTTTTCATTTTCTTTTCTTTTTCTTTTCTTTTTTCTTTTTTTTCTTTTATTTTTTTCAACTTTGGCCCAGTTCTTGAGAATAGACTTGTGATTTTGAGGAAGGTAGTAAGTCATATTTTCATATATGCCTAACATAATAAATCTTGAGATCTCCTTTGACACGTAGATGATCCCACCTCTCACAAACTTCATACACGATGTAAAGTGATAGAACTACATTGTTCTCATATATCCATGGTCTCCCAAGAAAAGCATTAAAGATGTATCTGTCTATAATGTGAAACTTGGCTTCAGCCTTTTAATCATCTATCTCAAAGGAAAACACTATGGAGCCTTTTGTTGACCTCACTCTAGAGTGATTCAATCTTCCCAACTTAGACTTAGAGTCTTCTAGACACAAAGACTTCTAGTTATAAGACACTTCTAACAAGTAGGTAAACACTTAACCCTAAAGACTTAGAAGGGTTAACTATAGATTAGGTTATGCCTTAGGATTAGGATAATACCCTCCTACAACCCAAATCCAATCAATGTTCACCTTCTTAAACCAAACCTCAAGTTCAATTCAAATCGAAATCCAAACCAAAATTCTAAAACCAAATGACTGAAGCCCATGTTCAAATCCAAACTTGAAACCCTTCCTAAGTCATATAACCTATCCCATGGACTTAGCCAAATCTTAATCTAAATCAATTCAAAATCAATTGATTTTCTCATAAATTTATATCTTCAATCATCTTCCTCAATATAAATCAAATCTACATTCAAATGATCAAAACTAAATCAAACTAAATCAAATTAAATCAAAACCCTTCCTAAGCCACATGACCTATCCCATGGACTTAGCCAAATCTTAATCTAAATCAAGTCAAACTCAATTGATTTTCTCACAAATTAATCATATTTTTAATCTTCATAAATTTAAATGAAATATACATTTAAATCATCAAAACTAAATCAAACCAAATCAAAATCCAAACCTAAGCCACACCCAACTCTATGGACTTAGCAAAATTCATTCCAAAACCCAAATTCAATTGATTTTTCATGAATCAATCATACCTTCAATCATATTCACAAATATAAATGAAATCTACAATCAAAATCAACCCAAGTCAAACCCAACTTAACCCTTTTGACTTGAAATGTTCAAATGAACCAAAACCCATTTGAACTCAAGCCAATTGCAATTGAATTTATTTATCAATCCCAAATCTATATATAAACTCAACTAAATCAAACTCAACCCAAAATCAAGCCAACTAAACCCAATTGGTCCACTTGACCCAAAGTGGCCAATTTGACCTATTTGAGACAAGTTCTAATTCTACCCAAATTGGATTGAACCATCAAAACCTCCCATCATGATCATGATTGATCACCCAAGTAGATCAATTATCACAAATTGAGTCAAACCAAGTCAACTTGGTCATTTGACCTAGTCAACCCCTTAACCCATATGAACCCAAACTATCCAAATTGCTACCATGCCAAATTTGAAACCAATGATTCATACTAAATCAAACTCAATATTTGAAAATGACTTGACCTCCAATTGAGTCAAACCAAACCCAATTGGCCATCTTGTTCACCATAATTGACCTAAAATACAAAATTGGGTCGAATCAAAATATAAACCAAATTTATTGCATCCAATGGCTCAAGTTCATTCTAAATTGATTATTGAAGTTGACCAAAGCTATGATTGGACCCAATTGAACCCAATTGAACCTAATTGACTTAAAGGTTCAAGTTGGCCTAAATCAAAACCAAATCCAAATTAATTGAAACTAAAGCCTACAATCATCTTCAATTGGTCAACTAAACCTAAACCAATGCGCAAGCCAATTTAGCCAATTTGGTCAAATAGGTCAACTTAACCCATTTGACCCAAATGAATTCAAATGAGCCAAAATCAAATCTAAGTCAAACTAAACCAAACATCCCAAATGATCATATGAACTTGATCCAACCCTTAGTTTGACCCAATTTGACCAATTGGTCAACTTGTCCCAACCTAACCTGATTTGACCTAAATGAGTCAAATTGAGCCAAACCTAACTAAATTAACTCTAATTAACTTGAAATTTGGGTTAACCCACTTTTGGCTCATTTCAATCCAAAATCAAATCCAATGCCAAATGATCATTCTACCCTTGGTCAAGGGCATCACATCAGACAAATCACCCATGCAAGTGGTCATTTCTATTCCTTGGCCACTTGGTACTCCCAATGGTCCAGCACCTAGGACACCGCTCAACATGACCCAAGAGTGGTTGGATCAGCATGCCCAAGAGGTGAAATGACCTTACCCTCCCCACTCGAGCATTTAAAACCCATAAGACACCCATGTTTCCTCCTTGGCAGCTACCTCCACACCTTCAACCAACAAAGCTGAGCCAACTCACCTCCTCCCTACCAGACTCCCAGAGATGACCGGATGCCCATGAGAGGCCAAACCTAATCCCATCATCCGATCAAGATGAAAGGGGGTATACACCCCCTCATTTCCACTCAAACACATACAAAATCATTCCTCAGAGCCCTAGCTACCCAAGACAAGCCGCTAGAGCCTTTTCCTAAACTCCCAAGCTCGTTCCTCGATCAAAAATTCCATTCTCGTCAGTCCCAAAATAAGACACTCCCATTTCCAACCTAACTTCCTCAATCTTCATCAAACTCAAATTAACTTTGCACCTTCCCTAGGAAGCAGAATGAATCATCTCCCAAGCTTCCTAAGCAGAGGTGAGACTTGATCAAATTGAGCTCCAAATCATCGATTCTTGGCCTTCTGAGCGAACATCAAGGAATTGATCTAATTGCTACTCAACATGGCTTTATCTCAACTAGATGAAGCTCCTTAATCATTCAAGCCGCCGATCTTGAGCTCCTATGAGGTATGCTTCCAAAACTGATCCTTAAGACAAAATGGGTTGGAGCTTTTTGAAGAAAACTTGCATCTTATGTGATCTTGATCGTTGGATCCCCTCTGATCGATGCTGAGAAGGTGTGAGATTCTTTTGGAGTTGATCTGAGCTCGGGTAAGCTTCGAATCAAGTGAGTAATGGTGGACGGACTCCATTCTCCCTCACTCGATTGACGTTAGATCATGCACCATCCATTCTAGGTGATCAAAATGGATGGTCATGATTAGATCTGTAGATTGATGATTTTAATCTTATTAAGTGGGTTAATCAGTATCCACCGATCTGAGACAAGAAATCATGTCCTCATCGCCACATAGGCACTAAGCCAAATAAGTTTTAAGTAGTCAATCATGCGGCGCCATGTGGAAAGTGCCGCAAAGACCATGTGCCAACAAGATTAGGCTTTAATTAGGCTTAATTAATCATTTTAATAACTAAAAAAATCATAAAAAATTAGAGAAATAAAAAATTCAAATAAATACTCATTTTAAAGGTATTTGAGGAGAATTAATTAAAATGATCTTAACTAATTTTAAATAGTAATTAAGATTTAAATATAAAATTAATTAGCTTAATTTTTAATTACTTAAGAAATTAATCCCAAATTTTATGGGTTAATTTAGGATGACATCTGCCTCCCATGATTTTCTTGGGATTTATTGCTACTTAATTAAGAAAATTGACTAATTAAACCTTAACTACTCTTTTAAGTTAATTAATGATTAATTAATCCCATGGACAAGTAAGAAATTAGTTAATTAAGTTTATTAATCATTATTCAATAGTAAGTGAACTAAGGAATAGGTTGGGACCCCTTTCCTTAAGTTCATTTCAACCTTTTAAAATGAAATTAATTAAGATTTAACCAATAAATTAAATCACTTAATCAAATTGAAATCATAATCACATCATCTAATTAATTAAATCATGGGGTAGATCTTTAGGTGTTTAATAACCAAAGGAGTTTAATGAAATTATGGTTAGTCCACATGTGGGAAAACCATAAGAGTAATTAATTTACCTTAATCTAATTAACTATTAATCATGAGCAAATTGCATTAGGCCCCTTTTTTCTTAGGATCATTTTAAAGTTTATTTTCCATGCATATCATGTTGGCTCATAATTATTTAGTTAATTACTTTAAGGTGACATAGTAAGGTAATTAATTCATCTAATTCAACTTAATTAACCCATAAAATCAACTTAATTTTCTTAAATTAAATCAAATCACTAATGTGAGAATTGGTTTAAAACAACAAGTGATGATTTCTTTTCTTCTCTTTAAATCAAATCAAATCCAAAACTTAATTAATAAAGAAGCTTTGGTTTGTTTTAAATAATCTTATTTGATTTGATTATCCTTAAGAACTAGCTTGGTTGAATGAATCACATGTTTATATTTGATTGTCCTCTCTAATCATGTTAAATTTGGTATGTCATTTGAATTCATGCATCCATCTTTTCAAAATCAAGTAAAATAAAATGGATTTCCTTTATGTAAGCTTGCATGTGTTGATTTAATTTAATATATGTGTGGCTATTATCACTATTAAATCCAAATGTATTTTTCAAAATCTTATAAATGAATAGTAATAATATATGTTATGATGCTAGTTATAAATACATAAGAAATGAATGTGCTTATAGCTTAAGTGTATGAATAACGAGTTTTCTTGTATTCATGTGTTGATTTATATAAGATTGAATGGTAATCGGTATATAGTCTAGACATCCCGGGAACACGATGTTATACCTAGCCCCAAGGAGGACATTTGATTACCTCACTTCCCTCATTTATTACTATGATGAAATCAAATAGAAGAAATGTTGAATCTGAATTTGTTCTCCTTAAAAAAAATAAAAATCAAAACCCTAAACCCAGACAAAAAAACCAACCCTAAACCAAAAATCTAAACCCTAAACCCTAAACCCTAAACTCTAAACACTAAACCCTAAAACCTACAACCCTAAACCCCAAACCCTAAACCCTAAACTGTAAACCCTAAAAACCTAAAAACCTAAACCTAAACTAAATAAAACCTAAAATAATAAAAAAACTTAAACCTAAATAAAATAAAATATTAAATAAAATAAAACCTAAACTAAAACCTAAACCTAAAAAATAAAATAAAATAAAAAATAAAACTAAAATAAAATAAAATAAATAAAAACCTAAACTAAACTAAAAAAATAAAATAAACCTAAAAACAAAAGACCTAAATAAAAAAAATAAAGTAAACCTAAAAAAAAAAAAAAACTAATTAAAAACTTAAACCTAAACAACAAACCTAAAAATAAAACATAAAAATAAATAAAAAATAAAACTTAAAGCCTAAACTAAAAAAAAAATACCTAAACCTAAAATAAAAAAAAAAATAAAATAAACATAAACCTAAACTAAAATAAAAAAAACCTAAACCTAAACCTAATCCTAAAATAAACTAAACCTAAACCCTAAACAAAATAAAATAAAATAATCTAAAATAAACCTAAACTTAAACTAAAATAAAACCTAAAATAAACCTAAAATAAAACCTTAAACCTAAACCTAAAAAAATAAAGAAAAAACTAAACCTAAACCTAAAAAATAAAAACCAAACCTAAACCTAAAAAAAAAATAAAAAAAATAAAACTAAACTAAAAAATAAACATAAACCTAAACCTAAACCTAAAAAATAAACTATAATAAAAACTTAAACTAAAATAAATAAACCTAAAATAAATGAACTATACTAAATATAAATAAAAAATAAACCTAAATAAAAATAAAAAATAAAATAAACTAAAATAAATAAAAAATAAACTAAATAAACCTAAACCTATTGGTTTGCTTTAATTTAAAAAAACCTGAACCCTAAACTTTAAAAATAACCCTAAACCCTAAACCCTAAAAAACCCTAAACACTAAACCCTAAACTAACCGTAAACCCTAAACCCTAAACCATAAAGCCTTAAGCCTAAAGCTTAAACCCTAAACCCTAAACTAACCTTAATCCTTAAGCTAACCCTAAATAGTAAACCCTACACCCTAAACCCTAAACCCTAACCCGAAGCCTGAAACCTGAAAACGCTAAACCCTAAAACCCTAAACATGAACCCTAAACCCTAAACCCTGAAATCCTAAAAACCTAAACCTATACCAAATAAAACCTATAAATAAAATAAATAAAATACCATAAACCTAAATAATATTACAAAACAAAATAAAATGAAAACCTAAACTAAATCTTAAATCTAAACCTAAAAATAAAATAAAAAAATTAAGAAATATAAACTAAAATAAAACAATAAAACCTAAACTAAACTAAAAAATAAATAAACCTAAGAATAAAAAAACTAAATAAAACCTAAACCTAAAATAAACCCAAAATAAAAAAACCTAAAAATAAAAAAAATAAAACCTAAATCCTTAAGTTAAAAAAACATAAACCTAAAATAAATACAAAATAAATAAAATAAAATAAACCTAAACCTAAACTAAAATAAACTAAAATAAAATAAATAAAACCTAAACCTAAACTAAATAAAATAAAATAAACTAAAAATAAACCCAAACCTAAACTAAAAATTAAAACCTAAAACTAAACCTAAAATAAAAACCTAAAACATAAACCTAAAAAAATAAAATAAAAACCTAAACCTAAAAAGTAAAATAAAATAAAAAACTTAAACTAAAATAAGTAAACTTTAAATAAATAAACTAAACTAAATAAAAATAAAAAATAAACCTAAATAAAAATAAATAAATAATAAACAAAAATAAATAAAAAATAAACTAAATAAACTAAATAAAGCTAAACATACTGATTTACTTAATTATTTTTCAAAAAAACCCTAGTCGCTAAACCCAAAACCCTAAACCCTGAACCCTAAATCCTAAACCTTAAACCCTAAAACTAACCCTAAACCTTAACTCTAAACCTATAACCCTAAACCCTAAACCATAAACCCTAAACCCTAAACTAACCATAAACCCTAAACCCTAAACCCTAAACTCTAAACACTAAACCCTAAAACCTACAACCCTAAACACCAAACCCTAAACCCTAAACTGTAAACCCTAAAAACCTAAAAGCCTAAACCTAAACTAAATAAAACCTAAAAATAAAATAATTAAAAAAACCTAAACCTAAATAAAATAAAAATATTAAATAAAATAAAACCTAAACCTAAAAATAAAATAAAATAAAAAATAAAAACTAAAATAAAATAAAATAAATAAAAACCTAAACTAAACTAAAAAAATAAAAAGCATAAATAAAATAAAAATAAAGTAAACCAAAAAATAAAATAAAATAAAAACTAAATAAAAACCTAAACCTAAACAACAAACCTAAAAATAAAACATAAAAATAAATAAAAAATAAAACTTAAAGCCTAAACTAAAAAAAAATACCTAAACCTAAAATAAACAAAATAAAATAAACATAAACCTAAACTAAAATAAATAAAACCTAAACCTAAACCTAATCCTAAAATAAACTAAACCTAAACCCTAAACAAAATAAAATAAAATAATCTAAAAATAAACCTAAACTTAAACTAAAAATAAAAACCTAAAAATAAACTTAATATAAAAACCTAAAACCTAAATCTAAAAATTAAAATGAAAACCTAAACCTAAACCTAAAAATAAAAAACCAAACCTAAACCTAAAAAATAAAATAAAAATAAAACTAAACTAAAAAATAAACATAAACCTAAAATAAATAAACTATACTAAATATAAATAAAAAAATACACTTAAATAAAAATAAAAAATAAAATAAACTAAAATAAATAAAAAATAAACTAAATAAACCTAAACCTATTAGTTAGCTTAATTTTAAAAAATCAACCCTAAACAAAAAAACCCTAAACCCTAAAACCCTAAACACTAAACCCTAAACTAATCAGATAAAACCTAAACCATAAAGTCTTAACCCTAAAGCCCTAAACCCTAAACTAACCCAAACCTAACCTAAATCAGAACCCTAAACCCTAAAACCTAAAGCCTAAACACTAAACCTAAACCCTAAACCCTAAAACCTAACTCAAGCTCAAACTAAAAAAACCCTAAACCTAAAGCCCTAAACCTGAACCCTAAACCCTAAACCCTAAAATCCTAAAAACCTAAACCTAAACTAAATAAACCTAAAAATAAATAAATAAAATACCCTAAACCTAAATAAAATAATAAAACAAAATAAAATAAAAACCTAAAATAAATGATAAATCTAAACTTAAAAATAAAATAAAATAAACTAATAAATACAAATTAAAATAAAACAAATAAAACCCTAAACTAAAATAAAAAAATAAAACAAACCTAATAATAAAAGAACTAAATAAAATAAAATAAAATAAAAACTAAATAAAAACCTAAACCTAAAAAATTAACCTTAAAATAAAACCTAAAAATAAAAAAAAATAAAACCTAAATCCTTAAGCTAAAAAAAACTTAAACCTAAAATAAAAACAAAATAAACAAAATAAAATAAACCTAATCCTAAACTAAAATAAACTAAAATAAAATAAATAAAACCTAAACCTAAACTAAATAAAATAAAATAAACTAAAAATAAATCCAAACCTAAAATAAACATTAAAACCTAAAACTAAACCTAAAATAAAAACCTAAAACATTAACCTAAAAAAATAAAATAAAAACCTAAACCTAAAAAAGTAAAATAAAATAAAAACTTAAACTAAAATAAGTAAACTTTAATAAATAAACTAAACTAAATATAAATAAAAATAAACCTAAATAAAATTAAATAAATAATAAAATAAAATAAATAAAAAATAAACTAAATAAACTAAATAAAGCTAAACCTACCGATTTACTTAATTATTTTTTAAAAAAACCCTAGTCCCTAAACCCTAAACCCTAAACCCTAAATCCTAAACCTTAAACCCTAAAACTAACCCTAAACCCTAAACTCTAAACCTATAACCCTAAACCCTAAAACATAAACCCAAAACCCTAAACTAACCATAAACCCTAAACCCACTAAACCTAAAAACTAAAACTAACACTAAACCCTAAACTAAACCTAAAACTAAACTATAAATAATGAACCTAAACTAAAATAAACCTAAAGCTAAACCTAAACCCAATAAACCCTAAACCCTAAACCTTAACCTAAATTTAAATAAACCTAAAGACTAAACCCTAAACATAAGCCCTAAACAGCTAAACCTTAAATCCTAAAACCTAAACCTCAAACCCTAAACCTAAAACCTAAACCTAAAACCCAAAATTAAACCCTAAACCCTAAACCTAAACTTAAAAACATAAACCCTAAACCTAAACCTATACTAAACTAAACCTAAACCCTAAACCAAAACCCTAACCTAAACCCAAAACCAACTCCTAAACCTAAACCTAAAAAAGCAAAAAACTAAACCTAAACTAAATAAACCTAAAAAATAAAATAAAACAAAAATAAATAAATATTAAAATAAAATAAAACCTAAAATGAAAATAAACTAAAATCTAAAAAACTAAACCAAAAATAAATAAATGAAAACCTAAACGAAACTAAAAGATAAAAAACCTAAATAAAATAAAAACTAAACTTAAAATAAAAATAAAATAAAATAAATAAAACCTAAACCTAAAATATTCCAAAAAAATAAACCTAAAAATAGAAAACAATAAAACCTAAACCTAAACCAAAAAAATAAAAAAATAAAACCTAAACCTAAACCTAAACCCTAAATAAAAACTAAAATCAACATAAACCTAAACTAAAATAAACCAAAAGTAAACCTAAAATAAAAAACCTAAAACCTAAACCTAAAAAAAATAAAATAAAAAACTAAACCTAAACCTAAAAAAAAAAAAATAAAACCTAAACCTAAAAAATAAAATAAAATAAAACTAAACTAAAAAATAAACTTAAACGTAAAACCTTAACTAAAAAATAAAATAAAATAAAAAATGTAAACTAAAATAAATAAACCTAAAATAAATAAACTAAACTACAACATCAACAACAACAACAAGCCATTATCCCACTAAGTGGGGTCAACTACATGAATCCTTCATCTCCATTGTGTCTTATTATGTGTCAAATTCTCTTTCAATTCAAGTATACAAAGGGCATTTTTTGTACATCTTAACCATGTCATTTTAGGTCTACCTCTACCTTTCTTAACATAAGGAAAATCTAATGCATCTACTCTTCTAACTAGGTCATTAGACGGCTGAAACTTTATGTGGCCAAACCATGTAAGGCCACTCTCTCTAATTTTATTTGCCACTGGAGCTACTCCAACTTTTCTAACATACACATTATGCATTTTATCTAAAGTGTAAAGCCACTCATCCATTGAGCATCCTCATCTTAACCCTTAACTTAGTCTCATGCCTCTTTTTTATTGGCCAACATTTGGCACCATAAATTATTGCAGGTCTTACCACCATCTTATAACATTTTCCTTTAAGGTTAAGCAGTACTTTTCTATCACACTATAGGCCAGATGCCTTCCTCCACTTCAACCATCCAACTTGATTTCTACTAATAACATCTCCATTTATTTCACCACCATTTTGAATAATAGAGTCTAAATATCTAAATTGCTCACTCTTTTTAATGACTTATTCGCCTAAAGTCACAACACTACCACTATAACTTCTATAACTAAAATTACACTCCATAAATAAAATAAATTGAATATAAATAAAAATAAATAAAAAAACTAAAATTAATAAAAAATAAACTAAATAAATCTAAACCTACCAGTTTACTTAATTTTAAAAAAATTTAAAGAAAACCCTAACCCTAAACCCTAAACCCTAAAAATAACCCTAAACCCTAACCCTAAACCATAAACAGTAAACCTTAAAACCTTAAACCCTAAACCCTAAACCCTAATCCCTAAGCTATAAACCCTAAACCGTAAATCCTAAACCCTAAAACATACAACCATAAACCCTAAACCCTAAACCCTAAACCCCAAACCCTAAACACTAAACCCTAAACATAAAAACCAAAAAACCTAAATCTAAACTAAATGAAACCTAAAAAAAAATTAAAAAACCTAAACCTTTATAAAATTTAAAATAAAATAAAATAAAAACCTAAACCTAAACCAAAACTTAAATGTAAAAATAAAATAAAATAAATAAATAAAAACTAAACTAAAATAAAATAAATAAAAACCTACACTAAAATAAAGAATAAAATAAACCTAAAAATAAAAAACCTAAATAAAATAAAATCTAAATAGAAAATGAAAATAAAATAAACCTAAAATAAAATATAATAATAACTAAATAAAACCTAAACCTAAAAATAAATAGAAAATAAAACCTAAACCCTAACTAAAAAAAACCAAAACCTAAAATAAACAAAATAAAATAAACCTAAACATAAATTAAATAAACGAAACTAAAATAAATAAAACCTAAACCTAAACCTAAAATAAACTACACCTAAACTGTAAACTAAATAAAATAAAATAAACTAAAAATAAAAATAAGCCTAAACTAAAAAATAAAACCTAAGAATAAACCAAAAATAAAAACCTAAAACCTAAACCTAAAAAATATAATAAAAACTGAATCCTAAAAAACAAAATAAAAATAAACCTAAACTAAAAAAATAAACATAAACCTAAACGTAAACCTAAAAAATAAGCTAAAATAAAAAACTTAAACTAAAATAAATAGACCTATAACAAATAAACTAAACTAAATAAAAAAATAAAGCTAAATAAAAAGTAAAAATAAAATAAACTAAAATAAAAAAAAAAAAAACTAAATAAACCATGACCTACCTGTTTACTTAATTTAAAAACAATCCTAAACCTTTAACCGTAAACCTAAATCCAAAACCCTAAACCCTAAAACTTACCCTAAACCCTAAACCTACAACCAAAACCACAAAACCCTAAACCCTAAACCCTAAAATCTTAAACCCTAAACTAACCCAAAACCCTTAAAACCCTAACCCTTAAAGCCTAAACCCTAAACCATAAACTAACCCTAATCCCTATGCTAACCCTAAACCCTAAAGCCTAAACCCTAAACCCTAAACCCTAAACCCTAAACCCTAAAGCCTAAACACTAAACCCTAAACCCTAAACCCTAGCCTAAACCCTAAATCCTAAAACCTTAAAACGTAATCCATAAAACCTAAACCCTAAACACTAAAAACTTAAAAACCTAAAATTAAAGTAAATAATACCTAGAAATAAAATAAGTAAAAAAACCTAAACCTAAATAAAAAAAAGAACTAAAATAAAATAAAAAGATAAACTAAAGCTTAAACCTAAACCTAAAAATAAAACAAAATAAAAATTAGAAATAAACTAAAATAAAATAAATAAAAAGCTAGATTAAACTAAAAATTAAAATAAAGCTAAGAATAGAAAACCTAAATAAAGAAAAAAAAAACTAAACGTAAAATAAAGCTAAATAAAACCAAAACCTTAAAATAAACCTTAAAGTAAAACATAATAATAAATAAAAAATAAAACCCAAACCCTAAACTAAAAATAAAAACTTAACGTAAATTAAAAATAAAATTAACAAAATAAAATAAACCTAAATCTAATCTAAATTAAATAAAACCTAACCTTAAACCCTAGACTAAATAAAATAAAATAAACTAAAAATAAACCTAAACCTAAAATAAAAAATAAAACCTAAAAATAATTCTAAAATAAAAACCTAAAACCTTAACCTAAAAAAATAAAATAAAAACCTAAACCTAAACCTAAAACTAAAAATTAAATCCTAATCCTAAAAATAAAATTAAAATATAATAAAATAAGAAAATAAACATAAACCTAAACCTAAACCTAAAAAAATTAAACTAAAATAAAACTAAACTAAAATAAATAAACCTAAAATAAACAAACTAAACAAAATAAAAATAAAAATTAAATCTAAATAAAAATATAAAAATAAACTAAAATAAATAAAAAATAAACTATATAAACTAAATAAACCTAAACTTACTAGTTTACTTAATTTTTTTAAAAAACCTTAAGCTCTAAATCCTAAACCCTGAACCCTAAACCTAAAACTAACCTTATACCCTAAACCTACAACCCTAAACCCTAAACCCTAAACTTTAAACCATAATCTTGAACCCTAAACCCAAAAAGCATAAACCCTAAAACCCTAGACCCTAAACCCTAAATAATACAACCTCAACCCTAAACCCTAAACCTTAAACCCACACCCTAAACTTAAACTAAATGTAATTAAATAAAAAAAACATAAATCTTAAAACCTAATAAACCTAATCCTAAACCTAAACCTATGAATGGGCATAACCTTGACGATATGGATATCACCGCCAAACCGTGCTCGCCTAGATCTTGAAAGTGAAGGAGGGCGGTTATCGCATGGTGGTGTGGAGGTGCTAGTTGATATGAAGGTGGTTGTTATGGAGGTGGGTGGAGCGATGAGGTTGCAACCGTGGTGGTGGCAGAGGGAGAGATTGGGGATATGATTGTGGATCCTACTACTCAAGAGGCCAAGTTATTTTGATGGGAATTAGATAAGAAGACAATCATCCACCTCGCTATGGAACGTGTCTACAGAGATGATTCCAGATCTACTATTTTGATTTTCTAATTCACAATTTTTATCTATGTCGTGTGTCTTAGGAAACTTGGTGTGTTGCAAGGTTGATGAAATCAAAAAGAAGAAATGTTGAATATGAATTTATTCTTTATTAAAAAAACCATAAACCATAAACCCTAAACTAAAATAACCTATACCTAAACTAAACCAACCCTAAACTAAATTCTAAAAACCCTAAACCCTAAACCCTAAACCCTAAAACCCTAAACCAAAAACCCTATACCCTAAATCCTAAATATTAAAGCTTAAACTCTAAACCCTAAACACTAAACCCTAAACCCTAAACCCTAAACCCTAAACACTAAACCCTAAACCCCAAACCATAAACCCTCAACTAACCCTAAACCCTAAACACTAAAAAGCTAAAAACCTAAACCTAAACTAAATAAAACCTAAAAATAAAGTAAATAAAAAATCTAAACCAAAATAAATAAATAAATAAAATAAAATAAAATAAAACCAAAACCTAAACCTAAACATAAAGCTAAGCCTAAATCTAAAAAAATAAAATAAAAAAAAACAAAAATAAAATAAAATAAATAATAACCTAATCTAAATAAAAAAATCTAAATAAAATAAAAACTAAACCTAAAATAGAAATAAAATAAATCTAAAATAAAATAAAAACTAAATAAGGATCTAAACCTAAAAATAAAACCTAAAACAAATAAACAATAAAACCTAAACCCTAAATTTAAAAAAAAAACATTAAACCTAAACTAAAATAAACTAAACTAAAATAAATAAAACCTAAACCTTAAATAAACTAAACATAAACCTAAACCTAAACCCTAAATAAAATAAAATAAACTAAAAATAAACATAAACTTAAACTAAAAAATAATACCTAAAAATAAATCTAAAATAAAACATAAAACCTAAAGCTAGTAAAATAAAAACTTAAAAAGAAGATCCGATCCGCTATGAACTGTCTTTATAGTAGAGATGGTTCTAATTATCTAGGGTTTTGATTTGCTCTATCTTTTTTTATCTATGTCATCGCTTGTGTCTTAGAAAATTTGGTTCTAAATGAAATTGAAAAGAATAAATGTTGAATCTGAATTTATTCTCTGTTAAAAAAAACCATAAACCCTAAACCCTAAATTAAAATGTAAACCCTAGACCTAAAACATACACACTAAATCCTAAACCCTAAACCCTAAAAATCCTAAACCATAAATCCTAAAACCCAAACCTAAAGAAACCCTAAACCCTAAACTCTAAAACCCTAAACCCTATGAACTACACCCTAATACCTAGACCTAAAACCCAAAACCGAAAACCCAAAACCCTAAACCCTACATCCCAAATCCTAAACCCTAAACTTGAAACCCTCAACTAACCCAAAACCCTAAACCCTAAAAGCTAAAAACTTGAACCTAAATAAAATAAAACCTAAAAATAAAATAAATAAATAAATTAAACCAAAATAAAATAAAACCAAAAAACTAAACCTAAACCAAAACCTAAACCTAAAAGAAAATAAATGAAAAATAAAACTAAACTAAACTAAAATAAATAAATAAAACCCCAACTTAAAAATAAAAGCTAAATAAAAAAACTAAACCTTAAACTAAATGTTTAACCCAAAACCCTAAACCATAAATCCTAAAACCTAAACCTTAAACCCTAAACCATAAAATTTACCCTAAACCCTAAACCCTAAACTTAATAAACTAAATTAACCTAAATCTATTGGTTTACTTAATTCTAAAGAAATGCCTAAACCGTAAATCCTAAACCTAAAACCCTAAACCCTAAACCCTAAAACTAACCCTAAACCTACAACCTTAAACCTATAACCCTAAACCCTAAACCCTAAACCCTAAATTCTAAACCCTAAATCTTAAACCCTAAACCCTAATCCTTAAACCTAAACCCTGAAAGCATAGACCCTAAAACTCTTAACCCTAAACCCTACACTATGAACCCTAAATCCTAAACCCTAAACACCAAACCCCAAACCTAAACATAAAGTAACTAAATAAATAAAAAAATAAATTTTAATAATAAAACCTAATAAACTTAAACCTAAACCAAAACCCTAAGAATGGGCAGAACCTTGATGGTAGGAACATCATCATCAACTAAGCTCTTTAGATAAAAAGGTGAAGCGATGATTATTGGTGGAGGGTATCGGAGGTGATGGTGGATATGGAGGGTGGTCAAGTAGTGGTGGTTATGGAAGTGACGGTGGTTAACTGGTGAGAGGGAGAGATTGTAAATGATGGTGGATCCTGCTACTCGAGAGGCTAGTGGTTCTAAACTGGAGAAAAAGAAATGGCCAATTCAATCTACTAAACCTTAACAAACCCTAAACCTTAAACCCTAGAAAATCATAAACCCTAAACTAAATAAACCTAAACCTACTAGTTTACTTAATTTTTTTTAAAAAAAACCCTATACCCTAAATACTAAACTCTAAACCCTAAATGCTAAACCCTAAACCCTAAACCCCTAAACTAAACCCAAAATCTAAACTCTAAACTCTAAATTAAACTCTAAAAAATCTAAAATGAACTAAATCTAAATAAAAATAAACTAAACTAAACTAAACTCTAAACCCCAAAAGCCAAAATAAAAACTACTCCTCTCCTCTCTAGGTGCTCTCAAGGATTATTTCCTTTCATTTTCATTGCTTGATTTTGATCATTCTCGATCATAATTTTTGCTATTTGTCTCTGATTGGCCGCTAATGTGAGTTTCCCTTTGCTCATTTAATGGTGGAGGAGCCACTTTCTGTTCAGCTGAGCTTTTCGAACTTGGAGGCATCGACTAGGGCATCAGATTTACATGGAATTATGGATCTGAAATCATCCGCTAGCCTGTAGTTAAGTCCTTCAAGGATGCATTATCTGGTAAGAATCTTTCCCCTAATGCTTTGGTTAATTTGATCTTGACCTCATTTCGTGGGATGTCTGCTGTTATGTGCTCGGATCTAGATGTGGCAAAATTGGTGAAGCTTTTTGAATTCTCTTTAGTGGGTAAATTTTCCTTACACCGGCCAACTCTCGATAACATCTGATCATTTTTTCATAGCCTTAAACTTTCAGGCATTTTCACTATAGGATTGATTGATCCTAGGCATATTTTAATTCAGCTCTCTAATGACTTAGATTACTCAAGAGTCTTTGCCCGTCACTATTACTTTGTGTTTAATTGTCAAATGCAACTTCTAAAATGGTCTACTCTTTTTGATATAAAAGAGGAATCTCCAATTGTTCCTATATGGCTAGCTCTTCCTAATATGAGAATACATTATGTTACACATCAAGTTCTCTTGCGCTAGCTCTTTTGGTTGGCCTCTTCAAATTGATCAGGCCACCGCTACGAGATCACAGCCTTCTGTTTCTCATATTTTGGTTGAGATTGATATTACTAAAAGGAATCCTAAAGAAGTTTAGATCGGCTCTGAGAAATTTGGTTATAATTAAAAAGTGAAATTTGAGAATTTCCCTATTTTTTGCACACATTGTAAGATACATGGCCATGATCAATCTGAATGTTTTGTGTTGCATCCTCATCTTAAAAAGAATAAATTATCAGATCCTAATCCTACTCTATCAAATGAAAAAATTAATAAATTTGCTTATGTGCCTAAAGTCACTCAAAATGGGAATCATCCCCCTACCCCTACTCCTTTTATCCATTGATTTTTTATTGGAGAGCAATCTGAGCATGTTACAAATAATGCTTCTGAGATTTGTGAGGAGGTTAATGATAACTTACTTAACATTGCTTCTAATTGTAATAATTTGGCTCCTCAAGACAATACCTTCACTCATTCTAACCTACCCCTTTTGGCTAGTGAACCCGAGGAGACAAATTTTGAAATTGATCCTTTGATGAAAGATCAAAAGATGAAAGCTGTTGATCCTTTGATGATGGAACAAAATCTGAAAAGTAATTCTGAAAATGAGCATGAAATTTGTGCTATTAATGGCATCACAACCTCTCCTTCTACTACCCTTCAGAGTGATACACATGCTAACCCTCTCTCAACTTAATTCTGACACTGAAGAAGGGGAAATTACCATTAGGAATGCTTTGACTGATGCAAGTCCTATTCTAAATATTACAAATCACTCTCTCTTGGATGGGGATACTTTGGACAAAGAAAGACCTTTTCAAACTATCTTTTAAAAAAAATCCCTTAAAACTAGAATATTCACTAATAGCTCTAGAACTACTAGATCTTCTCTGACTTCCCTTAAATAACTGCCTCTACTTTTCTTTTCTTCTTGCTTTTTATTTCATTAGTTATCTCTTTTCCTTTCCTTCCTTTTTTTATTATGATCAATTTACTTATTTGGAATGTTAGGGGTTTTGGGACTCTCATTGTCCATAACCGTTTAAAAGTCTTTGCCTTACTCATAACATAGCCTTACTTGTTGTTATTGAATCATTCATACACTCTTCTTAGATCAACCATGTTGCTAGAATGTTTGGCTTTCAAAATTTCTTTTATAATTTTAGCAATAAAATTTGGTATTTTTGGAATAATTTAGTCAACATCTCTATCCTTGATGATCTTCAACAATTGGTTAATGTCCACATCTCATTGGGTGAATTTTCTATTCTTGGTTCCTTTATTTATGCTTCTTATAATAGAGCTGGTAGGAACATCCTTTGGGATAACTTAAGAACCTTTGCCTCCTCAATCAACAAACCCTAGTTGGTTGGGGTGATTTCAACACTATTCTCTCTTCCTCGAAAAGAAGGGGAGATTGCTCACCTAAAATTCATTCCATGGAAGAATTTTCTAATATGATTCTTGATTGTAATCTGATTGATTTTAGCTTTACGGGCTCCGACTATACGTGGCATAACTCTAGACTCTGGCAGCAGCTTGATGGGACTCTTTTTAATTCTCTTTGGATCAATCAATGGCCCATTACTTCTGTTGAACATTTGAGCAGAACTTTGTCTGATCATGCTTCGCTTTTGATTTCTATCAAAAATCCCTCCAGTAGATTATCCTCCCCCACTTCTTTTAGATTCCAAAATATGTGGATCCAACACATTGATTTCATAAATGTTGTATCAATTAACTGGATGGCTCCTCTTCATCTGGATAATTTCGTTAAGGGTATGATTTGCCTCTAGCTTAAGCTTAAAAGAATTAAACAAAACCTAAACTTATGGAACAAGCATCATTTTAAAAATCTTTTTGCCAATCTGAAAAATATGAAATAATTAGTTTGTTCTCTTGAAGATGCTATTTTGACAGACTCTACTAAACTTAAGGAGTTGAATGTAGCTAAAGATAACTTGGTTAAATATCAAAATATGGAAGAAACCTATTGGTGGCAAAAGGCTACTAGCAAACATATTGCTGATGGTGACAAATGTACTTTCCATGCTATTTTCAAAAAAAAGAAAGCCTTAAACTCTATTAAAAAAATTAAAAATGATAACGACAGTTGGATCACTAATAATAATGATATTAAAGATTTTGTCATACATCATTTTAAAAATTTATTAAACAACAACCCTTCCTTAGAAGCTCTTTCCAACTCACACCTGATTCCCTCAACGATTACTAATGATGACAACCACCTGCTTAGTTTGCATCCTACAGAAACTGAGATTGGTGATATTCTCAATAGAATGAACACTGATTCTGTTGCTGGCCCTGAAGGCTACACGACTCAATTTTTTCAGCATTATTGGCCTATTATTAAGTCTGACCTTGTTGATGTTGTCATTGATTTTTTTGATGGCAATCCTTTACCTAGATACTTTTCGAGCACTTCCATTGTTCTCATTCCCAAAATTAATAATCCTGAATCTTGATTTGAGACTTATCACTTTGCACCTTCTTCATAAACTCATTGCTAAATTAATTACCAATAAATTAGTCCCCAAAAAATTATTTCACCTAACCAAACTGGCTTTGTTAAAGGTAGAGCTATATCTGACAGCATTCTTCTTGCCCAAGAGCTGATTCCTGACATTGATGCTTCTAAACTCTAATCCCTAAACCCTAAACACTAAACTCCAAACCTTAAACCCAAAACCCTAAACCTTTAACAAACCCTAAAAACTAAATCCAAAACCCTAAACCTTAAAAACCTAAAAACCTAAACATAAAAATAAAATAAATAAAAAACCTAAACCAAAATAAAATAAAAAATATAATAAAATAAAAAACATAAACTAAAACCTGAACCTAAACCTAAACCTAAACCTAAAAGAAAACAAAAATAAAAAAAAAACCAAACAAAAATAAAATAAATAAAAGCCTAAGTTAAACTAAAAATAAATACCTAAATAAAATAAAAAATAAACCTAAATAAAAATAAAATAAACCTAAAATAAGATACAATAAAAACTAAATAAAAATTTGAACCTAAAAATTAAACCTAAAAATAAATAAAAGATAAAACTTAAACCTTAAACTAAAAAAAATTGAAACCTAAAATAAAAATAAAATAAAATAATCTTAAACTTAAACTAAAATAAACTAAACTAAAATAAATAAAACCTAAATCTAATCCTTAAATAAATTAAACCTTAACCTAAACTAAATAAAATAAAATAAAATAAAAATAATCCTAAACCTAAACTAAAAAATAAAATCTAAAAAGCCTAAAATAAAAACCTAAAAGAGGAACCTAAAAAAATATAACAAAAACCTAAACTTAAAAATAAAAAATAAAACCTAAACCTAAAAAATAAAATAAAAATAAAACTCAACTAAAAAATAAACCTAAACCTAAAAAATAAACTAAAATAAAATACCTAAACTAAAATAAATAAACCTAAAATATATAAACTAAACTAAATAAAAATAAAAAATAAACTTAAATGAAAATAAAAAATAAAATAAACTCAAATTAATAAAAAACTAACTAAATAAACCTAAACCTACCAGTTTACTTAATTAAAAAAACACTAAACCATAAATACTAAACCCTAAACCTTAAACTTAAAAAAAAAGCTTAAACCCTAAAACCTAAACCTAGAACCCTAAACCTACAACTCTAAACCCTAAACCTTAAACTCTAAAACCCTAAACCCTAAAACCTAAAACCATAAACCCTAAACCCCAAACACTAAACCCTAAACCCTAAACTTTAAACTAACCATATACTATCCCTAAAACTTAATAATGGGCAAAACCTTGACAGCAGGAACATCATCATCAACTAGACTTAGTCTTGATCTAGCGGTGGAGGTGAAGGAGGAGGAGATGGTTATTGCAGTGGTGGTGGGGGAACTAGAGGTGCTGGTGGATATAGAGGTGGTGGAAAGCAGGTTATGGAGGAGGAGAGGTTACATGGTGGTGGTGGAAGGAGAGATCGAGAATATGATGGCAGATCCAACTACTCGAGAAGCTTGGGTGGTTCTCATGGGAAATGGAGAAACTAAAGAACGGTTGATCTGATCTGTTGTTTATGGAACTGTGTCTTTATAGTAGAGATGGTTCTACTTATCTAAGGTTTTTGATTTGCTCTTTGGGTGCTCATTTTTTATCTATGTCATCACTTGTGTCTTACTAAACTTAGGGTGCTACTTAGTTGATGAAATCAAAAAGAAGATATGTTGAATCTAAATTTTTCCTTTGTTAAAAAAACCTTAAACCCTAAAACTTAAACTAAAACTTAAACCCTAAACTTAAAACCTAAACCCTAAACCCTAAACATTAAACCCTAAACCCTAGAAACCTTAAACCCTAAACACTAAACCCTAAACCCTAAACCCTAAACCCCAAACCCTAAACCCTAAACACAAAATTCTAAACCCTAAACCCTAAACCATAAAAACCTAAAAAGTTAAACTAAATAAAACCTAATATTAAAATAAATAAAAAAACCTAAACCTAAACCCTAAACCCTAAGACCATAAACCCTAAACCCTAAATACTAAACCCTAAACCCTAAACCCTAAAACCTAAGCCCTAAACCCTAAACCTTAAACACTAAACAAACCCTAAACCCTAACCCTAAACCCTAAACCCTTAACCTTGAATAAAGATGCCATTAGGTGCAGATCTAAAGAATGACCTAATCCTAACCTAGTTATGGTTGAGATGTTCAAAATAATTATTATATGTTAAGGGAAAGTCTGATATAAGATTTTATGTTCAAAATAATTATTATATGTTATAGCATAGTATAATATCATATATTATAATATATTGTTCCACGCATTTTAAATTTTTTTAGTATTTTACAATCATGCAGTCAATCCTACACTAGCATTGTTTATAAAAATGTTGATTTAGACTTTAAAATGGTGGAATTTGGCCAAATTCATAATAGGTAGAGCATGGCATCAAAATATATTATTTAAATTTAAAATATGTAAATGATACGACTAAAATATATTGTTTTTTTTATTATTTAGACTAATTTTATGATTTTTTATTTTAAGAAACTCTTTGTGATGTGATATGAAATATAATATAATATGTTATATTGTATTATAATATAAAATGCCATAACATAGCGTAGCATCAAGCATTATAGCATACTATTATTTATTAATACTTATTTTTAGCATATATTAGTTTGTTAGTATGATGTGAGAGTTTGTATTGGTATAATTCATAAAAATATTAATTTATAGTGAGAGATGGGATTTGGCCAAATTTATGGTGTTTTAGGGAACATCATTGGGGTGTGATATGGTGTGTCATTTAATCAAAGGAATGGAAAGTTGCATCCAAAATAAATGTTCATTTTTCAACCAAATTTTATAAATTGTTTGCTTAAAGTGATTCATTTTAAGGTGTAATGTAAGATAATATATTATATAAAAGCAAATTAAAATATAATGTACATAACAATATAACTTCACATATATATATGAATGTGGTGGTGTGCTACTAAATGTTACTAAAATGTTTTACTTTTATTATAATACATTGGGTCAAAACTCATAGAAATGTTAATTTGAAGGTTGAGATGGAAGAATTTGGACAAATTAATGGCACACACTAAGAAGAAACACCAAAATTATGCTATTTTGTACCATTTATAATAGAAAAAATAACAATTTTACATCCAAAATGAACATTATTCATATTTTCAGAAAATTTTGTTATTTGTTCTTTTTAAGTGATTCTAATAAGGTGTAATGCTAGAAAATATATTATATTATAGCAAATTAAAGAATAACATCATATATTATAATATAATCTTGTGTGTTAATTCACACCATAATATGTTTAGCATGATATTGTATAGTTAGTTTGAGCATGAACCATCACAAATCATAAAATGTTGATTAGAATGTTAAGATGATGTAATTTGAATGAATACTTTGTTATGCTTTTCGTTGAAGTATTAAAGGTGTACATAAAAGAAAAAATAAGATTTGATGAGAATTCCATGTTAAGGATGTGGAGGGAGATCTGCTAGGGGATCACACATGCATTGTACATGACATGGGAGGGGTCTATGTCGAGGGATTAGAAGAAGAAAATTATTGGGGATAAGGTTTGAATTTGATTTGATTATATGGCTAGTGGAATGAAGATCCACTAGGGATAAGAATCTATAATTTGTCAGGGATTAAGATCGAATCAACTTTAATTAATTTTGTTTTAATTGATGTGGTGGCATATCTACTAGAGATATGGGCTTGAGTCTGCTGCGGATCGGGTATGTAAACCTTCCACTAGGGAAGCAGGTTCGGGCTATCCACTGGGGATTGGGATTTGAGTTTGATTTCATAGATTTGTTTGGGGATGTATCCACTGGGAATAAGAGTTTGGTTGGATTTCTTTGATTTAGACTCTACTGAGGTAGTTAGTTTAATTTGGCTCCATTGGAGAGGCTGGTTTCCAATTTGATTTATTTGCTTGACTTGTTTATATATGATTTGGGCCTCCACTGGGAGAAGGTTGTGATTTAACTCCACTGGGGAAAATCAGATTGGGTTTAATTTAATCTGAGTTAATGCATGGACCATGTAAGTGTGCAATGGACTCACTAAGAAGGCGCTATATCAGCCTTGACCTACCTCATGTTTACAAATCTAAAGGGATACCCCTTTTGGAGTTAGGCTATGTGTTTTTACTGGCTCTTTTTTCTGCTTTGTTGGTGGAGGATATAAGCACTTGTGTTTTTCTTTTTTACTCTTATTGGTCTCTGGTTTGTGTTGTTACCTCTGTCATAAGCTTGCTCCTTTTGATTTTGTTATTCCTTTTTGGTGGTGGCCTTTGTGGTGCTGCTACTGTACTGTTGTTATCTCTGATGGTTAGTTGATTATCTTCTTTATTGGGCTTGGTTGTTCAAGTGTCTTTGTGGTTGGCTGTTATGTTTATTGTTTGGAGGATTTTACAGCCTTCCTGGATGACGACTTTGGATGATGGGCACACGAGGTATGTCGGCTGATGGCCTTGATGTTTCCCACTCTTCTTATTTTGGTAGCTATATGTAATTGTAACCCATCTCCTGAAGTTTGGATGCATACACATAGTGTTGCTCCTTGAGATGATTATAACTGAGCCTGAGCCTTTTTTTGCCTTTACTCATTTTATTTGCTCTTACTTTTTATGCTTGCTTAATTGCACTCATCCTTTCAAAAGTATGTTGCAGATTTCTTTTATAGATTGGGAGAGTCTTGTAGGTGGATCTTGCTGGTATCAGATGGACCAAATGAAGTTTGCTGTTGCTCACATGGATTTTCTGCTATTGATTTTTTGGTTTTTCTTTTACTTTATTTCCTTCATTATTGAAATAGTTAGGGGATTTATATCTTTAGGATTTATTGTAGCTCTTTGAGCATTAGGTTAGAGATTACCCCCTTTAAGGAATTTGTACTTTTTCTTTATGTCAATAAAATTTCCTTAATTTCCTTTAAAAAATAACCTTAAACCCTAAAACCCTAAGCCCTAAACCCTAAACCCTAAATCCTAAAACCCTAAACCCTAAACCATTAACTCTAATACCAAAAATCTACAACCCTAAATCCTAAACCCCAAACCCCAAACCCTAGACACTAAACCTTGAACCCTATATCGTAAAAACCTAAAAACATAAACATAAACTAAATTAAACCTAAAAACAAAATAAATAAAAAAAACCTAAACCTAATTAAAATAAAAAAGTAAAATAAAATGAAAACCTAAACTAACCTAAACCTAAACCTAAACCTAAAAATAAAATAAAAAACTAAACTAAAATAAAATAAATAAAAACCTAACATAAATAAAATAAAATTAACCTAAGAGTAAAAAACCTAAATAAAAAAAAAACTAAACGTAAAATAAAAATAAAATAAAAAATCTAAATAAAAACCTAAAACTAAAAAAATCCAAAAAACATAGCCTAAAAATAAAAATAAAAAAAATCCTAAACTAAAAGAAAAAACCTAAACCTAAAATAAAAATAAAATAAACAAAAACCTAAAATAAAATAAACAAATCCTAAACATAAACTTAAAATAAACTATACCTAAACCTAAACCTACACTAAATAAAATAAAATAAACTAAAAATAAACTTAAACCTAAACTTAAAAAAATAAAACTTAGAAATAAGCCTAAAATAAAAAATTAAAACCTTAACCTAAAAAAATAAAATAAAAACTTAAACCTAAACTTAAAAATCAAAAATAAAATAAAAATAAAACTCTACTAAAAAAAAAACCTAAACCTAAACCTAAAAAATAAATTAAAATAAAATGCTAAACTAAAATAAATAAACCAAAAAAAAAATAAACTGAACTAAATAAAAATAAAAAAAAACAAATAAACTAAAATAAATACAAACTAAATTAAGTAAACTAAATTAACCTAAACATACCGATTTACTTAATTTTTTTTTAAAAAAACCATAAACCCTTAACCCTAAAACTGACCCTAAACCCTAAACCTACAACACTAAAATCTAAACCCTAAACCCCAAATCCTAAACCCTAAACCCTAAACCCTAAACCCTAATCCTAAACCCTAAAAACTAAAAGCTTAAACCTTAAAACCATAAACCCTAAACCCTACACCCTAAATCCTAAACCTTAAATCCCAAACCCTAAACCTAAACCTAGAGTAATTAAATAAATTAAAAAATCAACCTAAAACTTAAAACTTAATAAACCTAAACCTAAGCTTATACCCTAAGAATGGATAGAACCATGACGACAATAATATCACTATAAACCAGGCTCAGTCTAGATCTGGTGGTGGAGGCCAAGGCGGAGGAAGCTGTTATCACAGTGGTGGTGGGGATCTGGAGGTGCTGGTGGATTTGGTGGTGGTGGTCGGAGCTATGGTGGTTATGGAGGTTAGAGGAGCCACGAAGGTTACAGTCGCGGTGGTGACGGAGGAAGAGATCGGGGATATAATGGTGGATCCTACTACTCTAGAGGACGGGGGTGGTTTTAATGAGGACTGGAGAAATGGAAGAGCGACCAATCCGATCTGCTGCTTATGGAATTATCTTGAGATTAGGTACGATTCTAGTTAACTACAGTTTTTAATTTATTCTATGCGTGATCATTTATGATCTATGTCGTCTCTTGTGTCTTAGAAAACTTGGCGTGTTAATTAGTTGATGAAATCAAAAAGAAGAAATATTGAATATGAATTTGTTCTATATTAAAAAAAAAACCAAAAACCCTAACCCTAAACTAAAACTTGAACCCTAAACCTAAAACCTAAACCTTAAAAACCCTAAACCATAAAACCCTAAACCCTAAAACATAAACCCTAAATCCTAAACACTAAACCTTAAACACTAAACCCCAAACCCTAAACCCTCAACTAACCCTAAACCCTAAACCCTAAACTTTAAACACTAAACCCCAAACCCTAAACCCTTAACTAACCCTAAACCCTAAACCCTAAATCCTAAAAAGCTAATAACCTAAACCTAAGCTAAACAAAACCTAAAAATAAAATAAATAAAAACCTAAACCAAAATATAATAAAAAAAATAAAATAAAAATAAAAACTTAAACTAAAACCTAAACCTAAACCTAATAGGAAAATAAAATAAAAAATAAAAACTAAAATAAAATAAAATAAATAAAATACTAAACTTAACTTAAAAAAATAATACTAAACCTAAATTAAAATAAAATAAACCTAAAATAAAATAAAATAAAAACCTAAACCAAAAATAAACCTAAAAATAAAATCTAAAAATAAATAAAAAATAAAACCTAAACCTAAAATAAAAATAAAATAAAGCTAAACCAAAACTAAAATAAACTAAACCAAAATAAATAAAACCTAATGCTAAATAAAAAAAAACTAAACCTAAACCTAAACCCTAAATAAAATAAAATAAACTAAAAATAAACCTAAACCTAAACTGAAAAATAAAACCTAAAAATAAACTTAAAACCTAAACCTAAAAAATAAAACAAAAACCTAAATCTAAACCTAAAATAAAAAATAAAATCTAAACCTGAAAAATAAAATAAAAATAAAAATAAACCTAAACCTAAAAAATAAACTAAAATAAAATTCTAAATTAAAATAAATAAACTAAACTAAATAAAAATAAAAAATAAACCTAAATAAAAATAATAAAAATAAAGTAAAATTAATTAACTAAATAAACCTAAACCTATGAGTTTACATAATTTAAAAAATAATAATAAAAAAAACCAAAATCGTAAACCCTAAACCTCAAATCTAAACCTAAACCCTAAACCAACAAACTTAAACCCTAAACCCTCAACCTTAAAACCCAAAACCCTAATCCCTAATCCCTTAACTCCAAGCCCTAAATCTAAACCCTTAAACCCTAAAACCTTAAACCCTAAACCCCAAACCCTATACCTAAACTTTAAAAACCTAAAATCCTAAACCTAAACTTAATAAAACCTAAAAATAAAAAAATAAATAAACGTAAATCTAAATAAACTAATAAAAAAATAAAATAAATACCTAAACTAAAACCTAAGCCTAAACCTAAACCTAAACTAAGAATAAAGATAAAATAAGATAAAATAATAAAAACTAAACTAAAATAAAATAAAAAAGAAACTTAAACTAAACTAAAAAATTAAATTAACCTACAAATAAATAAACCTAAATAAAATAAAAACTAAATGTAAAATGAAAATAAAATAAACCTAAAATAAAAACAAAATAAAAACCCAAACCTAAAAAATAAAACTAAAAATAAATAATAAAATAAAACCTAAACCCTAAACTAAAAAATAACATAAACTTAAAATAAACAAAATAAAATAAACCTAAACCTAAACTAAAATAAACTAAACTAAAATAAATAAACCTAAACAAACCTAAAATAAACTAAACCTAAACCCTAAACTAAATAAAATAAAATAAATTAAAAATAAACTGCCTAAACTAAAATTAAACCTAAAATAAACCTAAATTAAAAGCTAAACCTAAACATAAAAAAAAGTAAAAACCTAAACCAAAACCTAAAAATAAAGAATAAAACCTAAGTCTTAAAAATAAAATAAAAATAAAACTAAAAAAATAAGCATAAACTTAAACCTACACCTAAAAAATAAACTAAAATAAAAACTTAAACTAAAATAAATAAACCTAAAATAAATAAACTAAACTAAATAAGAATAAAAAAAATAAAAAAATAAAAAAATAAAAATAAACAAAATAAACCTAAAACTACCGATTTACTTAATTTTTTAAAAAAAACCCTAAACCCTAAACCATAAACCCCAAATCCTAAACCCTAAACCCTAAAATTAACGCTAAACTTATAACCCTAAAACTATAACTCTAAACCCTAAACCCTAAACTATCCATAAACCCTAAACCCTAAAGCCTAACCCTAAACCCTAAACACTCAAAACCCTAAACGCTGAAGCATAAACACTAATCCCTAAACCCTAAACCCTAAACCCTACCCCTGAACCCTAAACCCTAAAACCCTAAACACTAAAAACCAAAACCCTAAATGCTATCCCCTAACCCCTAACCCCTAACCCTAAACCCTAAACCCTAAACCCTAAACTTAAAAGAATAAACCCTAAAACCCTAAACCCTAAATGCTAAAGCCTAAAGCCAAATCCATAAACCTTAAGGGATCACACATGCATTGTACATGACATGTGAGGGCTCTATGTCGAGGGCATAGAAGAAGAAAATGCGCAGGGATAAGGTTTGAATTTGATTTGAATATATGATTTGTGGAAAGAAGATCCATTGGGGATAAGAATCAATAATTCACCAAGGATTAACATTGAATCAAATTTAATTTGTTTTCTTTTAATTAATGTGGAGGAATATCTGTTAGAGATATGGGCTTGAGTCCGCTGGGTATCGGGTATATGATCATCCATTAAGGAAGCAAGTACAGGCTATCCACTGAGGATTGGGACTTGAGTTTGATTTCATAGATTTATTTGGGGATGTATCCACTCAGGATAAGAGTTTGGTTGGATTTCTTTGATTTAGACTCTATAGGGGGAGTTGGTTTCATTTGGCTCCATTAAGGAGGTTGGTTTTGAATTTGATTTATTTGCTTGACTTGTTTTTATATGATTTGGGGCTCCGCTAGGGAGAAGGGTGTGATTTAACTCCACTAGGGAAAATTGAATTAGGTTTAATTTAACTTAATGTATGGACCGTCGTGCATGGACCCACTAAGAAGGGGTTATATCAGCCTTGACCTACCTCAGGTTTACAAATCCAAAGGGATAGTCTACCAGCTACGGGGTAGAGCTAGCCAACCTAAGGGGTTGCTTTTTTGGTGTGCAATGGTTGTGTACTAGTAAGAAGGCGTAACATACTTACATCTTTCAAAGTGAGGAACAACCATTAGGATACCTATTGGATGCACAACAAATCAAACCTGACCTAAGGCGACTACTGAGTGAATGCCGCTGGGGACTTATGCCAACTCAAAAGTAGTTAGGATTAATTTTATCTAAATTTCATGTGATATGATATAGTTTGTTTGGTTTTGTTTAATTTTGAATTGAGGGAATATCCACTAGGGATGTGAGCTTGGTCAAATTTAATAGATTTAATTTATGGACCAGGTTGGTGTGCGATGGACCCATTGAGAAGGGGCTATATCAGACTTGTCCGATCTCAGATTTACAAATCCAAAGGGATAGTCTAATGGCCGTGGGGTAGAGCTAGCTAACCTAAGGGGCTGCCTTTCAGTGTGCAACGAATGTGCTAAGAAGAAGGCATAGTAGACTTACATCTTCTAAAGAAGTGAATAAATACTGGGTGACCTATTGATAGCACAACAAATCGAACTCAACTTACAAGCGGCTACTGAGTGAATTCCGTTGGGGACTTATTTCAACTCAAGAGTAGTGAGGCGATTCCTATAAGAAGTTTTGCTGACACTACCCTAAAGATAGGATACCTGCTTCAGAAATGGTACTACTAGGAGTGTCCCCTTAATCCACAAGTGAATATATATTATACTTATATGTTTGCATGGACACTATTGGTGTGCAAAGGACCACACTAAGAAGGGGCTATGTGGCCTTGACCTCTCGCATTAGACCAATGTAGAATCTGCACATCCATAGGATGGATTCTCCAACCATAGTGGTGGTTACTAGGAAAGGGGAACTATTCAATTTGATAGTAACCGAGGTAGTGTCTAAATGGGGCCGCAAAGGATGTGATATAAATATAGTGCCCATAGGGGAGGTGCTGCTTGGGGCATTATCATCAACATTAAAAAAGTAAGCCTATAGTTGTACGGTGGCCAACTCAAGGAGAAAGCATAGCGGACTTACATTTTCCATGAGTGGTGTATCCTAAGGTGGGAGAACCAACCAACCTTTATCCATATGAGTGGTGTATCCATCAACATAGTGAGAACCAACCAACCTAAGGTGCTTATCGGTGTGTAATGATCAACTAGAAAGAAAGTGTGTAGGCTTACAACTTTTCAAGTGAAAGTGAGCATTAGGATACTCATGATGACTTATCGACCTAGAGTGACTACTAAATGAGGAGCCCAAGAAGGAGGACCAGACTTGAAGTAGTCGAGGGAAGGAGTCACTAGGGGAGTTATCCTAAACCTCTAATATACTCAACCCAGTCAATGCACGAAGGCTAATCCAAGAAGAAAGCATAGCAGACTCATATCCTCTTAAACAAAGCCAACACGAGGTAGCTTACTAGCCATGTAGTAAGGCCTACTAAACTAACAAGGCGCTCATCAATGTCAAATGACCAAGGGAGTAAAGTGTCGCAAACTTACATCCTCCAAACCAAGAAGACCACTAGGGTAACACACTAGCAAGGTAGCACATAAGCCCAACCTAGAATAGTTACTGAGTGAGTGCCACTGGGGGCGTTATCTCAACTCAGAGTTGCCCGAGATAAAAGATATGTGTTTATTTTATATATTTGTGTGTAGTTTGTGTTTGTGTTATGTCGATGAAGGATATGATGCCACTCGGGTTCCTTACACCTACCCTAAACACATCATGGTAGATTTGTAACAAGAATACTTTCAACATGGAAGAGATTAAATTCAAAATGGAATTTTCATTGATGATAATTATTTTAAACATGATTTATAATATTTCTTTAAGTAGAGCCCATTGATTAGAAGATTTGCGCGTTCTCCCTTATGATTAATAAGCTGATAAGATCCAACTTGGTGGGCCTTCTTTATGGAAAAATGGCCTTCCAAAGTGGGTTAAACTTGCCTCCCATATTATGATGGGCAAATATCAGTCTCTTCAAACTAAAATAAGCTCTCTTACTTGAAAAGCTCTAGGACTGACCAACTTGTTGTGAGCATCAATCATTTTAGCTTTGTATAACTTGATATTTCGGCATGCCCACATGCGTCTCTCCTCCAAACCTTCAAGCTCTTCTAACCGCAACTTGGTGTTCTCCTTTGTTTTTATCCTGCTACCCACAACTATCTTTAGTGATGGGAGTTGGACATCTAATGTTAGAATGAATTCGGACCCATACACCAAGGAGAAAGGAGTAGACTAAGTTGGAGTTCTATATGTGGTGTGGTAGGCCCACAATGCTTCAACTAACTACTAATCCCACTATCGCTTATTATTGTCATGTGTCTTCTTTAGTATTTGGATGAGAGTTTAGTTGAAGGCTTCTGCTAAGCCCTTTACCCTCGGGTAGTTGATTGTAGAATATCTCCAATCTATGTTGTGTCTCCGGGCAAATTTATTGATCTTGGTGCTCTTGAATGCAATACCATTATCAGATATAATTTATCGAGGCACTCCGAACCTATATATGATATGGTTACTAAAAAATAGGAGCACATGCTGAGTTGTGACCTCTCTGAGCAGAATCTCCTTCGCCCATTTGGAAAGTAGTCAGTAGCATCTATGATGCATTGATGACCCTTGGAAGAAGGAGGATTAATCAGACCCACTATGTCAGACCCCAACACTCAAAATGGCCAAGGCCAATGTAGGATGTAGAATGTTGGGTTGGTGTAGGACCACACCGTATTTGACATTGGTGGCATCACCCATATCCATGCAATCTTGATCATTAATGGCTAGTATTATTCTAATATCTTGATCTTGGTTTCATTCTGATTTGGCTCACATAAATCCTCGATTTCATCAAGATCATATGAGCTTCGTACTTGTCTAAATAATGTAACCACATATGATTGAAAGACTATCGGTACAAGAGACCATCCACAAGAGCATAGGAAAGTTCTATATGCTTCATCTAATGGACTTGGGAGTTCTCTTGAAGTAGTTTACCTTTATTTAGGTAATCCATGAATGGTTGCCTTTAAACTAACTCCTCGTCCTTCTTGGCAATGGCAACCTCCCCTTCAAGAGAGTACTTTTTGATGAGTTCAATATTAATAAGGGATAAGACTTGTCATTTTTGGACCTTTATGGATATGGACTCATCCTCTGACATGTCACAACTCCTTGGCAAGCTTGGCTAAAGCATATGCTACATTCTCTCTCCTTAAGGAATCTTATAAATGGTAACCTCTGGGATTTGAGTCAACAACTCCATGGTGTACTTATGGTATTGATGGAGCTTGAGCATTATAACCTTATAGGAACCAATGATTTGGTTGATAACTAGCTGAGAATCCCTGAAGATGTTGATGTTTTGGGTGCTTAGAGTAATGGCTAACTCCAGATTGGAAATCAGAGCCTCATATTTAGTTTCATTGTTGGTGCAAGGACTGGATAGATGATATGAGAATCTCATCACATTATGTTCTATAGTTAAGAGAATTATTTTAACCCCTGCCTTTCTTGAAATAGTAGATTATGATTCTTCTCTCTTTGAGAGGAAGTCGCACCATCAAAGTACATCTCCCAATGGTAAATATTAGTATCCCCTAAGTTCATGACTTGCTCATCGGGGAGATCATCACTAAGAGGATAGTCAGCAGGAAGTTAGTGTGTCGCTAAGAAATCCACTATCTCTTATCATTTCACCGCGAGGGTACAAGGAAATGTCAAACTGAGAGGATTATGGATCATCGCCATCCTGATAGCATCGACCATGTCATGAGATATTATAGTGGATTGATCTTAAAGATTAAGTTCACCTTATGTGAAAGCATGTAGTGTTGTATCTTTTGGGATACAAAGAGTAAAGATAGGCAATGCTTCTCAATGGGTGGATAAGTAACCTCAGTAGGGATTAGATGATGACTGAGGTAGTAGAGTGCATTTTCCATCCCTTCGTCATTAGCTTGGGACAATAAAGCACCAAGGGAGTCGTCTAACGCAATAGTGTAAATAATGAGTGGCTTGCACGAGATAGGGGCTGCTAGAACTGGCGACGTCATCAGGTAATGCTTGATGTCTTTGAAGGCATGCTCACCCTTATCATCCAACTTGAACTTGGCATCCTTTTTGACAAGTGCTGAGAATTGCTGACATCTTCCCAATAGGTTGGATATAAAGCATCCTAGATACTCCAATTGCCCTTATAATGATTTGAGTTAAGTTAAACTTTTAAGAGGTAGTATTTCTAATATCACCTTGATCTTCTTCGAATCGATTTCGATTCCCTAGTGTTGGATAACAAACCCAAGAATTTCAAGCTACTATGAATACACACTTGAGGTTCATTTTGAGGTTAAATTATCTTAACTATTCAAAACTACTCAAGTCAAAGAGATGGCCTTCCTTTTGTACTTTTGACAAGATCATCAACATAGCACTGACTAAATGATGAATAAGTTCATCAAAGATCATAGCTAGTATGTGTAGCAGAACATTTTAAGGCTAAAAGGCATGACCTTATAGCAATAAATTTTGTTCGAGGGTTCTAAAAGCAGTGTTTCTTTCATCTTCAGGGGCCATCTTTATTTGGTTAAATCTAGATGAGCCATCCATGAAAGAGAAGACTGCATGAGATGAGGCAATGTCCACCATCAACTCCGGGATTGGTAGTAGTAATTCATCTTTTTGACATGCCTTATTTAAATCCCTAAAATTGAAGCATATGTGAATTTGGCCATTCTTTTTCTTAATTGGGATGACACAACTGTGTAGGTTTTTTCTTCCTATGAAGCCAACATCGATCAATTTTTTTGACTTCATAAATGACCTATTATTCTATGTCTAATCAAATGCGTCTAAGAGCTTGCTTGATATGGTTAGTAGTAGGCTCTATTGCTAGTTTATGGACCGCTAAGTCGAAGCCAATCCGTGCATCTCTTCATTAATCCATGCAAAGCCCCTTAAACTACCAATAGCCTAACTAAGTCATTGGTTTTAATTTCATTCAACAAAAATTGATGTATGTCGCGTGGATCTTCTTTAGTTTCCATGTTAATTTTCTTGAGCTCATATGGTTGACTTGATCTCTTCTTCAAACTCTCATGGTGCATCTTTGACTTCAAAATGATCATCTAAGCACAGCTCCTCATATGAGTTGAAGTGATTTGAAAAGAACCTATCAAATTCCAAGTGATTGGTGATGACTAAGCAGTAATCGTCATCATTGGCTGGACCCATTGTACCGAATCCTAGTTCTGGTCTTGATTAAGAGGTTTTGCATTTATTCTTCTACATTCTTTTGAAGTAATCTGACTTGTGTGTTGACTAAGTATGTAGTATTAACCCTTTATTTGCTAAATTATGTACACAAGGCAAGTACCAATCAAAAGGTAATTCTATTAAATCTTTATATGAATCATCCTCAAGTTCTAAATTAACTACTTGACTTGAGGATGATGCTCCCGAAAGAACCTCGAGTCTTCACACTGGATGACTTAGGGGCTTCCTTAACTACCAAACCCTCAGCTTTTTGAGAGGAAAGTGGGGTTAGAGCTAAGGTTCCCAACTAATGCCTAACTATTTCACATATAGACTTGGATACACTTATGCTTTGCTTTAGAGCCCAGTCTTCATCTATCTAGCTCAAGTGTCACCTCCAAGGGAATCTACCTGAGAAGAGCTGACTAGGTGTGCTAACCATATAAGACTCATCCTATGAACTAGATTCTAAGTTTATGGATATGTGTACTCTTGGTAGGGGATATATCTTCTATCGGAGAGGTTTTCACCCTAGCCTCTCCTAACTGGCCTCTTCCTACCTAGTGGAGGTTAAGTCATCTACCCATATGTTGAATGGAGTAATGAACTATGGGTGGAATCTAATGTGGCTCCACTTCCTCCTCCAAGCCTATTACCGCCTCCCTTTATCTTCTTTTCATTTTCTCTTTGTTTTCTTTTTCTTTTTTCTTTTCCTTTTTCTTTTTTTTTTTTTTAAACTTTGGCCAAGTTTGGAGAATAAGCTTGTTGATTTTGATAGAGGTAGTAAGCCGCATCCTCATATATACCAACCTCATGAACTATAAATGACTTAAGATCTCATTTGACACAGTAGGTAATCCCACATCTCACAAACTTCACACACTGATGTAGAGAGGATGGAACTATGTTGTTCACATGTATCCATGGTCTCTTGAGCAAAGCATTGAAATATGTATCCAGTCTATAATGTGAAACTTTTAGTCTTCCAATCATCTCCAAGGGAGCCTAAGGCCTATTGACCTCACTTTGGATTCAATCTTCCCAGACTTAGAGTCTTCGACACTAAGACTTCCCTAGTACTTCCAGGTAAACATTTAACTTATCCTAAAGTGGGTTAAGATTAGGTTATGCAGGGATTAGGATAATCCACCCTACAACCCAAATCAAATCCATGTTCTCCATCTCAAACCTAACCTCAAGTTCAATTCAAACATCAAATTCAAATCCAAACCCAAATTCCAAAACCAAATAATTGAAGCCCATGATCAAATCAAACTTGAAACCCTTCTAAGCCATATGACCTATCCCATGGACTTAGCCAAATATTAATCCAAATCAATCTAAAATCAATTGATTTTCTCATAATAAATTTATATCTTCAATCATCTTCTAAATATAAATGAAATCTACATTCAAATAATCAAACTAAATCAAATTAAATCAAAACCCTTCTAAGCCATATGACCTATCCCACGGACTTAGCCAAATCTTAATCCAAATTAAGTCAAACTCAATTGATTTTCTCACAAATTAATTATATTTTTAATCATCTTCAAAAATTTAAATGAAATATACATTTAAATCATTAAAACTAAATCAAACCAAATGAAAATCCAAACCTAAGCCACATGACCTAACTCCATGGACTTAGCAAAATTTCTTCATTACAAAACCCAAATTCAATTGATTTTCTCATGAAATCAATCATACCTTCAATCATATTCACAAATATAAATGAAATCTACAATCATCAAGCCAAACCAAAATCAACCCAAGTCAAACCAAACTTAACCTTTTGACTTGAAATGTTCAAATGAACCAAAACCCATTTGAACCCAACCAATTTCAATTGAATTTATATATCAATCCCAAATCCATATATAAACTCAACTAAATCAAACTCAGCCCAAAATAGAGCCAACTAAACCCAATTGGTCCACTTGACCCAAAGTGGCCAATTTGACCTATTTGAGCTAAGTTCTAATCCTACCCAATTTGGATTGAACCAACCCCATCAAACCTCCCATCATGATTGTTGATCACCCTAGTTGATCAATTATCATAAATTGGGTCAAACCAAGTCAACCCTTAACCCAAAAAATGAACCCAAACTAGCCAAATTGCATCCTAAGCCAAATCTCTTGAAATTATGATTCATACCAAATCAAAATCAATATTTGAATATGACTTGACCTTCAATTGAGTCAAACCAAACCCAATTATCTTGACACAAGTTGACCCAAATTGACCTAAAATATCAAATTGGGTCAAATTAAAATATAAACCAAATTGATTACAACCAATGTCTCAAGTTCATTCAAAATTGATTATTGAACTTGACCAAAGCCATGATGGACCCAATTGAACCAATTGACCTACTTAGCCCAAATTGACCTAAAAGTTCAAGTTGGCCTAAATCAAAACCAACATCAAATTAATTGAAACCAAAGCCTACAATCATCTTCAATTGGTCAACTAAACCAAAAAACCAACACCAACCCAATCCAATTAAATTTGGTCAAATTGGTCAACTTAACCCATTTGACCCAAATGAATTCAAATGAGCCAAAATCAAAACTAAGCCAAACTAAATCAAACCAATTGAACCAAAACATCCCAAATGATCATATGAACTTGACCCAACCCTTGGTTTGACCTAATTTGACCAATTGGTCAACTTGACCCAACCTAACCCAATTTGACCTAAATGAGTCAAATTGAGCCAAACCTAACCAAATCAACTCCAATTGACTTGAAATTTGAGCTAACCCACTTTTGGCTCATTTCAAATCTACCCAAATCAAATCCAATGCCAAATGATCATTCTACCCTTGGCATCACATGAGACAAATCACCCATGTAAGTGGTCATTTCCATTCCATGAATTTGTACTCTCCCAATGGTCCACCTGGCACCTAGGACACGCCTAACCCAACCCAATGGGTGGTTGGGATACCAATGGGAGGTGAAATCACCTCACCCTCCCCATTGGAGCATTTGAAACCCATAAGACACCCATGATTCCTCTGGAAGCCACCTCCACACCTTCAACCAACCAAGCGAGCCAACTCCTCCTCCTCGCCACCCATGACTCTCGAGATGGTCGACCCACTAGAAGCCAAACTGATCCCACCATCCAATCAAGATGAATGGGGTATACACACCCTTGTTTCCACTCAAATACACACAAAAATAATTACTGAGCCCTAGCTACCCAAGAGTCAAGAGCCATTCCCTAAGCTCCTAAGCTCATTCCTCGATCAAAAAATGTCATTCCCATCCTTCCTGAAAAGAACACTCCAATTTTTGACCTAACTTTTCCATTTCTCCATCAAACTTAAATTAACTTTGCATGCACCTTCCATAGGCCTCGTCGACGAAACATCTCCCAAGCTTCTTGAACATCGGAGGAGAGACTTTGATTAAGGCAGAGCTCCAAATCATCAATTCTGAGTGAACGTTAAGGAATTGATCCAATTTAATCCTATTAAGCTGTGGGATTAATTGTAGCCATCCAATCTTAGATCGGATGGCGGACGAGAAAGCTCGTCCACCGCCGCTACCTAGGTGCTGAGTCGGATAAGTTTTAAGTAGCCAATCCCATGATGCCACGTAGAAAGCGTGCCGCATTAGTGCGCTAGGTGGAGCAAACATGATTTGGCTTAAGTAATCATTTTTAATGGCTGAAACTTCTAAAAATCATAAAAAAGCATAGAGAAATAAAAATGCAAATAAATACTCATTTTAAAGGTATTTCAAGAGAATTAATTAAAATGATTTAAACTAATTTTGAATAGTAATTAAGGTTTAATTAAAGTTTAATTACAAATTTTATTAGCTTAATTAATCCTTAATTACTTGAGCAATTAATCTCAAATTTTGTAGGATTAATTTAATGGGATGACCTCCCTCCCATGGTTTCATGGGATTTATTGCTCATTTAAATAAGAAAATTGACTAATTAAACCTTAATTACTCTTTTTAAGTTAATTAAAGATTAATTTATTAATAGCAGTAATAATTTGGTTCATTTCACCCTTTTTTTATAAAGAAATTAATTAAGATTTAACTAATTAATTAAATCACTTAATCAAACTGAAATCATAATCATGTCAGACCTTAATTAATTAAATCATGGGGTAGATCTTTAGGTGTTTAATAGCCTAAAGGAGTTTAATGAAATTATGGTTAGTCCACATGTGTAGGAAAACCATAAGAGTAATTAATTTAGTCCCTTAATCTAATTAACTATTAATCATGAGCCAATTGCTTAGGTCGCTTTTATTTCATGGATCATTGCAAGTTTATTTTCCATGCATATCATGTTGGCTCATAATTATTAAATTAATTACTTTAAGGTGACATTGGTAAGGGTAATTAATTCATCTAATTAAAGGTTCAAATTAATTAACCCATAAAATCATCTTAATTACATTTCCTTAAATTAAATCAAATCACTAATGTGGGAATGTGTTTAAAATAGATAGTGATGATTTCTCTTGTCCTTTTTAAATCAAATCAAATCCAAAACTTAATTAATAAAGAAGCTTTAGTTTTCTTTAAATAATCTTAATTTATTTGACTGTCCTTAAGAACTAGTTTGGTTAAATGAATCAAATGCATATATTTGATTATTCTCTTTCAATCATGTTAAATTTGGCATGTCATTTGAATCCATGCATCCATCTTTTCAAAATCAAGTAAAATAAAATGGATTTCCTTTATGTAAGCTTGCATGTGTTCACTTAATTTAATATATGCATAGCTATTATCACTATTAAATAAAATGTATTTTTCAAAAGCTTATAAATGAATAATAATATATGTTATAATGCTAGTTATAAATACATAAGAAATGCATGTGCTTATAGCTTAAGTGTATGAATGTTGGGTTCTCTTCCTCTATTCATGTGTTGATTTATATAAGATTGAATGGTAATGGGTATATAGTCGGACATCCCAGAATATTTAGACTTAACTAAGGAGGTCATTTGATTACCTTCCTGGTTTGTTACTTGGTTGATGAAATCAAAAGAAGAAATGTTGAATCTCAATTTGTTCTTTGTTTAAAAAAAACCAAAACCCTAAACCTTAAACTAAAACTAACCCAAACATACAACCCTAAACCTAAACCCTAAACCCTAAACCCTAAACCCAAACCCTAAACCTAAACCTAAACCTAAACCCTAAACCCTAAACCCTAAAACCTAAAAACGTAAACCTAAACTAAACTAAAATAAAAACTTAAACTAAACTAAAAAATAAAATAAATCTAAATAAAATAAAACTAAATGTAAAATAAAAATAATATAAATAAAACTAAATAAACACTTAAAACATATTAAATAAACAAAATAAATAAAGAATAAACCTAAAATAAATAAAACTATAACCTAAAATAAACCTAAACAAAAATAAATAAAAAAGCTAAAAATAACTAAACTTAAACCCTAAACTAAATAAAATAAAATAAACTAAAAATAAACCTAAGCTAAACATTAAACAAACCTAAAAAATAACCTAAACCTAAATAAAATAAAATAAAACTAAACCTAAACCAAAAAATAAACTTAAACTTAAAAATAAAATTAAAATAAAACTAAATAAAATAAAATAAACCTAAACCTAAACCAAAAATAAACTAAAATAAAAAAAAACTTAAACTAAAATAAATAAACCTAAATAAGTAAACCTAAAATAAATAAACTAAACTAAATAAAAAATTAAAATAATAAAAAAATAAACTAAATAAATAAACTAAATTTTCTAAAACCTAAATAAAACCCTAAACCATAAAACCTAAACCTAAACCTAAACCATAAAACCTAAATAAACCTAAATATAAACCCTAAACTAAACTAAATAAACCCTAAACCTAAATAAACTAAACCCTAAACCCTAAACTATAAATAAAAAATAAAATAAACCTAAACTAAACTAAACTTAAAAAAAACCTAAATAATAAACTAAACACTAAACCTATACTACTCTAAACTATAAACCCTAAACCCTAAAAATTAAACCCTAAAAACTAATAAACCCTAAATCCTAAACTAAAACCCAAAACCTAAACCCTAAACTAACTAAAATCTAACTCTAAACCTAAACACTAAACCCTAAACCTAAAAATCATAACCCTAAACCTAAACCTAAACTCTAAAAAACCTAAAACTTAACCCTAAACCCTAAACTAAAAAAACCCTAAACCCTAAACTTAAACCCTAAACCTTAAACCCTAAACCCTAAACCTAAAACTAAACCTAAACAAAACTAAAGAAAACTAAAAATAAAATAAAAAAATCTAAACTAAATAAATAAATAAATAAAATAAAATAAAACCTAAACTAAAACCTAAACTTAACTAAAAATAAAATAAATAAACTAAAATAAAATAATAAAAAAAAAAAAAAAAAAAAAAAAAAAAAAAAAAAAAAAAAAATATATATATATATATATATAAACCTAAACCTAAACTAAAAATAAAATAAACTAAATAAAAAATCTAATAAAAAAACTAAACAAAATAAAAATAAAATAAACCTAAAATAAAATTAAATAAAAAATTAAATTAAAACCTAAACCTAAAATAAAATAAATTAATCAAAATAAAAAAATAAAAACCTAAACTTAAAACTAAAATAAACAAACCTAAACCTAAACCTAAACTAAAAAAAAAATAAAACCTAAAAATAAACCTAAATGAAAACCTAAAACTTAAACCCAAAAAAAGATAAAATAAACTTAAATAAAATCTAAACCTAAAAATAAAAAAAATAAAAAATAAAACTAAACTAAAAATAAACTAAACCTAAAAATAAACTAAAATAAAAAAAAAACCAAAAATAAAAAAATAAACTAAATAAACCTAAACTTAAATTTACTTAATTTTAAAGAAAAACATAAACTCTAAATCCTAAATTAAACCCTAAACCTTAAACCCTAAACCTAAACCTTAAACCCTAAACCCTAAACCCAAAATAACCTAAACTAAACCCTAAATATAAATAAAACCCTAAATAAACTAAACCTAAACCCTAAACCCTAACCCTAAACCCTAAACCTAAACAAAAAATAAAAATAAAATAAACCTAAAATAATATTAAAATAAAAACTAAATAAAAGCCTAAACCTAAAAAATAACAAAAAAATCTTAAAAATAAATAAAAAATAAACTAAATTATAATAAACTAAATTACACAAATAAAACCTAAACCTAAACCTAAAAAACTAAATTATAATAAACTAAACCTAAACCCTAAACTAAATAAAATAAAAATAAATCTAAACCTAAACTTAAAAATAAAATAAACCTAAAATAAAAAACCTAAAACCTAAACCTAAAAAAAATAAAATAAAAAACCTCTAAACCTAAAAAATAAAAATAAAACTTAAAACCAAAAAAGAAAATAAAATAAAACTAAACTAAAAATAAACAAACCTAAATAAACCTAAAAATAAACTAAATAAACCTAAAATAGATAAACTAAATAAAATAAAAAATAAACCTAAATAAAAATTAAAAATAAATAAAAAATAAATAAATAAACTAACTAAAAATAAATAATAAAACTAAATAAAAACCTAAATAAACTCTAAACCTAAATAACTAACTAAACCTAAACCTAAATTTAAACCTAAACTTAAAACCTAAAACCTAAACTAAACCTAAAACTAAACCCTAAACCCTAAACCTAAACTAAACCCAAAACTCATAAACTAACCCTAAACCCTAAACCTAAACCCTAAACTAAACCTAAACTCTAAACTAACTAAAACTAAACCTAAAACCTTAACCCTAAACCTAAACCTAAAACCCTAAATAAACCTAAACTAACCTAAACTAAACCTAAATAAAACTTAAACCTAAACTAAACCTAAACTAAAATAAACCTAAAATAAACTAAACCTAAAATTAAACCCTAAACCTAAAACCTAAACCCAAAAAAATAAATTTAAAACTAAACCCCAAACACTAAATTATAATCATAAACCCTAAACTAACCTAAATCCTAAACCTAAAAAAATAATAAACCTAAATTAATAAAACAAAAAAATAAAAAAAAAAAAAATAAATAAACCTAAACCAAAATAAAATAAATAAATAAAATAAAATAAAACATAAACTAAACCTAAAAACCCTAAATAAAATAAAACCTAAAATCTAAACCTAAACCCTAAACCCTAAATCCCAAACCTAAACTAAACCTCAACTAATCCTAAACCCTAAACCTAAACCTAAAAAACTAAAACATTAAGCTAAACTAAATAAAAAAATAAAAAAATAAATAAATAAACCTAAACAAAAAAATAAATAATAAAAATAAATAAAACATAAACTAAAACCTAAACCTAAACCTAAAAAAAAAAAATTAAACTAAACTAAAATAAAATGAATAAAAACCTAAACTAAAATAAAAAAATAAAAAATCTAAATAAAAAAAACTAAACCTAAAATAAAAATAAAATAAAAGTAAAATAAAATATAATAAAAACTAAATAAAAACCTAAACCTAAATAATAAACCTAAAATAACCTAAAATAAATAAAAAAATAAACCTAAACTAAACTAAAAATATAAATAAAATAAAACCTAAACCTAACCCTAAACCTGAACTAAATAAAATAAACTAAAATAAAAAAAAAACTAAACCTAAACTAAAAAAATAAAATTTAAAAATAAACTTAAAATAAAAACATAAACCTAAACCTAAAAATTAAAAAAAAACTAAACCTAAAATATAAAATATAAATAAAACTAAACTAAAAAATAAAATTATACCTAAACCTAAACCTAAAAAAAAACTAAAATAAATAAACTAACTAAATAAAATAAAATAAATCTAAATAAAATAAAAATAATAAAATAAAATAAATAATAATAAACTAAATAAATTTAAACCTAAACTAATTTAAAAAAATAAAATAAATAAAATAAAATAAACCTAAACCTAAACTAATAAAACCCTAAACTCTAAACCTAAAAATAAACCCTAACTAAACTAAAAAAACCCTAAACTAAACCTAAACCTAAAATCCTAAAAAACCTAAACTAAAATAAATAAACCTAAACTAAACCTAAAACTATAAACCTAAACCTAAAACCTAAACCCTAAAAAAAAACTAAACCTAAACCCCAAAACCTAAACCTAAACCTAAACCTAAACCTAAACCTAAACCTAAAACCTAAACAAACCTAAAAAACCTAAACCTAAACTAAAAAAATAACTAAAACCCAAAATAAAACCCTAAACCTAAACCCTAAAATAAAACCTAAACCTAAACTAAATAAACCTAAAAAATAAAATAAATTAAAACATAATAAAACCTAAACCTAAAAATAAAAAATAAAATAAAATAAACTAAAATAAAATAAATAAAACCTAAACTAAAAAAAAATAAATAAACCCTAAAAACCCTAAAATAAAATTAAAATAAACCAAAAATAAACTTAAAATAAAATAAAATAAAAACTAAATAAAAATGTAAACCTAAAAATAGACATAAAAATAGAACATAAAAATAAATAAAAAAATAAACCTAAACCCTAAACTAAAAATAAACTAAACCTAAAATAAATATAAAATAAACATACGCCTAAAATAAAATAAACTAAACTAAAATAAATAAAACCTAAACCAAAATAAACTAAACCTAATAAACTAAATAAAATAAATAAAAATAAACCTAAACCTAAACTAAAAAATAAACCTAAAAGTAAAAAAAAATTAAACCCTAAAAACCTAAACCTAAAAAAAATAAAATAAAACCTAAACCTAAACCTAAAATAAAATAAACCTAAACCTAAAAAAATAAAATAAAATAAAAAAACCAAACTAAAAAAAAAATAAAATAAAACCTAAAAATAAACTAAAATAAAATAAACCTAAACTCTAAACCCTAAACCTAAATAAAATAAAAATAAAATAAACCTAAAATAAAACCTAAACTAAACCCTAAAATAAACTAAAAAAACCTAAAAATAAAAAAAATAAACTATAAACCTAAACCCTAAACCCAAAAAAAAACCCTAAACCTAAACCTAAAAAAATAAAATAAACCTAAACCCTAAACCTAAAAAAATAAAAATCTAAACCTAAAATAAATAAAATAATAAAACCTAAACCTAAAAAATAAATAAACCTAAAAAATAAAAATAAAATTAATAAACCTAAAATAAATAAATAAAATAAAACTAAATAAACCTAAAAATAAAATAAATAAGAAAACCTAAACAAAATAAAAAATAAAATAAAATAAAATAAATAAACCTAAACCTAAACCTAAATAAATCTAAATAAAAAAACAAAATAAAAATAAAAAATAAAAATAAACTAAAATAAATAAATAAAAAAATAAATAAAATAAAATAAAAACCTAAATAAAAAATAAATAAAATAAAATAAATAAATAAAAAAAAAAAAACTAAATTAAACCTAAACCTAAATAATAAACCTAAAAATTGAACCTAAAAATAAATAAAAAAAATAAAACCTAAACTAAAACCTAAACCTAAAACTAAAATAGTAAACCTTAAACCTTAAACCCTAAGCTAACACTAAAACCTAAAAACCCAAAACCCAAAAACCTAAACACTAAACCCTAAACTCAAAACCCTAAACCCTAACCCTAAACCCTAAACCCTAAAATCTTAAACCCTAAAACCCTAAACCATAAACCCTAATCCTTAAACCCTAAACCCTAAACCCTAAAAACCTAGAAACCTAAACCAAAACTCAATAAAATCTAGAAATAAAATAAATTAAAAAACCTAAACTAAAACCTAAACCTAAAACTAAAATAAATAAAAATGTAAACTAAACTAAAATAAATAAATAAAACATAAGAATAAAAAACCTAAATAAAATAAAAACTAAATGTAAAATAAAAATAAAATAAACCTACAATAAACCTAAAATAAAATAAAATAAAAACAAAATAAAAACCTAAACTTTAAAATAAATCCAAAAAATAAATAAAAAATTAAAACCTAAACCCTAAACTAAAAAAAACCTAAAATAAAAATAAAATAAATAAAATAAAATAAACTTAAACCTTAACTAAAACAAATAAAACCTAAACCTAAACCTAAACCTAAACCTAAAAATAAACAAAATAAACTAAACTAAATAAACCTAAACCTAAACTAAAAAAATAAAACTTAAAATGAACCTAAAATAAAAACTTAAAACCAAACCTAAGAAAAAACCTAAACCTAAACCTAAAATAAAATATAAACCTAAACCAAAAAATAAAATAAAATAAAACTCAACTAAAAAAAATAAACCTTAACCTAAACTTACCTAAAAAATAAATTAAAAATAAACTAAAATAAAAAAAACATAAAATAAGTAACTAAACTAAATAAAATAAAAAATAAACCTAAATTAAAATAAAAAAAATAATAAACTAAATAAATAAAATGTAAAATAATTAAACTAAATAAATAAACTAAGAAATGTTGAATCTAAATTTATTCTCTGTTTAAAAAAAACCAAAAATCCTAAACTAAATCCTAAACTTGAACCCTAAACCTAACACCTAAACCCTAAATCTAACACCTAAACCCAAAACCCTGAACCTTAAACCTTAAAAGCCCAAAACCCTAAACCCTAAACCCTAAACCCTAAACTCTAAAACCTTAAACCCTAAACTCTAAACCTCAACCCTAAACCCTAAACCCTAAACCATTAACTAACCCTAAACTCTAAACCCTAAAAAGCTAAAAAGCTAAACTTAAACTAAATAAACCTAAAAAATAAGATAAATAAATAAAATCTAAACCAAAATAATAAAAAGAAAATAAAATAAAAACATAAACTAAAGCCTAAACTTAAACCTAAAAAAATTAATAAATAATAAAAAATAAATTAAAATAAAATAAATAAAAACCTAAACCAAACTAAAAAAATAAAAAACCTAAATAAACTAAAAAATAAACCTAAAAAAAAAATAAAATAAACATAAAATAAAAACTAAATAAAAAGCTAAACCTAAATAATAAACATAAAAATAAATAAATAACAAAACCTAAACCCTAAACTAAAAAAAAAGGTTAAATAAAATAAAAAAATTAACCTAAACCTAAACTAAAATAAACTAAACCAAAATAAATAAAACCTAAACTAAAATAAAAAAATAAAAAATAAACCTAAAATAAAAATAAAAATGTTAAACCTAAACCTAAAAAAGATAAAATAAAACCTATAAACCTAAAATAAAATAAAACCTAAACCTAAAAAAAATAAAATAAAATGTAACTAAACTAAAATAAACCTAAACCTAAACCTAAATAAATTAAAATAAAAACCTAAAATAAAATAAATAAACCTAAAATAAATAAATAAAACTAAATAAAAAAATAAAAATAAAAATTAAAATAAACTAAAATAAATAAACCAAACTTACTGTTTACTTAATTTAAAACCAAAATAAATAAATAAACCCTAACCCTAAACCCTACTAACCCTAAACCTAAACCTAAACCCTAAATCCTAAACCTAAACCCTAAACCATAAAACATTAAATGCTAAACCCTGCCTAAACCCTAAACCCTAAACCCTAAACCTAAACTAAACCCTAAACCCTAAAACCTAAAAAATCTAAACCTAAACTAAATAAACCTAAAATAAAATAAATAAATAAACCCAAAGAGAACAAATTAAAAGATAAATTAAAATTAAAACCTAAACCTAAACCTAAAAATAAAATAAAATAAAATAAAATAAAATAAAAAAACTAAACATAAGTAAAATAAATAAAAACCTAAACTAAACTAAAAATAAAATAAACATAAAAATAAAAAACCAAAACTAAAAAAAACTAAACATAAAATAAAAATAAAATAAAAGTAAAATAAAATAAAATAAAAACTAAATAAAAACCTAAACCTAAAAAATAAACCTAAAAATAAATAAAAATAAAACCCAAACCCTAAACAAAAAAAACCAAAACATAAAATAAACAAGATAAAATAAACCTAAACCAAAACTAAAATAAACTAAACTAAAATAAATAAAACCTAAACCTAAACCAAAAATAAACTAAACCTAAACCCTAAACTAAATAAAATAAAATAAAATAAATAAAACCTATACCTAAAGTTAAAAATAAAAGCTAAAAGTAAACCTAAAATGAAACCTAAAACCTAAACCTAAAATAAAAAAAAATAAAAAACATAAACTTAAAAATAAAAAATAAAATTTAAACCTAAAACATAAAATAAAAATAAAACTAAACTAAAAAATAAAAATAAATCTAAACCTAAACAAAAAAAAAACTAAAATTAAAACCTAAACTAAACTAAATAAATTTAAAATAAATAAGCTAAACTAAATAAAAAAAAAAATAAACTAAACCTAAATTTTACTTAATTTTTTTAAAAAAATTAAACCCTAAACCCTAAAGTCTAAACCCTAAAACTAACCCTAAACCCTAAACCTACAACCCTAAACCTAAAACCCTAAACCCTAAACCTTAAACTAACCCTAAACCCTAAACCCTAAAAAATAAACCTAAAAATAAATAAATAATAAAACCTAAACCCTAAACTAAAAAAAACCTAAAATAAAAATAAAATAAACAAAATAAAATAAACTAAACCTAAAATAAAATAAACTAAACTAAAATAAAGAAAACCTAAACCTAAACCTAAAATAAGTTAAACTTAAACCTAAACCAAAACTAAATAAAATAAAATAAACTAAAAATAAACCTAAACCTAAACTAAAAAATAAAACCTAAAAATTAACCTAAAATAAAATAAAAACCTAAACCTACACCTAAAAATAAAAAATGAAACCTTAACATAAAAAATAAAATAAAAATAAAACTCAACTAAAAATAAACCTAAACATAAATGTAAAGCTAATGCTATATAATAAATTAAATTAAAATACCTAAACAAAAATAAATAAACCTGAAATAAATAAAGTAAACCAAATAAAAATAAAAAATAAACATAAATAAAATTATAAAATAAAATATAATAAATAAAAATAAACTAAATGAACTAAATAAACCTAAACCTACTGGTTTACTTAGTTTAAAAAAAACCTAAACCCTGAGCTAACCCTAAACCCTAAACTCTAAACCCTAAACCCTAACCCTAAACCCTAAACCCTAAATCCCTAAAGCCTAAAACCTAAGCCCTACACCCTAAACCTTAAAAACCTATAAACCTAAACCTAAACTAAATAAAACCAAAAAATAGAATATATAAAAAAACCTAAACCTAAATAAAATAAAATAAAATAAAACTTAAACTAAAACCTAAACTTAAACCTAAAAATAAAATAAAATGAACTAAAAGAAAATAAATAGAAATGTAAACTGAACTAAAAAATAAAATAAACCTTAGAATAAAAAGCCTAAATAAAATAAAAATTGAAGAAAGGACAATTCAATCTACTGCTTATGGAACTATGTCTTTATAATAGAGATGATTTTAGTTACTTAGAGTTTTTGATTTGCTCTATGTGAGCTCATTTTTTATCTATGTCATCGCTTGTGTCTTGGTAAACTTAGTGTGTTACTTGGTTTATGAAATCAAAAAGATGAAATGTTGAATCTAAATTTGCTCTCTTTTAAAAAAAAAAGACAAAGAACCCTAAACACTAAACTAGAACTTGAACCATAAAACCTAAAAATTATACCCTAAACCCTAAACTTTAAATACCCTAAATCCTAAACCCTAAACCCTAAAACCCTAAACCATAAACCTAAAACCTAAAACCTAAACCCTAAACCCTCAACCCAAAACCCTAAACCCTAAACCCTAAACCCTAAACCTCAAACCCTAAAACCTTAAACCCTAAATCTTAAACCCTAAAAACTAAACCCTAAATCCTAAACCCTAAACCTTAAACCCAAAAAAGCCCCTAAACCATAAACCCTAAACCATAAACCATAAACCCTAAAAAGGTAAATACGTAATCCTAAATTAAATAAAAGCTAAAAATAAAATAAATAAATAAAACCTAAACGAAAATAAAATAAAAGTATAAACTAAACCCTAAACCTAAACCTAAATAAAAAACAAAAAATAATAAAAACTAAACTAAAATAAAATAAATAAAAACCTAAACTTTACTAAAAAAATAAAAATCTTAAATAAAAAAAAGCTAAACCTAAAATAAATATAAAATAAATCTAAAATAAAATATAAAAAAACTAAGTAAAAACCTAAACTTAAAAAATAAACCTAAAAATTAATAAAAAGTAAAACCTAAACCCTAAACTAAAAAAAACCATAACCTAAAATAAAAATAAAATAAACCTAAATTAAACTAAAATAAATAAAACCTAAACTAAACTTAACCTAAACCTAAACCAAAACAAAATAAAATAAAATAATCTAAAAGTGAACCTAAACCTAAACTAAAAAATAAAACCTAAAAATAAATCTAAAATAAAAACCTAAAACCTAATCCTAAAAAAATAAAATAAAATCCTAAACCTAAACCTAAAATAAAAAATAAAACCTAAACCCAAAAAAATAAAATAAAATAAACTAAAACTAAACATAAATCTAAACCTACACATATAAAATAAACTAATATAAAAAACCAAAACTAAAATAAATAAACCTAAAATAAATAAAATAAATAAAATAAAAAAATAAAGCTAAATCATAATAAAAAAATAAAATAAACTAAATAAAATAAAAAATAAACTAAATAAACCTAAACCTACTAGTTTATTTAATTTAAAAAAAATTAAAAAAAATAAAAATAATAAAAAAGCCCGTAACCCTAAACCCTTGAACCCTAAAACTAACCCTAAACCCTAAACCTACAACCCTAGACCCTAAACCGTAGAACTCTAAACCATAAACCCTAAACCCTAAATCCTAAAACCCTAAACCCTAAACCCTAAACCCTAAGACCTAAACCCTATCCCTAAACCCTAAACACTAAACCCTAAATCCTAAATGCTAAACCCTAAATCCTGAACCCTAACCCTAGCCCTAAACCCTAAACCCTAAAGCATAATCCCCAAAACCCTAAACCCTAAAACCTAAACTAACCATAAACCATAAAACTTAAGCCCTAAACTAACCCTAAACCCTAAAAAGCCTAAACTAACCCTAAACCCTAAACCCTAAAACCTAAACACTAAACCCTACACCCTAAACCCTAAACCCAAACCCTAAAACCCAAACACTAAGACCATAAACCCTAAAACCCTAAACCCTAAACCCTAAACCATAAACCCTAAACCTTAAACCCTAAAAAACTAAAAACCCTAAACCTAAACTAAATAAAACCTAAAAATAAAATAAATAAAAAAACTTAAACCTAAAAAAATAAAATAATAAAAGAAAATAAAAGCCTAAACTGTAACCTAAACCTAAACTTAAGAATAAAATAAAATAAATTAATAAAAATAAAATAAAATATATAATAACCTAAATTAAAAGAAAAGGTAAAATAAACTTAAGAATAGAAAACCTATATAAAATAAAAACTAAATGTAAAATAAAATTAAAAATAAAATTAACCTAAAATAAACCTAAAATAAAATAAAATTAAAACTAAATAAAATCATAAACCTAAAAAAATAAACTTAAAATTAAAACCTAAACCCTAAAAAAAAACCTAAACCTAAAATAAAAATAAAATGAACTAAACCTAAAGTAAAATATAATAAATAAAAAATAAATACCTAAACCTAAAGTAAACTAAACCTAAACCTAAAACTAAACTAAATAAAATAAAATAAAAATAAACCAAAACCTAAACTAAGAAATAAAACCTAAAATAAACCTAAAATAAAACCTAATAAAATAAAATAAAACCTAAACCTAAACCTTAAAATAAAAAAATAAAACCTAAACCAAAAAAAATAAACCTAAACCTAAACCTAAACCTAAAATAACCCATAAAATAAACCTAAAATAAATAAACTAAACTAAATAAAAATAATCATAAATAAAAATAAAAATAAAATAAACTAAAATAAATAAAAAATAAACTAAATAAACTAAGTAACCCAAACCTACCGCTTTACTTAATTAAAACCAAACCCTAAGCTAACCCTAAACCCTAAACCCTAAACCCTAAATCCTAAACCATAAAAAACACTACACCTTAAACCCTAAACCATAAAAGCATAAACCCTAAAACCTTAAACCCTAAACCCTAAACCCTAAACTTTAATCCCTAACCCCATACCCTAAACCTTAAATCAAAATTAAAGTAACTAAATAAATTAAAAAAGAAACTTAAACACTAAAACCTAATAAACCAAAAGCATAAACCCAAAACCCTAAGAATGGGCGAACCTTGATGGCAAGAACATCACGCCAACTAGGCTCAAGATATGGAGATGAAGGTGGAAGCGCTATCATAGTGGTGGTCTGGAGGTGCCGGGTGGATTTGGAGGTGGTGAGCAGGGTGGTCATGGAGGCGAGGAGTGATGGAGGTTACTGGTGGTGGTGGTGAGGGAGAGATCGGGATATGATGGTGGATCCCGCTACTGGGAGGCCTGAGTGACTGATGGGAATTGGAGAAACTGAACTCCAATTGACTCTATGGAACTGTCCTTATAGTAGAGACATTCTAGTTATCTAGGGTATTTGATTTGCTCTATGCTCACTTTTATCTGCTCACTTGTGTCTTAGAAAACTTGGTGTGTTACTTGGTTGATGAAATTGAAAAGAAGAAATGTTGAATCTGAATTTGTTCTCTATTAAAAAAACTAAACTTAAACCTAAAAATAAACCTAAAATAAAATCCTAAAACCTAAACCTAAAAAATAAAATAAGAACCCAAACCTAAACCAAAAAATAAAAAATAAAGCCTAAACCTAAAAAATAAAATAAAAATAAAACTAAATAAAAAATAAACCTAAACCTAAACCTAAAACTAAAAAAAACTAAAATAAAAAACCTAAACTAAAATAATAAACTAAACTAAATAAAAATAAAATTAAAAATAAACCTAAATAAAAATAAAAAATAAAATAAACTGAAATAAATAAAAAATAAACTAAATAATCATAAACCTTCCAGTTTAGTTAATTTTTTTAAAAAAATAAGAAATAAAAAAACCCTAACCCTAAACCCAAAAACTAACCATAAACCCTAAACCTTAAATGATAAACCCTAAAACCCTAAACCCTAAAACTAACCCTAAACCATAAACACTAAACCCTAAAACCTAAACCCTAAAACCTACAACCCTAAACCCGAAACCCGGAACCCTAAGCCCTAAACCCTAAAAACCTAAAAACCTAAACCTAAACTAAGTAAAACCAAAAAATAAAATAAATAAAAAAACCTAAACCAAAATAAAATAAAATAACAACATAAATGAAAACCTAAACATAAACGTAAACCAAAAAAAAATTAATAAAAACTAAATTAAAATAAAATAAATAAAAACCTAAACTAAACTAAAAAAATAAAAAACCTAAATAAAATAAAACTAAACCAAAATAAAAAAAACTAAATAAAAACCTAAAGCTATAAAATAAACCTAAAATAAATAAAACCTAATCCTAAACTTAAAATAAACTAAACCTAAACCTAAACCTAAACTAAATAATATAAAATAAATTAAAAGTAAAGCTAAACCTAAACAAAAAAATAAAACCTAAAAAGATACCTAAATCCTAAACCCAAAAAAATAAAACAAAATAAAAACCTAAACATAAACCTAAAAATAAAAAAAAAATAAAACCCTTACCTAAAAAATAAACTAAAAATAAAATTATACTAAAAAATAATCCTAACCATAAACTTAAAATTAAAAATAAACTAAAATAAAGCAACCTAACATAAATAAACTAAACTAAATAAACATAAAAATAAAAATAAAATAAACTAAAAAAAAGAAAAAATAAAACCCTAAACCCTAAACCCTAAACCCTAAATCCTAAAACTAACCCTAAACCCTAAACTCTAAACCTACAATCCTAAACATAGATCCCTAAACTCTAAACCCTAAACCTTAAACCCCAAAAAACCCTAAACCCTAAACCCTAACCCTAACCCTAAACCCTAAACCTTAAACCCTAAAACCCTAAACCCAAAACTAACCTTAAACCCTAAACAAAAAATCCTAATCCTAACCCTAACCTAAACCTATTAAACCCTAATCCCTAAACTCTAAACTAACCCTAAACCCTAACACCTAAAACACCTAAACCTAAACCCTAAGAGTGGGAAAACCTTGACAAGAAGAACATCACCATCAACCAAAGCTTAAGATTTGGTGGAGACGAAGGTGGAGGCTGGTTACCGCAGGGTGGTGGGGGATCTGAGGGGTCATGGATATGAAAGTGGTGGTTATGGAGGCAAGAGGAGCGACGGAGGTTACAGTCATGGTTGTGGTGGAGGGAGAGATTGGGGATATGATTGCAAATCGCTCTACTCAAGAGGTGTTATGAATGGAGAAACTCAAGAAAATCAGATGTCGCTATGGAACAAATGTAAACCTAAACCTAACCCCAAACCTAAACCTAAAAAAATAAACCAAAAATAATAACCTAAACTAAATAAATAAAATTAAAATAAATGAACTAAACTAAATAAAAATAAAAATAAACCTAAATAAAAATAAAAAATAAAATAAACTAAAATAAATAAAAATAAACTAAATAAACTAAATAATCTTAAACCTTCTAATTTAGTTAATTTATAAAAAATTAAAAATAAAAAATAAAAAATAATAAAAAAAACCATAACCCTAAACCCTAAAACTAACACTAAACCCTAAACCCTAAACCCTAAACCCTAAACCCTAAACCCTAAACCCTAAAGCTAACCTTAAACCCTAAACGCTAAACCCTAAAGCCTAAACCCTAAAATCTACAACCCTAAACTCTAAACCCTAAACCCCAAACCCTAAACCCTAAACCCTAAAATCCTAAAAACCTAAAAACCTAAACTTAAACCAAATAAAATTTAAAAATAAACTAAATAACAAAACAAAAACCAAAATAAAATAAAACAAAACCATAAACTAAAACTTAAACTTAAACTTAAACCTATAAAAAAATAAAATAATTAATAAAAACTAAACTAAACTAAAATAAATAAAAACATAAACTAAACTAAAAAACTAAAGAACCTTAATAAAATAAAAACTAAACCTAAAATAAAAAATTAAATAAAAAACTCAACCTAAAAAATAAACTTCAAAAAAATCTAAAATAAATAAAACCTAAACATAAACCTAAAATAAACTAAACCTAAACCTAAACCTAAACTATATAATATAAAATAAACTAAAAGTAAACCTAAACTTAAACTAAAAAATAAAATTTAAAAAAAAACATAAAACCTAAACCAAAAAAAATAAAATAAAAACCTAAACCTAAACCTATAAAAAATAAAAGCTTTACCTAAAAAATAAAGTAAAAATAAAAGTATACTAAAAATAAACCTAAAATTAAAAAATAAACGAAAATAAATCAACCTAAAATAAATAAACTAAACTAAATAAACATGAAAATAAAGCTAACTAAAAATAAAGATAAAATAACCTATAAGAAATTAAAAATAAAACCCTAAACCCTAAACCCTAAAAACCTAAAAACCTAAACCTAAACTAAATAAAATCTTAAAATAAAATAAATAACAAAACCTAAACCAAAATAAAATAAAATAAAAACATAGACTAAAACTTAAACCTAAACTTAAACTTAAAAGGAAAATAAAATAATTAATAAAAACTAAACTAAAATAAAATAAATAAAAACCTAAACTAAACTAAAAAAATAAAAAATCAGTAAAATAAAAACTAAACCTAAAATAAAAAAAACTAAATAAAAACCTCAACCTAAAAAAGAAACCTAAAAAAGCTAAAATAAATAAAACCTAAACCTAAACCTAAACTTAAAATAAACTAAACCAAAACAAAAACCTAAACTAAATAATATAAAATAAACTAAAAGTAAACCTAAACTACAAAATAAAACCTAAAAATAAACCTAAAACCTAAACCCAAAAAAATAAAATAAGAACCTAAACCTAAACCTAAAAATAAAAAAAAATTAAACCTTTACCTAAAAATAAAATAAAAATAAAATTATACTAAAATAAACATAAAAATAAAGCTAAAGGAAAATAAAAATAAAATAAACTATAAGAAATAAAAAATAAAACCTAAAACTCTAAACCTAAACAAATCCTAAATCATAAACCCTAAAACTAACCCTAAACCCTAAACCCTAAACCTACAACCCTAAACATACAACCCTAAACTCTAAACCTAAACCCTAAACTCTAAAAAACCCTAAACCCTAAACCCTAAAATAACCCTAAACCCTAAATCGTAAACCCTAAACCCTAACCCTAACCTTAAACCCTAAACCCTAAACCCTAAAACTCTAAACCCTAAACCCTAAACTAACCCTAAACCCTTAAACCTAATAAACCTAAACCTAAACCTAAACATAAATGCTAAGAATGGGCAGAACCTTGATGACATGAACATCACCGTCAACCAGGCTCAGTCTAGATCTGGTAGTGGATGTGAAGGTAGATGCCACAGTTATCGTAATGATGGTGAGGGATCTAGAGGTGTTGGAGGATATAGAAGTAATGGTTAGAGCAATGGTGGTTCTGGAGATGGGAGGAGTGACGGAGGTTACATGCCCATGGTGGTGGTGGAGAGATTGGGATATGATGGTGGATCCCTCCACTTGAGAGGTCGGTGATGGGAACAAGAACTCAAGAGCATTGATCCAATCGCTTATGGAACTGTCTTTATAGTAGAGATGATTCTAATTATCTAGTGCTTTTGATTCTTTCAATGCTCATTTTTTATTTATGTCGTGCCTTAGAAAACTTGGTGTGTTACTTGGTTGATGAAATTGAAAAAGAAGAATGTTGAAAATCTAATTTTGTTTTCTATTTAAAAAATTAAACTTAAACCTAAAAATAAACTTAAAATAAAACCTAAAACCTAAACCTAAAAAATAAGAAATTAAAGCTAAACCTAAAAAAATAAAAATAAAAAATAAAAATAAAATTAAACTAAAAAATAAACCTAAACCTAAACCTAAAAAATAAACTAAATAAAAAACCTAAACTAAAAAAGATAAAATTAAAATTAATAAACTAAACTTAATAAAACTAAAAATAAACCTAAATATAAATAAATAATAAAATAAACTAAAATAAATAAAAAATAAACTAAATAAACCTAAACCTATCAATTTACTTAATTAAAAAATAAAATAAAAGAAAATTAATAATAAAAAATACCCTAACCCTAATTGCTAAAACTAACCCTAAACCCTAAACCCTAAACCTTAAGCTCTCTTGATTTAGGATTTGAGGTAGCTATTTCCTTCGGGCTACGAGCATAAATCCTCACCTCTTAGGCATTCCCAAAAATTTATGTTGGTCGATTGTAAGCCCTAGTAATCTAATTAAATTTCAACTCAAAACATATAAATCTCCTCAACTTCAAAATTATAATGCCTAACCATAAGATAGATTGGAATGCTCACTAGGCTTACAAGTATCATGAGCATTTCCTACTATTTTATTTGGATTCCAAAAATAAGTCTTCTCCTTGAACTTTCCAAATTGATTTTCCAAATACAAATCCTTTGATAATCTAACCATGAAATCTTTGGAGATGCTAATTGCTTTTAATCAAGAGTACTCTTAGAAATTTCATTTCCTAAGATGTAATTAACTATGGAGGCTTGCTCCATGGGAACTTAAGAACCTGTTTAATATAAACCTGCTTTTATTCATCCATGTAAAGTAGAGGAAAAATTGCTGGTACATTCATAGACCCATCATGCCTTAGGAGTCCTTATTATGTTATTAGGTCCATTATAGGGTGATGCCTATATCTTTCGAGATAGTACATCATACCTCAATGTTATACCTGATCACCTCAAAAAGTACCCCCCCCTAAATCCAAAAATAAATAGCACAAGGCCCTCTCCTCTGGTCCATTGAATCCTCTCAACATCATCCTTTCTTTTTAGAGTTTAGAGATGTCGATCCTCAAGTAGGCAATGGTTCTTAGACTCATAATGTTGACTGATACACCTGGGTCAACTAGAACTCTGGATAGCTTGTATCTGCCAACATCCACTATAATGTAAAGAGGCAGTTGTGCTCGATCGTCCCTAGGAGTAAGTCTTCATCGCTAAATGTAACTCCTAAGATGTCCTTCGAGTGGCATGCCTCCTCTTTAGTAGGGTCAACTGAGCTAAGCATATCTCTAGATCAAGTAAGGCCTTGATTAGAGATTCCCTCATCTCTTTGGATAAGACAATGGCCTCATATGCTTAACTTAGATGAAACTTTCTAAGGTGTGAGCTAGGACATTGTAATCAACTCGCTTGGTCCTCCATTAGCATATCCATGGGTGGAGCATCCATGGAGGGGCTATATGCTCACTAGAACCAACGACTTTCTTACCCTTATCCTAAAGGGAAACCCTAGAGGTAGAACTTTGCCACTGGGTTAACTTCAATGACTTCTTGGAATGATGAGCTTGTGAAAGTTGTACCTTCTCATGGCATACAGCTTTCTCTATGGGATCCTCGAGTCGCTTGACTCCAAGTCAATCTCAAGAGGTGAACCTGATTGATTCAGAGAAGGATAGTCTGACTCTGAATTAGAAAGAAAAGGATCAAAACTACTAGAGCTATTATTTTTATTTATTCTAAGAGAGCTTTCAACAGGAATAAAATCAAGAGCATTAGAAGTAGATAATATATAAGTAGAATCAACTTTCTTCATTAATTTCTTTTTGGGTGGAGGTACATGATAGAAATCAAGTAAAGTAAGCAGAGTTAGGGATTTAGTGCCCTTATCTATACAACATACAGAAGGATCTATTAATGGTGGAGGAAAGACTTGATGTTTCAATATGTACCCATATCCTGCAACTAGTAAACCTTCCTTGGTGTTGGAGGTTTGAGCTACTTGTGCACCTTCAAGGAAAGCTTCATTTTAGAAATGATCTTCTTAGAGGTTTGCGATAGGGAGATATCATAACCTTCTTTGGTCTTAAGAGGATCGCAAATATCCCAAGTATCCGCAAGGATTACTATAATAGAATTTGGATGGTTATTCTAATAAGTATTCCTTAGATAACTATGGCTCTCAACTTGTAGTTGTGCTCAAGCTAGTCCTTAGAAGTGATACAATACTCTAAGACATGACCTAACATGCAGTGGTAGGGGAAATAGCTAGAATCATCACTCTTGCCCACTTCCTCTAGCCTCTTAGGCTCTGGTAACTGAAAGATAGGTTTCTTTAAGAGATTCTTAAAGATTTTTCTAACTACCTCCCTCTTGAATGAATATGACTTATTCAATCTATTGATAAGAGTTGGTGGAAAGTAGTCAAGATGGATATGAATACCGCTCTAGGGGATGTCAGGTGATGGAAATGGTCAATGTGGTGGCCGCGGTCTATGATGGTCGAGGTGGTCAAGAGGAGGTGGCAAAGGAGGCCGAGCTCATAGTCTCATACCGAACTCGGCTGGTCGCTTCCTCTCCCCATGATGCAACTATCTCTGGCTTCATCTCAAACACCTTTTATAGCTTGGGCCTAGATAAATGGTCGGGAAAGGGCAACTGTTTGGCTTCCTCTTGTAGGCCAACCACCTTGTTGATTAATTTCTTAAATGTATTTATAGTAAAACCCTTAAGCATGAAGGCGACTGGGACATCGTGAGAAGAATCTCAATGGCATGTTTTCGGACAAATGGTTCGCATTTCATACTCGTTGCCACTGATAATGTAATCAACGGGACCTCATTGTGGTTTCTACAATGAGGTCGCCACTCTCGAGCTCCAAAGAAACCTCTTGATAAATATCAAACTCAAAAAATCTTCACCAACCATTGGCCGCTAATCACAATCAAATGTAACACTTGATGATTGCTCTAAAAGGGAAGAGGAGTGCGACCAAGTGTTGCAATAGCCTCTAAAGTGTGCAATGTTATCGGGCTCCCGTATCGAAGATCTTGAAGGATTGTGGAACAAAATCCTAAATAAAATAAAAACTAAATAAAACCTAAACCTAAAAAATTAACTTAAAAATAAATAAAAAATAAAACATAAACCCTAAATTAAAAAAACCCTAAACCTAAAATAAATTAAACTAAAACCTAAACTAAAGTAAACTAAACTAAAATAAATAAAACCTAAACCTAAACCTAAAAAATAAAATAAAAACCAAACCTTAAACCTAAAAATAAAAAATAAAACCTAAACCTAAAAAACAAAATAAAAATAAAACTAAACTAATAAATAAACTTAAACCTAAATGTAAACCTAAAAAATTAAACTAAAATAAAAAACCTAAAATAAATAAACTAAGCTAAATAAAAATAAAAAATAAACCTAAATAGAAATAAAAAATAAAATAAACTAAAATAAATAAAAAATGAATAAAATAAACCTAAACCTACATTTTTTAAAATAAACCCTAAAAAACTTAAAACTAACTAAATACTAAAAATAAAACCTAAACTAACCATAAACCTAAACTTAATTTAAACCCTAAACCCTAACCCTAACCCTAACTAAATAAGCTAAACTTAAACCTTAAACAAAACTTAAACCTTAAACTTAAACAAACATTAAAAAACCTAAACCTAAACTACTATTAAACCTAAACCTAAACTCTAAAGTTTAAAGAAACCTAAGCCCTAAACCTTAAAAAAAATCCTAAAGCTAAACACTAAACCCTAAACCATAAACCTTAAACCTTAACCCAAAACCCTAAACCCTAAAACCATAAACCCTAAAACTCTAAACTTTAAACCTTAAACCTAAACCTTAAATGCTAAAAACCTAAAAACCTAAACCTAAACTAAATTGAACCCTAAAAATAAAATAAATAAAACCTAAACCTAAATAAAATAAAATAAAAACCTAAATTTAAACCTGATTGTAAAATAAAATAAACTTATAAAAATAAATTAAAATAAAATAAATAAAACCCTAAATAAACTTAAAAATAAAATAAACCTAATAAAAAACCTAAATAAAATAAAAACTAAATGTATAATAAAAATAAAATAAACCTAAAATAAAATAAAAACTAAATATAAACCTAACTCTAAAAAATAAACCTTAAAATAAAACCTCAAAATAAATAAAAAGTAAAACCTAAACCCTAAACTAAAAAAAAACCTAACCCTAAAAGAAATTTAAAATAAACAAAATAAAATAAGCCTAAAGCTAAACTAAAATAAAATTACTAAAATAAATAAAACCTAAACCAAATTCTAAAATATACTAAACATAAACCTAAATCTAAACTGAATAAAATAAAATAAAATAAACTAAAAATAAACCTAAACCTAAACTAAAAAATTTAACCTAAAAAATCCAACTAAAATAAAAAACCTAGAACCTAAAGCTAAAAAAATAAAATAAAAAAACCTAAACCTAAACCTAAAATATATAATCAAAATTAACTCAACAAAAAAATAAACCTAAATCTGAACATAAAAAATAAATTAAAATATAAAACATAAACTAAAATAAATAAGCCTAAATAATTAAACTAAACTAAATAAAAAAAATCCTAAATAATAATAAAAAATTAAATAAACTAAAATAAATAAAAAATATACTAAATAAACTAAATAGACCTAAACTTACCAGTTTGTTTAATTTAAAAAAAACCCCATAAACCCTATAACCTAAACTCTAAAAACTCCTAAACCCTGAACCCTAATGCTAAACCTTAAACACTAATGTTAAACCCTAAACCCTAAAATCATAAACTCTAAAACCATAAACCTGAAATCCTAAACCCTAAACCCTAACTAACCCTAAACCCTAAAACCCAAACCCTAAACTTAAACTTAAAGTAACTAAATAAATTAAAAAGTAAACCTAAACTCTAAAACCTAATAAACCTAAACATAAACCTAAACCCTCAGAATGGGCAAAACTTTGACAAAGAATATCCTCACCAAGTCAAATCTAGATCTCAAAGGAAGCAAAGGCAAAGGTGGCGCTTATTGCGTGGTGGGAAAAGCTTTAGGGTTTATATGGTGGTAGAGGGAGGGTTCAGGGATATGATGGGGAATCTTGCTACTCGAGAGGCCAGGGTGGTTCTAATGAGAACTGGATAAACTGAAGAAAGGCTGATCCGATCTGATGCTTATGGAACTATCTCTACAGTAGAAATGATTCTAGCAATCTAGGGTTTTTGATCTCCTATAAGCGTGCTCATTTTTTATCTTTGTCATCACTTGTCTCTTTGAAAACTTGGTGTGTTACATGGTTAATGAAATTGAAAAGAAGAAATATTGAATCTAAATTTATTCTACATTAGAAAAAAAAACCAAAAACCCTAAAACTTAAACTAAAATGTGAACCTTAGACCTTAAACATAAACCCTAAAGCCTAAACCCTAAACCCTAAAAACCATAAACCCTAAACACTAAACCCTAAACTCTAATCCTAAACCCTAAACCCTAACCCTAAAAGCATAAACCCTAAAACCATAAATCCTAAATCCTAAACCTTAAACCCTAAACCCTAAACCCTAAACCCCAAACCCTAAACTAAACCCTAAACCCTCAACTAACCCTAAACCCTAAAAAGCTGAAAACTTAATCCTAAATAAAATAAAACATAAAAATAAAATAAATAAAAAAATCTAAACCAAAATAAAATAAAAAATAAAATAAAATAGAAACCTAAACTAAAGTGAAAAATAAAAAACCTAAATAAAATTAAAACTAAACCTAAAATAAAAAAATAAACTTAAAATAAAATAAAATAAAATAAAAACTAAATAAAAACCTAAACTTAAAAATAAATAAATAAAATAAAACGTAAATCCTAAACCTAAAATAAAAATAAAATAAAACAAAACGTAGACTAAAATAAAATAAACTAAAATAAATAAATCCTAAACCTAATCCTAAAATAAACTAAACCTAAACCTCAACCTAAACCTAAAATAAAATAAAATAAAATAAAAATAAACCTAAACCTAAACTAAAAAATATAAACTAAAAATAAACCTAAAATAAAAAACCTAAACCTAAACTTAAAAAAATAAAATAAAACCTAAACCTAAACCCAAAAAAAGTAAAATAAAATTAAAACTCAACTAAAATAATAAACCTAAAACCTAAACCTAAACCTAAAACTAAACTAAAATATAAAATAAAGCCCAAATAAAATAAATAAAGCTAAAATAAATAAACTAAACTAAATAAAAATAAAAAATAAACCTACATAAAAAAATTAAATAAATTAAAATAATAATAAATTAATTAAATAAACTAAGTAACCCTAAACCTACTAGTTTGCTTAATTTTTTTTAAAAAAAAAAAATCGTAATCTCTGAACCCTAAATCCTACACCCTAAACCTTAAACCCTAAATCCAAAACCAACAACACTAAACCCTAGTCCTTAAACCATAATAAAATGTTGAACACTAAACCCTAAATTAACCCTAAACCCTTAAAACCCTAAACCCTAAAGCCTAAACACTAAACCCTAAACCCTAAATGGAAAATCCTAAACCCTAACCCTAAACCATAAACATTAAACCCTATAAAACCCTAAGCCTTAAACCCTAACCGTAAACCCTAAATGCTAAAGCATAAACCCTAAACCCAAACCCTAAAACTAAACCTAAAGTAACTAAATATATTAAGAAATAAACCTAAACCCTAAAACCTAATAAACCTAAACCCCAAGAATGGTAACCTTGAGAGAACATCACCATCAACCAAGCTCAATCTAGATCTATGGAAAGGCGAAGGCGTTATCATAGTGGGGATCTCGAGATGTTTGTGGATATGGAGGTGGTGGTCAGAGAAGTGGTGGTTATGGACGCAGGAGGAGCGATGGAGGTGACAACCATTGTGGTGGCAAAGGGAGAGATCAGGGATTTGATGAAGGATTCCGCTACTCGAGAGAGGGTAGTTGATGGCAACCGGTGAATGAAGAATGGCGACCGATCACTTATGGAGATGTGTCTTTACATTAAAGATGATTCTAATTATATAGGGTTTTTTATTTGCTGTATGTGTGCTCATTTTTTATCGATGTCGTCACTTGTTTCTTAGAAAACTTGCTGTGTTACGTGGTTGGAAGAAATGTTGAATCTGAATTTGTTCTCAGTTAAAAAAAAATAAAAACCCTAAACCCTAAATTAAAACTTCAACCATAGACCTATAACCTAAACTCTAAACTCTAAACACAAAAAACCCTAAACCCTAAAACCTAAACACTAAACTCTAAAACCCTAAACCCCAAAACCATAAACCCTAAACCTAAACCCTAAATCCTTAACCAACCCTAAACCCTAAACCCTAAACTATAAACCCTAAACCCTAACAAGCTAAAAACTTAAGCTTAAACTAAATAAAACTTAAAAATAAAATAAATAAATAAACCTAAACAAAAATAAAATAAAAAATAAAATAAAATAAAAACCTAAACTAAAACCTAAACCTAAACCTAAAGCTAAACCTAACCTAAAGAGAAAATAAAATAAAAATAAAATAAACTAAAATATAAATAAATAAAACCTAAACTAAAGTAAAAAAATAAAATACCTAAATAAAATAAAAAACTAAAAAAAAAAAAAATAAAATAAAACTAATATAAAATATAATAAAACCTAAACCTAAAAAATAAACCTAAAAATAAATAAAAAATAAAACCTCAATCCTCAATTAAAAAAATAACTTAAGCCTAAAATAAAAAAATAAACCTAAACCTAAAATAAACTAAACCTAAACCTAAACCTAAACCTTAAATAAAATGAAATAAACTAAAAAATAAACCTAAAATAAATCTAAAATAAAACATAAACTTAAGCCTAAAAATAAAATAAAAAAACTTAAACCTAAGCAAAATAAAAATAAACCAAACTAAAATAACCTTAAACCTAAACCTAAAAAACTAAATGAAAACCTAAACTAAAATAAATAAACCTAAAATATACAAACTAAACTAAATAAAATAAAATAAAACCTAAATAAAATTACAAAATAGAATAAACTAAAATAAATAGAAATTAAACTAAACAAACCTAAACCTAAGAGTTTACCTAATTTTAAAAAAATGATAAATACAAAAACCCTAACCCTAAACCCTAAACCCTAAAAGTAACCCTAAACCTTAAACCCTAAACCCTAAACCCTAAACTTTAAAACCTTAAACACTAAACCCTAAATCTTAAACCCTAAACCCTAAACCCTAAATCGTAAACCCTAAATCCTAAATCCTAAACCTATAACCCAAAACTCTAAACCAACAACCTACAATCCAAAACATTAAACCCTAAACCCTAAACCCTAAAACCTAAACTATAAAAACCTAAAAACTTATACGTAAACTAAATATAACCAAAAAATAAAATAAATAAAAAAACCAAAACCTAAATAAAATAATAAAAGAAAATAAAATAAAAACCTAACCTAAAACCTAAACCTAAACATAAAAAAATTTTAAAAATAAAACAAACTAAACTAAAATAAAATGAATAAAAACCTAAACTAAAGTAAAAAAATAAAATACCTAAATAAAATAAAAACTAAACCTAAAAAAAATAAAATAAAACTAATATAAAATATAATAAAAACCTAAACCTAAAAAAATAAACCTAAAAATAAATAAAAAATAAACCTCAATCCTCAATTAAAAAAATAACTTAAACCTAAAATAAAAAAAATAAACCTAAACCTAAATTAAAATAAACTAACCTAAAATAAATAAAACCTAAACCTAAAATAAACTAAACCTAAACCTAAACCTAAACCTAAATAAAATAAAATAAACTAAAAAATAAACCTAAAATAAATCTAAAATAAAAAATAAAACCTAAGCCTAAATAAAATAAAATAAAAACCTAAACCTAAGCCTAAAAATAAAAAATAAAACCAAACCTGAAAAATAACCTTAAACTTAAACCTAAAAAATAAACTAAAATGAAAAACCTAACTAAAATAAATAAAACCTAAAATATACAAACTAAACTAAATAAAATAAAACCTAAATAAAATTACAAAATAATAAACTAAAATAAATAGAAATTAAACTAAATAAACTTAAACATAAGAGTTTACTTAATTTTAAAAAATAATAAATACAAAACCCTAACCCTAAACCCTAAACCCTAAAAGTAATCCTAAACCTTAAACCCTAAACCATAAACCTTAAACTTTCAAAACCTTAAACACTAAACCCTAAATCTTAAACCCTAAACCCTAAACCCTAAATTCTAAACCCTAAACCCTAAATCCTAAACCTATAACCCTAAACTCTAAACCAACAACCTACACTAAAATGAAAAACCTAAAACTTAAACCTAAAAATATAAACTAAAATGAGAAACCTAAACTAAAATAAATAAACCTAAAATATACAAACTAAACTAAATAAAATAAAATAAACCTAAATAAAATTACAAAATAGAATAAACTAAAATAAATAGAAATTAAACTAAATAAACCTAAACATAAGAGTTTACTTAATTTTAAAAAAATAATAAATACAAAAACCCTAACCCTAAACCCTAATCCCTAAAAGTAACCCTAAACCTTAAACCCTAAACCATAAACCCTAAACTTTAAAACCTTAAACACTAAACCCTAAATCTTAAACCCTAAACCCTAAACCCTAAATTCTAAACCCTAAACCCTAAATCCTAAACCTATAACCCTAAATCATAAAATTCCAATATGATAGTAACCTAGGTAGTGTCTAAATGGGGTCATAAAGGATGTGATGCAAAAATCCAGAGGAGGCACTACTATTTATCAGCCACGGAAAGAAAGCTTATAGGTGTATGATGGCCAACTCAAGTAAAGCACTTACATCTACCATGAGTGGTGTATCAAGAACCAACCAACCTAAGGTGTATCCATCAGTCTAGTGAGAACCATCCAACCTAAGGTGTCTGTCAGTATGCTACTGGCAATATGGAAAGAAAGCATGTAGGCTTACAACTTTCCAAGTGAAATTGATGATTAGAATAGTCTGTCGTCGATGGGACATATGCTATCTGACCTAGAATGACAATTAAGCGGGGAGCCCCGAGGAAGGATTGGACCTATACTTGAGGCATTTAGGAAGGAAGGAGCCGCTAGGGGACTTATCCTAAACCTCAAATATACTCGACCCAATAAGTGCACGATGGCTAATCCAAGAAGAAATCATAAGACTCACATCCTCTTAAACTAAGCCAACATAAGGTACCGCCATATGCAATACTAAACTAACAAGGAGCTTATCTAGTAAGTAAGGAAGGAAAGCAACTTACATCCTCCAAAGCAAGAAGACCACTAGGGTGACCCAAGTGGTAACACCTCGCCAAAAGAAAGCAACTAAGTGAGTGCCGCTGAGGGCATTATCTCAACTCAGAGTAGCCTGAGACAAAAGATATGTGCTTGTTTATATGTTTATATGTAGTTTGGGTTTATGTTGTGTAGTTGAAGGATAGGACACCACTCGAGTTTCATACACCTACCCTAAACACATCGTGGCAAATTTGCAAACAAGAATACATTTAACATGGAAGAGATTGAATTCAAAATAGAATTTTCATTGATGATATTTATTTTTAAACATGATTTATAATATTTATTTAAGTCTAGCCCATTTATTAGAAGAATTGGGCTCTCTCCCTTATGATTAATAAGTTGATAAGATCCTCCTTGGTAGGCCTTCTCTATGGTGAAAGGGCCTTCCCAAGTGGGTTCAAACTTGCCTCCCATCTTATGATGGGCAACAATCGGTCTCCTTAGAACTAAAATAAGCTCTCCTACTTGAAAAGCTCTAAGATGAATCAACTTATTGTGAGCTCAAATCATTTTAGCTTTGTACAACTCGAGGTTTTTGGCATGCTCGCAGGCATCTCTTTTCTAAACATTTGAGCTCTTCTAATAGCAACTTAGTGTTCTACTCTGTTGTGATCATGCTACCCACAGCTATCCTCAATGATGGGAGTTGGACTTCTAATGGTAGAATGACTTCGGACCCATACACTAAGGAGAAAGGAGCAGGCAAAGTTTGAGTTCTATATGTGGTGTGGTATGCCCACAAGGCTTCAAATAACCGTTCATGCCACTGTCACTTATTATTGTCGAGTGTCTTCTTTAGTATTTGGATGAGAGTTTTGTTGAAGGCATCTGCTAATCTATTTGACCTCGGCTAGTTGATGGTATAATATCTCTAATCTATGTTGTGTCACTGGGCAAAGTTGTTTATCTCGGTGCTCTTGAATGCAGTATCATTATCAAATATAATTCATCAGGTATAAATTATATACATGATATGGTTCCTAAAAAATTGGAGCACATAGCTTTGACCACTCACGTAATCACCTTCTCCCATTTGGAAAAGTAAATAAGATAAATGATGACCTTGGAAGAAGGAGGATCAATCAGACCACTATGTTAATACCCCAACACTCGAGGCCATGTATGATGTAGAATGTTGGGTATGGTGAGCTCACCGTAACCAAGTTGGTGGCATCGCCTAGTCATATCCATGTAATCTTTGATTATCGGTGTCCAGTGGTATCCTAGTCTCTTGATCTTGGGTTTCATCTTTAGATTGGTGGCTCCATAATCTGAGTGATCATGATCTTAAAACTTTGTGCTTAAATAAATAATATAACCACATATGATTGAAAGATCACAAGACACACCATCCACAAGAGCATAAGAAAGTGCTCTACTTCATCGATAGCTAGACTTCTCTTGTAGTTTATCTTTATTTAAGTTATCCATGAATGGTTGCCTACAATCTAACTCCTCATCCTTCTTGGCAATGGTAACCTCCCCTTCAAGAGAGTACTATTTGATGAGTTCAATATCAATAAAGGATAAAACTTATCTATTTTGGACCTTTATTGATGGATCATCCTTCAGACATGCCAACTTCTTAGCAAGCTTGGCTAAAGTATATGCTACGGTGTTCTCTCCTCGAGGAATCTTATAAATGATAACCTCTAGGATTTAGGCCAATAACTCTATGGTATACTTATTATAGTGATGGAGCATGGGCTTTATAACCTTAAAAGACCAAATTTAGTTGATAACTAGCTGAGAATCTCCAAAAATGTTGATATTTTGGATGCTTAGAGTAATGACTAACTCCAGATTGACAATCATAACCTCATATTCAGCTTTGTTATTAGTGCAACGATTGGACAGATGATATGAGAATCTCATAACATCATAGTCTAAAGTAAAGATAACTATTCCTAGCCCTATTTTTCTTAGAATAGTAGATTATGGTTCTTCTCCTCTTTGAGAGGAAGTTGCACCATCAAAGTACATCTCCCAACTGTGAGTGCTAGCATGCCCTAAGTTCATGATTTATTCATCGAGGAGATATTCACTAAGCAGAGAGTCAACAAGAAGTTGGTGTTCTACTAAGAAATCTGCTAGCAGTTTTCCATTCACCACAGAGAGGTTTGAAGGTAATCAAACTGTGAGAGGATCATGGACCATCGTGCCAATCATCTGGATAGCGTCGACCGTGTCACCAGATACTATAGTGGATTGCTCCTAGAGATTAAGTTCATCTTATGAAGAAGCATGTAGTGTTATAGCTTTTGGATGCAAAGATTAAAGCTAGACAATGCTTCTTAATGGGTGGATAATTAGCCTCAATAGGGATTAAGCGGTGGCTGAGGTAGTAGAGAGTATTTTCCATCCCTTTGTCATTGTCTTGGGCCAACAAAACACCAAAGGAGTTGTCTAACACAATAGTGTAAAGTGTGAGCAGCTTGCTCGGGATAGGGACTACAAGAACCCATGGTGACATCAAGTATTGTTTGATGCCTTCGAAGGCATGCTCACACTTATCATCCCACTTAAACTTGGCATCTTTTTTGGCAAGTGCTGAGAATGGTTGACATCTTCCTGATAAGTTGGATATAAAGCATCTTAGATATGCCAATCGCACTTATAATGATTTGAGTTGAGTTAAACTGTATATTTCATCTTCAGGGTCCATCTATAAGTAGTGTATATTTCATCTTCAAGGGCCATCTTTATTTGGTTATATCCAAATAAGCCATCTATGAACGAGAAGACTGCATGAGATGAGGCAATGTGCACCATCAGCTCTGACATTGGTAGTGAAAATTAATCTTTTGGACATACCCTATTTAGATATGCCAATCGCACTTGTCATCCCTAAAATTGACACATATGTAAATTTGGTCATTCTTTTTCTTAACTGCGATGGCTAACTAGGTAGGGTATTTTCTTCCGATGATATCGATCAATTTCTTGACTTGAAAAATGACCTATTATTCTATGTCTAATCGCATGTCTAGTTTGCTTGATAAGGTTAAATAGGTCTATTGCTAGTTTAAAGCTACGTCAAGATCCAATCTAGGCATCTCTTCATAACTCCATGCAAAGTAGTTCTTAAACTTAGTAAATAGCCTAACTAAGTCATTGGTTTCAATTTCATTCAACAAAGAACGATGTTATGTGGGTCTTCTTCAATAAGTCAATTTTCTTGAGATGCCGATGGTTGACTTGATCTCTTCTTTGAACCTAGTGCATCTTTGACTTCAAAATCATTTGGATCATCCAAGTTTCTAAGCATAGCTCCTCATATGAGTTTATGTGATTTGAAAAGAACTAATTTGATTCTAAATGATTAGTGATGACTATGCAGTAATTATCATCATCGACTAGATCCACTATACCAAATCTTAGTCTCGGTCTTGATTGAGAGCTTTTGCATTTATTTTTCCATATTCTTTCAAAATAGTCTGACTTGTGCTTTGACCAAGTATATGGGATTAACCCTTTCTTTGCTAAATTATGAACAAAAGACAAATACCAATCAAAAGGTAATTCTATTAAATCTTTATATGAATCATTCTCAAGTTCTACATCAATTTCATGACTTGTTGATGATGTTCCCTGAAAGAACTTCTGAGTCTTCACACCTATGGATGACTTAGGGGCTTCCTTAACTACCAAACCCTCAACTTTTTGAGAGGAAAGTAGGGTTAGAGCTAAGGTTCCCAACCGATGCCTAACTGTTTCACATATAGACTTGGATACACTTATGCTTTGCTTTGGAGCCCGATCTTCATCACTATTTGGCTCAAGATTCACCTCCAAGAGAATCTATAGCTGAGAAGAGTGGGCTGGTGTGCTACCCATATAAGGCTCATTCTAAGAAAACTTGCATCTCGTGTGATCTTGACCATTGGATCCCCTTCGATCGATGTCCTGAAGGTGTGGGATCTTTTTGGAGTTGATCCGAGCTCAGGTAAACTGGGATCAAGTGAGCATTGGCAGACAAACTCCCTTCTTTCTCACTCGTGTGATGTTGAATCACACATCGTCCATTTAGCATGATCAAAATGGACTGTCACGATTAGTTTCCTAGATCGATCTAATTTAATCTTATTAAGTTGTGGATTAACCGTCCGATCACAGTCGGACCTAAAGCATGTTCCTGCATAGAACCGAAATGATAAGTATTAATTAGAATCTCACTGCCACATGGAAAGTGCCTCATGTCACGCGTGGTGCCAACAAGATTAGGCTTTCAATTTAATTAATCATTTTATAAAACTTCTAAAAATCATAAAAATCATAGGAAATAAAAAAATTCAAATAAGTACTCATTTTAATGGTATTTAATAGAATAATTAATGAAAAATGCTATTAACTAATTTTGAATAGTAATTAATGTTTAATTAAGTTTAATTACAAAATTTATTAGCATAAAACTTAAGAAATTAATCCCAAATTTTGTGGATTAATTTAATGGGATGACCTCGCCTCTCATGATTTTTTTGGGACTTATTGCTCACTTAATTAGGAAAATTGACTAATTAAACCTTAACGTCTCTTTTAAGTTAATGATTAATTAATCCCATGAACAATATTAAATTTGTTAATTAAGTTTATCAATCATTGTTCAAAAGTAAGTGAACTAAGGAATACGGTTGAGTCCCCTTTCCCTAAGTTCATTTCACCCTATTTTAAAATGAAATTAATTAAGATTTTACTAATTAATTAAATCACTTAATCAAATTGAAATCATAATCACATCATACCTTAATTAATTAAATGATGGGGTAGATCTTTAGGTGTTTAATAACATAAAGGAGTTTAATGAAATTATGTTTAGTCCACATGTGTGGGAAATCCATAAGAGTAATAAATTAAGTCTCTTAATCAAATTAACTATCAATCATGAGCCAATTGCATTAGGCCCCTTTTATTTCCTATGATCATTGCAAGTTTATTTTCTATGCATATTATGTTGGCTCATAATTATTTAGTTAGTTACTTTAAAGTGACATAGGTAAAATTAATTCATCTAATTAAAAGTTCAACTTAATTAACCCATAAAATCAACTTAATTACATTTCCTTAACTTAAATCAAATCACTAATGTTGGAATGGGTTTAAATCAACATGTAATGATTTCTCTTCTCTTCTTTAAATCAAATCAAAACTTAATTAATAAAGAAGCTTTGGTTTGCTTTAAATAATCTTATTTGATTTGATAGTCCTTAAGAACTAGTTTGGTTGAATGAATCACAAGCTTATATTTGATTGTCCTCTTTCCAATCATGTTAAATCTGGTATGTCATTTGAATTCATGCATCCATCTTTCAAAATCAAGTAAAATAAAATAGGTTTCCTTTATGTAAGCTTGCATGTGTTGATTTAATTCAATATATGTGTGGCTATTATCACTATTAAATCCAAATGTATTTTTTCAAAAGCTTATAAATGAATAATAATATGTGTTATGAGGCTAGTTATAAAGAAATAACAAAAGCAAATTTTTATAGCGTAAGTGCAAGAATGTTTAGCTCTATTTCCTATATTCATGTGATAATTTATATAAGATTGAATGGTAATGGGTATATAATCTAGAAATCCAGGGAACAAGAGGCTTTAGCTAGCCCCAAGAAGGTCATTTGATTACCTCACTTCCCTAGTTTGTTACTTGGTTGATGAAATTGAAAAGAAGAGATGTTGTATCTGAATTTGTTCTCTATTAAAAAAAAAACCCAAAAAACCTAAACCATAAACTAACACCTGAACCCTAAACCTAAAACCTAAACCTAAATCCTAAACCCTAAACCTAAAAACCCTAAACATTATACCCTAAAACATACAACCCAAAACCCTAAACCCTAAGCCCCAAACCCTAAACCCTAAACCCTAAACCCTAAACACTAAAAACATAAAAACCTAAACCTAAACTAAATAAAACCTAAAAATAAAATAAATAAATAAATAAACCTAAAATAAAATAAAAAATTAAAAACCTAATAAACCTAAACCTAAACCTAAAATATATAATAAAATAAAACTAAATTATAATAAAATAAATAAAAAACCTAAACTAAACTAAAAAAATAAATAAACAAATAAATAAAATACATAAATAAAATAAAACAAACGTAAAATAAAATAATAAAATAAACCTAAAATTCAATAAAAAATAAAACTAAATAAAACCTAAACTAAAAGAAACAAAAATAAAATAAAAATAAAACCTAAACCTTTAAAAAAAAAACCTAAACCCAAAACAATCAAAATAAATAAAAAACATAAACCTATACCTAAACCTAAAATAAACTAAACCTAAACTCTAAACTAAATAAAATAAAATAAACTAAAATAAACCTAAACCTAAACTAAAAAAAACTAAAATAAACCTAAAAAATAGAAACGAACCTAAACCAAAAATATAAATAAAACCTAAACTTATAAAATAAAAAAATACAACTAAACAAAATAAACCTAAACCTAAACCTAAAAAATAAACAAAATAAAATCCTAAACAAAAAAATAAATATAATAAATAAATAAATAAAATAAACCTAAATAAAATAAAATAAAATAAACTAAAATAAATGAAAAATAAACTAAATAAACTAATAAACCTAAATCTATAGGTCTACTTAATTTAAAAAAAACCTAAACAAAAAACCTTAAATCCTAAACCCTAAACCCTAAAACTAATCCTAAACAATGAACCCTAAACCTATAAACCTAAACATACAACCTTAAACCCTAAACTCTAAACCCTAAACCCAAAACCCTAAATCCTAAACCCTAAACCCTATCCCTAAAACCTAAACCTAAACCCTAAACCCTAAACCCTAAACCCTAAACCCTAAAACCCTAAACCCTATACCCTATACCCTAAAATAACCATAAACACTACACCATAAATGCTAAAAAGCCTAAACCTTAAAGCCTAAACCCTAAATTCTAAACTAACCCTAAACCCTAAGCTAAAAAAATGTAAACTTAAAATATACAAAAAAAAAAACATAAACCTCTAAAATAAATAAAATCTAAACCTAAACCAAAAATAAACTAAACCTAAACCCTAAACTAAATAAAATAAAATAAATTAAAAATAAACCTGAACTTAAACTAAAAAAAACTTAAAATAAAATGAAAATAAAAACCGAAAACCTAAAGCTAAAAAAAAATAAAATAAAAACCAAAACCTAAACCTAAAAAATAAAATAAAAATAAAACTAAACCAAAAAATAAACATAAACCTAAAAAATAAGCTAAAATAAATAAACCTAGAATAAATAAACTAAACTAAATAACATAAAAAATAAATGTAAATAAAATAAAAATAAAATACTAAAATAAATAAAACAAACTAAAATGAACTAAATAAACCTAAACCCATCAGATACTAATTAAAACCATAAACACTAAACCTAAACCCCAAGCCTAAATTGTAAATGTTAAACCCTAAACCCTAAAACTAATCCCAAACTAAACCTAAACCCTAAAAAAACTCTAAACCTAAAAACTAAATCAACCCTAAACCTAAATAAACCTAAATCTAAACTAAACCTAAACCCTAACCCTAACCTATACTAAACCTATACCTAAACCCTAAAATTCTAAACCCTAAATAACCCTAAAACCAAAGCTAACCTAAACCCTAAACTAAACTAAACCCTAAACCCTAAACCTAACCCTAACATTAAACCCAAAACCCTAAACTCTAAAACCTAAACCTAAACTAAACTCTAAACCCTAAAACCTAAAACTTAAACCTAAACTAAATTAAATATAAAATAAAATAAATAGAAAATTGAAACCTAAATAAACTAAAATAAAATAAAATAAACTAAAACCAAAACCTAAACCTAAGAATAAAATAAAATAAACTAAAATTAAATAAATTAAAACCTAAACTAAATGAAATATTAAAGTAAAAATGAATAAAACCTAAATAAAAAAACATTAAACCAAAATAAAATAAAATAAAAAATAAAAAAACCTAAACCTAAAAAAATAAACCTTAAAATAAAGCTTAAAATAAATAAAAGATAAAACCTAAGCAAACCTAAACTTAAACATAAACTAAATAATATAAAATTAACTAAAAATAAACCTAAACCTAAACTAAAAAAATAAAACTTTAAAATTAATCTAAAATCTAAACCTAAAATAAAATAAAATATAAACCTACACCTAAACCTAAAATAAAAAATAAAACTTAAGCCTAAAAAATAAAATAAAATAAAACTCAACAAAAAAAATAAACCTAAACCAAAAAAAAATAAACTAAAATAAATAAACATTAAATAAATAAGCTAAAATAAATAAAAGTAAAAAATAAACCTAAATAAAAATAAAAATAAAATGAACTCAAAGAAATAATAAATAAACTTAAACCTATCAGTTTACTTAATTTTTAAAAAAAATCCTAAAACCTAAATCCTAAATCTTAAACCCTAAACCCTAAACCCTAAACCTACAACCCTAAACCTACAACCCTAAACCCTAAACCTTAAAGCTAAACCCTAAACCCTAAACCCTAAACCCTAAACCCTAAACCTTAAACCCTAAATCGTAAAACCTACAACCCTAATCCCTAAACCCTAAATTAACCCTAAATTTTAAACCATAAACTAACCCTAAACACTAAGAATGAGCAAAAACTTCATAGTAGGAACATCACCATCATCTAAGCTCAGTCTAGATCTGGTGTGGAGGCGAAGGTAGAGGTGGCATTTATTATAGTGGTGGTGGGGGATCTGGAGGTGTTGGGGGACATGGAGGTGATGGTCAAAGCATTGGTGGTTATGGAGGTGAGAGGAGTGACAAAACTTATAGCCGTGGTGGTGGTTGAGGGAGAGATCGGGGATATGATGGTGGATCCTAGTACTCGAGAGGTGGGGGTGGTTCTGATCAAAATTGGAGAAATTGATGAACGACTGATCCGATCTACTGCTTATGAAATTGTCTTTAGCATAGAAATGATTTTACTTATCTAGGGCTTTTGATTCACTCTATAGGTGCACATTTTTGATCTATGTCGTCACTTGTGTCTTAGAAAACATGGGGTACTAATTGGTTGATGAAAAAAAAATGTTCAATCTGAATTTATTCTCTATTAAGAAAAAAAACCTTAAACCCTAAACTGAAACTTAAACCCTAAACTTAAGACCTAAATCCTAAAATTTAAACCCTAAACCCTAAACCCTAAACTCTAAACCCTAAAAATCTAAAAACCTAAACCTAAACTAAGTAAAACCTAAACATAAAATAAATAGAAAACCTAAAATAAAATAGAATAATAAAGTTAAATAAAATAAAAACATACTAAAACCTAAACTTAAAACTAAAAAAAATCAAATAAAAGATTAAAACTAAAATAAAATAAAATAAATAAAAACCTAAGCTAAACTCTAAAATAAAAAACCTAAATAAAATAAAAACTAAACCTGAAATAAAAATAAAATAAACTTAAACTAAAATAAAATAAAATCAAATAAAAACCTAAACCTACAAGTTTACTTAATTTAAAAAAACATAAAAATAATAAAAACTAAATTTTTAAAAAAAATCCTTACCCTAAACCCTAAACCTTAAACCCTAAAACCCTAAATCCTAAGACCCTAAACTACCCGTCTTCCTCTCAGATGTGCTCCCTCTCTAGCGATTTCGTGTTCCCGTGCAATTCTCTACAGTTTGGCTACATTTCGGGCCACCCCGATCGTGATCATTATTTTATTGCTTATTTGCACTTCCTCATTGCTTATGTGCATTTCCATCATGATCATTGTTTTATTGCTTGTTTGTGCTTCCTCTGGTTGCTTATGTGATTCTCACTGGATTGTTCAATGGTAATCGCTCTGCAAAACTCAACTCATCGCTCCTGGATGCACCAGCTTTAACCTCCAACCCTAAAGGTACTTTGGATCCGATTGCATCCATTAATGCACCTGCTATCAAGTCCTTTAAGGATGCTCTTTCTGGTAAGATCCCTTGCTCTAATGCCTCGGTTAACTTAATTTCAACCTCTTTCCATGGATTTCCAGTTGTCATGTGTTCTGACCAGGATGTGGAGAAATTAGCTAAGCCTTTTGAGTTCTTTTGGTTGGTAAATTCTCTTTACGGCGCCCTACTCTAGATAATATTCGATATTTCTTCCATAGCTTAAAGCTTTCGGGAGTCCTCACTATTGGGCTGATTGATCCTCGACATATCCTCATTCAATTATCAAATGATTTAGACTATTCGTGAGTCTTTGCTTGCTGCTCCTATTTTGTGTATAATTGTTAAATGAGGCTCTTAAAATGGTCACCTTTTTATGTTAAAGAGGAATCCCTATTGTTCCTTTATGGCTTGCATCCCAACATGAGAATTCACTATGTTGCTCACCAAGTTTTGTTTGCGGTTGGGGCTCTATTTGGTAGACCCCTTCAAATTGATCAAGCCACTGCCGCTAGATCTCGGCCATCTATTGCACGCATTTTGGTTGAGATTGAAATTACCAAAAAAATACCTCAAAGAAGATTGGATTGGTTCAAAAAAATTCGGATATAACCAGAAAGTAGAATTTGAAAATTTTCCTATCTTTTGCACTCACTGTAAGATCCATGGTCAGGAGCACTCTGAATGCTTTGTATTGCACCATAACCTTAAAAAGAATATATCACAGGATACTAATACCTCTCTTGGAACTGGGAAAACCAATAAGTTAGCTTATATGCCTAAAGCTACTCATAATGGAACTCATCCTCCTACACCTACCCCTTTATTACCTTCTAATTTGTCTAATGGGAAACATTTTGAGCTTGCTATAAATGCTACTATTGAAGTAAAAGTAAACTAATGATAACTACTTCTACTTGTAATAATTTGGCTTCTCATGACAATCCTTTGCTACATTTGAATCTTAATGACAATCTGAATGGGAATCTAATATTGGATCAAAATAATGTTGATCCTTTGGTGTCAGACCAAAATCTGAATATGCATCATGGCAAGGAAAATGAAATTTGTACTATTAATGGTGGAACCTCCCCTTCTATTTCTACAGTGATACTCGTGCAATCCAAAATTTTCATTCTAACTATGATCCAAGAAGGAGAAATCACCACTAAAATATTGACCTCGCTATTTTGGATACCAAAAACCAATCCCTTTCTGATTGAGACACTTTGGATATTGATAGACCCTTCTAAACTGTTATTAAAAAAAATCTGATAAAGCCAAAATGACTAATAATAATTTCACTAGAACCACACGTTCTTCTCTAACACCTCACAAATAATTATGTCCACCTCCCTTCCTTTTTCCATTTTCTTTTTTTTACCTTTTCTTTTTTGGATTTTTTCTTATGATTAATTTTCTTATTTGGAATATCCGGGGTTGTGGGACACTCCCTATCCGAAACTGTGTTAGGAGCCACTGTCGTGCTCATAACATCAAATTTCTTATTATTATTGAGCCTTTCATTAACTCTTCCAAGATTGCCCATGTTGCTAGATCGCTTGGATTTCAAAATTTCTTCTTCAATCTTAATAATAAAATTTGGTGTTTTTGGAATAATTCCATCACCATTTCAATCATTGATGATCTTGATCAATTGGTTAATGTCAAAATCTCATTAGGTGAGTTTTCAGCTTTTGGTTCCTTCATCTATGCTTCTTGTAATAGAGCTGGTAGGAACATCCTTTGAATCACTTAAGAACCTTCCTCCTCGCTAACCTTCCCGGTTGGTTGGGGTGATTTCAACACTATCATTGCTTCTTTGAAAAGGAGGGGAGGATGTTCTCCAAACCTCCATTCCATGGAAGACTTCTCTAATATGATCTTAGATTATAATCTGATTGACATTAGTTTTTCAGGGACTGATTACAAGTGGCATAACTCTAGACTTTGGTAGCATCTTGACAGGACCCTCTTTAATTCTCTTTGGATCAATCAATGGCCTCTTACTTCTATTGAGCATTTAACTTTGTCTGATCATGCTCCTCTTTTGATCTCTATCAAAACTCCCCTCTTAACCCTTCTACTCCCTCACCTTTTAGATTCCAAAATATGTGGACCCAACATGGCGATTTCACTAATGTTGTTTTCACTAATTGGATGGCTCATTCACTCGAGATAACTCAAGTGCATGATTCGCTTTGGCTTAAGCTCAAGAGGCTTAAACAAAACCTCAATTGGTGGAACAAGCATATTTTAAAAATCTTTTACCAATCTTAAAGCTATGGAACAAGTGGTTTGTTCTCTTGAAGAGGTTATCTTAACCCATCCCAAGTTTGATGAGTTGAGCATTGCCAAAGATAGTTTGATTAATTACCAAAATATGGAGGAAACCTATTGGTAAAAAAGCCACTAGCAAACATATTGATGGCTAATAAAACACAAGGTACTTTCATGCTATTTACAATAAACGGAAAGCTTTAAACTCGATTAAAAAAATTAAGAACTCTAATGATGGCTGAATAATTGATAACAATGAAATTAATGAATCTATCATACATCACTTTCAAAATTTATTAAATTCTAATCCTTCAATAGATACGCCCTCCAACACCCATCTAATCTCTTATATGACTAAATGAGGATAACCATTTGCTAACTATGTCCCCTCGAAGCGGAGATTATTCTCAATAGAATGAAAATTGATTATGTCGGCCTGATGGTTTTATGACTCATTTCTTTTAGCATTGTTGGCCTTTTATTAAATCTAATCTTGTTGATGTTGTTATTGATTTCTTTGATGGCAGCTCTATTCCCAGATATTTTTCAAGTACTTCTATTATCCTTATTCCTAAAACTAACAATCCTGAATCTTGGGGCAATTTTAGACCTATTAGTCTTTGCACCTTTTTCCAAAAACTCATTACTAAATTAATTAATAATAGGATTAGCCCCCTGCTCCCTAAAATTATCTCCCCTAACCAAACTGGCTTTGTTAAAAATAGAGCCATATCTGATAATATTCTTCTCGCTCAAGAGCTGGTTCATGACATTGATGTTTCTTCCAGATGAGGTAATATTCTCTTCAAACTGTACATCTCTAAAGCCTTTGACAACCTCTCGTGGGATTTCCTCTTTCAAATCTTACATTTGTTTGGTTTCTCTGATAATTTAATCTGGCTTATAAAAAGTTGTATCACTATTGTCTGGTTTTCTATTATCATAAATGGTGAGTCCCTTGGTTTCTTTACTTCGAGCCATGGTTTGCATCAAGGTGACCCTCTTTCTCCTTCTCTTTATCATTCTTGAATATCTTTGGAGGAGCCTCAATGATCTTTTCATTAAAAAACCTAACATGGGTTTTAAAACTCATGGTGGTTTCCTGCTTTCTCATCTTAGCTTTGATGATTTTATAATCTTCCCTCTCTTCAACATGTTAAAACTATTAAGAATCTCTTAAATGATTTTGGCAAAGTTAGTGGTCTCTTCCTTAATGAAAGAAAATGCTATTTTATTCCCTCAACTAAGATTCCTAACAATAGACTTAATCAAATCTCCAGAATTACTAATTTTAAGCAAAATGAACTTCCCATTAATTATCTTGGGGCTCCACTTTTTAAAGGCCAGAAAAGATCTCATCTTTTTGATAACCTTATTCAAAAAATTTCTAATAAAATTTCGAATTTCATTTACTCTTTTGGTGGTAGCCTTACCTTGATTAAGAGCACTCTTAATTCCATGCCTTTATATCTCATCCAAACCATTATGCCGACCATTTCTAGCATCAACAGAATTGAGCGCCTCCTAAACAAATTTTTCTGGGGCTCCAATACCTCTTCTAAAAAAATGCACTGGACCTCTTGGTTTAAAAGTTGTGGCACTTTTGATGAAGGTGGTCTTGATTGTAAATCCATAAAAGATACTATCAATGCCTTTTCCTATAAACTCTGGTGGAATTTTAAGAGTAATCATAGTCTTTGGGCTAATTTCATGACTGCTAAATATTGTCAGGGTAAGCACCCCCTCATTTGTCCCTTTAAATCGGGTGATTCTCTTGTGTGGAAAAGACTTTGTTTTGTCAAATGGGATGCTGAATCCTTAATTTTTTGGGCCATTAACTCTGGCGCTTCTTTCTTTTGGCAAGATAACTGAGTGGATGTGGATCCATTGACTTACTCTCCACCCATTCCACTCGCTATTAGAGTAAACCTTTTCGGCATAACAATAAGTGGAACAATAGTAAGCTTGCTGATTTCATCCCTTTTAATTTCTTGAATATGGTTACTACTATTCCTATCACTCCACACAATCAAGATCAGATTCTCTTTAAGCTCTCACATAATGGTGATTTCAACCTCAAAAATGTGTGACTCCACATTAAGGATACTCATGATTCCTCCTATCTGTTCTCCAAACTTTGGAATAACAATATCCCTACTTCTTATTATGTTCTTACTTAGCATATTCTAAAAATTTTTATCCCTGTTGATTCCTTGTTGTGGGGGTAAAGGGTTCCATTTACCCTCTAAATGCCAATGTTGTTTCCATATTGAGAATGTTAATCATGTTTTTGTTAATGGGGTCATTGCTTCTAAACTTTGGATTTGGTATGATGATCTTTTTAACACTATCAATTTCAATGGCTCTCTTACTTTATATCAACTTCTTGAAGTCTATTTTGATAATACTTTTAAAGGTCACATTAAAGTTATCATTGCTATCACTTTTATCTGGTTCATATGGATGGACCATAATGATGCAAAACATCGTGGGATCCCTATGAACCACGTGACGATTATTGCTAGAACTAAAAATAAAATTCATGACTTGTTTAAAGCTAATCTCATTCATTATAGAAAATTCAAAGGCTGTAAATTTGTGGCCAATAAACTAGGCTTTAACCTGCCGGACCAACCTTATTGTCGAAATGACATGATTGTCTATTGGAAAAAACCTCTTGACCATATTGTTAAAATCAATACTGATGGCTCTATCTCTCATAATGGCTCTGGTTGTGGTGGCATTTTCAGGAACTCTATGGGTATAGTACTATGTGCTTTTGCTTGCCCCCTTATTTCCTGCACTGTCCCATTTTTTGAGCTTATGGCAGTCTACAAAGCTCTTGAGATTTGCCTCCAAAATGGCTGGCTCAATATTTGGATTTAGGTGGATACTCTTCTACTGATTGATCTTTTGACCTCCACTAAGATGAGCGACCTTGAATTGTACTACCTCCTCAAGCAAACTAGAGCTCTTCTTTCCCAATTGAATTTTAACATCACTCATGTTTGGCGTGAAGGAAATGCTTGTGCTGACTACCTTGCCAATCTGGGTGCTAGATCCGATGGTATCATCTTCTTTGATCAACTCACCTTACCCAAACACTTGCGTAGGTTAGTTATCTTAGAAAATTCTAGGTTTCCTTATCTCTGAACTTAATCCAACATTTTGATGTATACTATCCATTCATCATTTATCTGTATGCCTCTTTATTTTTTGGCTTTCTATTCCTTTTTATGTCTTTTGTGGATGCTTCACACGGATATTACTTGCTGTCTTGATCTCTATGTCATGATTTGGTGTTTTAATAGCTTCTCCTTCATTTAGAGGCTCTCTACTTTTGGCATTTACACTGATAAAAGGCTGTTGTTGAGCTATGTGCATACTAATACTCTGCATTGGAATTTTATTGAGCTTTGTGTCAGCTACTATTGGTTTTATAACACCAATCTTATTTGGGATTTTAATATCAATGCCTTCATTCCTAATCCTAGGGGTTTAATCATTCTTTGCATGGAGATATTTATTTTGATGGGTTTAACTCGCCATTATTAATTTCTTGTTTCTCAAAGATATTACGCTTGGAGCATCTTAGTTATCTATGTTGTTTATATGCATTGTATTAGGGTTCACTATGCTGGTTGCAATATTTATTTTGATGATTTACTATTAGGTTGTTGGATTTTAACTGATAATGACTGCTGGCTGGCTTTTGACATGCTGCTTGTCTCCCCTATTAGATCTTGGGCTACTGCTGATATTCTCTTTGACTCTAGCTTGGAGCTGATGTTTTCCTTTTATTTTTGGGAGCTATATTTTATCTTATTTTTCTGCATGAAGAGGTTTTTTGGCCTTTTTGCTGATATTTATCTTCTTGGTTGTTGTCTATACTGGAATCTGGACCCCATTCAGCCTGATCTCTTTGGAATCCACTTTCGACGGTCCCTTTGGTGGGATCTTGTTGTGGGGGCTTTTTCATTTCTTTCACCGCCATGGTTGTTTTTTGGTTTTCTTATAGTTTAACCTCCTTACCCCTTCTGGCATAAGTATTATTGTGCAGAACTTTGATAATACTTCTTGGTTATCTTTTTATGCTTCTTTTACTTTGCTTGGGTGGAATCTCTGGCATTTGTTGTTTCTTTTTGCACTGTTTATTTTTTTGACCTGGATGGAGTTTTTTCAGATTATTTCTGGCTATTTTATTTAGCAGATCCTTTTTGTGCAAGATGTTTCTGAGATTGGGGCTTTGGTCAATCTCTTCTACTACTCTTGTCTGAAGATAATTTGTTTTTTGCTGGCTGCCTTCTCTTGCTCCCTACAGGAATGCGTTTTCATGTTGGCCTCTCTTTTTGGTTTTTATTGTGTTTACCCTCTCATTCTGGGCCCTGTTGCTAAACTGTATTTTCTGATATGGAAAGGTCTTGTTATTCTTTTCAATACTAGCTATTGGTTTTTTGGGTCCTGTTTCCAAATTGTTGTCTTTGTGATTTATGGTTGTCTTTTGATTCTCGATTTTCCAACTGTTTATGTTATTATCAGCTGGGTTGTTTTTGATCACACATGTTGTTGCTGTTTACATCCTGGTTCTATTTTCCATAGTCAAAATTCTTCTTTTTTATTATGGGATCCATTTTATGCACTGTCTACTCTTAATGGCTTTTCCTATGGTCAACTTGTTGATACCTCCTTTCTTAGTTGTTGGCTGATATGGACCCTTGAGGCTACTGTCAATCTTGTTGTTTCTGGATTTGTTTCCCATGCTCAGCAGGTTTGGAGTTACTTAATGGATTTTCATTCTACCTTTGAGGTTGTACCACTGCTTACTCTGGGAATTACTTGAACTCATTTATTCTCTATTTTATATCTTTTTTCTTAAAGTTTGCTTGTAATGGGTGTAAAATCAACAATATCTCCATTGTTGGTTTTGGAATTTTGAGTACCTTGCCTAGCAAGTTTTCTTTGTTTTTCTTTCTGTCTTTACTGCTAACATCTGGGATGTTGTTGGTCTTCCCTGCTGTTATTTTCCCTCTGTATGCTATGATAGGAACATGCAAATCTTGAAGATCATTCTTCTATTCTGCTTGAAATTAATCAATGGTTTATCTTATATGCATAATTGGGTTATTGGCCAACCTCCTGGTTATTACTGTCATTATCTTTGGCAGAATTAGATTAATGTGACTAAGCAATCTACCTAACTGCTTTTGCACTAAATGTCTCTTACTAGATTGTTGGTGGGGAGTCGCTCATTACACCCCCTATATGCTACTTTCTCCTCATTCCTACTATTTTCTATAACTCTGTAGTTGGGTTTCTTTGACTTTCTTGCTCCTTTAATTACTTTTAGCCAAGGTAGACGTTGAGCATCAAATGGTTGCAACCTTCCTAATTGCTATTACTTTGTTGTGAAATCCCATGTCTACTTTAACATCTCTTTGTGGAATGGAATTGTATCATTATCTCTATTTTTGGTCTTTAGAGTACCTTGTTCAGCAAGTGCTCTTTGTTTTCTTTTTGTCTTATTTTGCTGCTAATATCTAGGCTATTGCTGATCTTTCCTGTTGTTATTTCCCCTCTTTTGGCTATGATGAGAACATGCAAATCATGAGTACTCTTTGGATTTACCTGCTCTTAATCACAAAACCTAATTTACAAACCTAAAATAAAATAAAAAACCTAAACCTAAATAAAATAAAAAAATTAAAAAAATTAAAATCTAAACTATAACATAAACCTAAACTTGAACTAAATAAAAGAATAAAAATTTAATACTAAACTAAAATAAAATACAAAAAAACCTAAACTAAAATAAAAAATAAAATAAACCTAAAATAAAATAAAATAGAAATTAAATAAAACCTAAACCAAAATAATAAACCTAAATAAACCTAAATCATAAACAAAAAAAACCTAAACCTAATAATAAAATAAACCTAAACCTAAATTAAAATAAACTAAACTAAAATAAATAAAACCTAAACCTAAACCTAAACCTATCCTAAATAAAATAAAATAAACTAAAAATAAACCTATACCTAGACTAAAAATAAAACCTAAAATAAACCTAAAATAAAACCATAAATCCTAAACTTAAAATAGTAAAATAAAAAACTTAAACCTAAACCTAAATATAAAATAAAACCTAAACTTCAAAATAAAATAAAATAAAATAAACAAAACCTACAATAAAATAAATTAAACTAAAATAAATAAAACCTAAAGCTAAACCTAAACTAAATTAAACCAAAACCTAAACCTAAACTAAATAAAATAAAATAAATTAAGAATAAACCTAAACTAAAAATCAAACCTATAATAAACCCAAATAAAACCTATAATTGAACCAAAACAAATAAAATAGAAACCTAAACCTAAAATAAAAATAAAAATAAAACCTAATCCTAAAATGAACTAAAAATAAAACTAAAAAAAATAAACATAAACCTAGACCTAAACCTAAACCTAAAGAATAAATAAAAATAAAAATACTAAACTAAAATAAATAAAGCTAAAATAAATAAACTAAACTATATAAAAATAAAAATAAACCTAAATCAAAATAAAAAATAAAATAAAGTAAAAAAAATAAAAAAATAAACTAAATAAACCTAAACCTATTAATTTACTTAATTTCAAAAAAAATAAATAATAAAACCCCATTCTTAAACCCTAAACCTTAATGCTAAAACCATAGACCAAAACCCTTAACCCTAAAACCCTAAACCCTAATCCTTAAAAAACATAATCCTAAAAAAAAATAAAATTAAAAACCTAAACCTAAACTAGAATAAACTAAATTAAAATAAATACAAAGTAAACCTAAACCTAAACCCTAAACTAAATAAAAGAAAAGAAATTAAAATAAACTTAAACCTAAATATAGCCTAAAATAAAACTTAAAACCTAACCTAAAAAAAACCTAAACCTAAACATAAAATAAAAACAAAAAACTAAACCTAAAAATAAAATAAAATAAAACTCAACTAAAAAATAGAAACTTAAACCAAATAAAAATAAACTAAAATACCTAAACTAAAATGAAAAACCTAGACTAAAATAAATAAACTAAACTAAACTAAAATAAAAAATAAACATAAATAAAATTAAAAATAAAATAAACTAGAATTAAAAAAATAAACTAGATAAACTAGTTAAACAAAAGAAGAAATGTTGTAAATTGAATTCATTCTCTATTAAAAATAAACCAAAACCCTAAACCCTAAACTAAAACTTGAACCCTAAACCTAAACTTAAACCAAACCCTAAACCATAAACCCTAAAACTAAACCTAAAGCTAAATGCCAAAAGCCAAAAGTAAAACCCTAAAACTCTAAACACTCAACAAACCCTAAAACATAAAACTAAACTCTAAACCCTAAACTCTAAACCCAAAAAAAACCCTAAACACTAAAAAGCCAAAAACCTAAACCTAAACTAACTAAAACCTAAAAATAAAATAAATAAATAAAAACCAAAATAAATTAGAAAATAAAATAAAATAAAAACATAAACTAAAATCAAAATCTAAACCTAAAAAGAAAATAAAATAAAAATAAAACTTAACTAAAATAAAATAAATAAAAACCTAAACTAAACTAAAAATAAATAAACTAAATATAATAAAATTGAACCTAAAATAGAAATAAAATAAACCTAAAATAAAATAAAATAAAACTAAATACAAATCTAAACCTAAAATAAAAAAAGCCTAAACTAAAAAAACCTAACCTAAAAGAAAATTAAAATAAACAAAATAAAATTAACCTGAACCTAAACTAAAATAAACCAAACTAAAATAAATAAAACTTAAACCTCAACCTAAACCATAAAATAAATTAAAATAAAATAAACCTAAACCTAAATTAAAAAATAAAACCTAAAAAATAAACCTAAAATAAAACCTAAATCTAAACATAATATAAAATAAAACCTAAAGCTAATAAATAAAATAAAAATAAAACTCAACTAAAAGAAACCTAAACCTAATAAAAAAAAAAATAAACACAAAATAAATAACTAAGAAAAAAGTAATAAAATTAAAATGAATAAACTAAACTAAACAAAAATAAAAAATAAACATAAATAAAATAAAATAAAAAAAATAAAAAATTAACCAATTAAACAAAAGAAGAAATGTCGTAAATCAGAATTTGCTCTCTATTAAAGAAAAACAAAAAAACCCTAAACCGTAAACTAATTCCTAAACCCTAAACCTAAATCCTAAACCCTAAACCCTAGACACTAAATCATAAACCATAAAACCCTAAACCCTAAACCTTAAACCCTAAAACTTAAACCTTAAACTGTAAACCATAAACCCAATAAAAAAAAACTTTAAACCCTAAACCCCAAACCTGCACCCTAACCCTTAAACCCTAAACCATAAACTAACCCAAAACCCTAAACACTAAAAAAGCTAAATACCTAAACTTAAACTAATTAAAACCTCAAAAATATATAAAAAAATATAAACCAAAATAAAATAAGAAAATAAAATAAAATAAAATAAAACTAAAACTTAAACCTAATACTAAACCTAAGCCTAAACCAAAGAAAAAAAAAAACTTAACTAAAATAAAACAAATAAAAACCTAAACTAAACTAAAAATATAAAAAAACCTAAATAAAATAAAAACTAAACTGAAAATAAAAATAAAATTAACCTAAAATAAAATAAAATAAAATAAAAACTAAATAAAAACCTAAACCAAAACAATAAACTTAAAAATAAATAAAAAATAAATCATAAACCCTAAACTAAAAAAAAACCTCAACCTAAAATAAAATAAAATAACCTAAACCTAAACTAAAATAAATAAAACCTAAAAAAAATTAAAATAAACTAAAAAATAAACTTTAACTAAAAAATAAAACCTAAAATAAACCTAAAATAAAACCTAAAACCTAAACCTAAAAAAATAAAATAAAAAACTAAAACCTAAACCTAAAAATAAAAAATAAACCTAAACCTATTCCTAAAAAAATAAACTAAAATAAAAACCTAAATAAAATAAATACACTAAAGTAAATAAAATAAAAGATACTAATCAAAATAAAAATAAACTAAATAAAATAAACCTAGCCTTAATTTAATTTAAATAAAATAAAAAATGCTCAACACTAAACCCTAAACCCTAAAACCCTGAACCATAACCCCTAAACCCTAATCCCTAACCCCGAAACCCTAAAACATACAACCCTAATCCATAAACCCAAAACCACAAACATTAAACACTAAACCCTAAACACTATACCCAAATCTCTAAACCCTATACCTAAATCCTAAAACCTAAAACCTAAACCTAAACTAAATAAAACCTAAAAAATAAAAAAATTAAAAAAAACTTAAACCTAAATAAAATAAAATTTAATTAAATCCTAAACTAAAACATAAACCTAAACCTAAACCAAAAAAAATAAAAAAACTAAACTAAAATATAATAAAACCTAAACTAAACTAAATATAAAATAAACCTAAAAAGTAAAAAATCAAATAAAATCAAAAAAACATAATAAAAGTAAAATAAACCTAAAATTAAATAAAACTTAAACCTAAAAATAAATGTAAAAAAAACCTAAACCCTAAACCAAAAAAACCTAAACTTAAAATAAAGAAAAATAAAATAAACCTAATCCTAAACTTAAATAAACTAAACTAAAATAAATAAAACCTAAACCTAAACCTAAACTAAATTAAACCTAAACTAAACTAAATAAAATAAAATAAACTTAAAATAAACCTAAACCTAAAATAAAAAAAATAAAACCTAAAATAAAACTAAAATGAAAACCTAAGACCTAAACGTAAAAAAAAAACAAAATAAAACCTAAACGTAAACCTAATAATAAAAAATAAAACCTAAAACTAAAATATAAATAAAAAATAAAAAATTTAAAATAAAAAATAAACCTAAACCTAAACTAAAAAAATAAACTAAAATTAAAACCTAAACTAAAATAACTAAATTAAACTAAATAAAATAAAAAATAACTTAAAGAAAATAAAATAAAATAAACTAAAACTAAACTACTTTAATTTTTTTAAAAAGAACACTAAACCCTAAACCTTAAACCCTATACCCTAAACCCTAAACCATAAAACTGACTCTAAACCTAAAACCCTAAACCCCAAATGAACCCTAAACCTACAACCATAAACCCTAAACCCTAAACCTACAACCCTAAAAATTCCTAAACCTTAAACCCTAAACCCTAAACCCTAACCCTAAACCTAAACCCTAAAAGCATAAACCCTAAAACCGTAAACCCTAAACCCTAAACCCTAAACCCTAAACCTCAAATACTAGACCTAAACCTAAAGTAACTACAAAAATTAAAAAATAAACCTAAACCCTAAAACCAAATAAAGCTAAACCTAAACCCTAAGAATGGGCAAAACCGTAAAGGTAGGAACATCACCATCAACTAGCCTGAGTCTAGATCTTGCGGTGGAGGTGGTGGTTATCGCAGTGGTGGTGGGGGATTTAGAGGTGCTGGTGGATATGGAGGTGGTGGTCGTAGCAGTGATTGTTATGGATGCGAAAGGAGCGACGGAGGTTACACTTTTGGTGGTGGCGGAGTGAGAGATCGGGGATATGATGGTGGATCCTACTATTGGAGAGGCCAGGGTGGTTTTGATGGGAACTAGAGAAATCAAGAACTATCCGACTGCTCATGGAACTGTCTTTATAGTAGAGAGTTCTAGTTATCTAGGGTTTTGATTTTCATTATGCATGCTCATTTTTATCTATGTCACTTATGTCTTTGAAAACTTGGGGTGTTACTTGGTTGATGAAATCGAAAGAAGAAATGTTGAATTTGAATTTGTTTGCCATTAAAAAAAACCAAAACCCTAAACTAAAACTAAAACCTAAATCCTAAACCTAAAAAGCTAAACCCTAAACCCTAAACCCTAACCTAAAACCTAAACCCTAAACCTAAACCCTAAACCCTAAACCTAAACCTAAAATAAAGTAAACCTAAACCTAAACTTAAACTAAATAAAATAAAATAAACTAAAATAAACCTAAACCTAAACAAAAAATAAAACCTAAAAATAAACCTAAACCTAAAAAATAAAATAAATACATAAACCTAAACCTAAAGATAAAAAAAATAACCCTAAACCTAAAAAAAATAAAATAAAAATAAAACTCAACTAAAAAATAAACCTTAACCTAAACCTAAACCTAAAAAATAAAATAAAATAAAAACCTAACTAAAATAAATAAAAAAATAAACATAAATTAAATTTAAAATTAAAATTAACTAAATAAACCTAAACCTACAGGTTTACTTAATTTTAAAAAAAACCCTAAACCTTAAGCTAACCCTAAACCTTAAAGCCTAAACACTAAACTCTAAACTCTGAACTCTAAACCCTAACCCTAAACCCTAAACCCTAAAACCCTAAACCCTAAACCCTAAACCCTAAACCCCAAACCCTAAACCCTAAACCCTAAAAACCTAAAAACCAAAAAAAAACCTAAGCTAAAAACCTAAAAAAATAAAATATATAAAGAAACCTAAACCTAAATAAAATAAATAAATAAAACAAATGAAAACCTAAACTAAAACAAAGTCTAAACCTAAAATAAATAAACTAATAAAATAAATTAAATAAAATAAATAAAAACCTAAACTAAACTAAAAAATAAAATAAACCTAATAATAAAAAACCTAAATAAAATAAAACTAAATGTAAAATAAGAATAAAATAAACCTAAAATAAAATAAAATAAAAAATAAATAAAAACCTAAACCTAAATAATAAACCTAAAAATAAAACCTAACAATAAAAAAAAAATCTAAACCCAAAACTAAAAAAACCTAAACCAAAAATAAAAAGAAAATAAACATAAATCTAAACTAAAATAAAGTAAACTAAAGTAAATAAAACCTAAACCTAAACCTAAAATAAACTAAACCTAAACATAAAACTAAATAAAATAAAATAAACTAAAAATAAACCTAAACCTAAAATAAACATAAAATAAAAAAATAAAAACTAAAACCTAAACCTAAAAAAATAAAATAAAAACCTAAACCTAAACATAAAAATAAAAAATAAAACCTAAACATAATCACTAAGCCCTAAGCCTAAAACCCTAAACCCTAAACTCAAAAAACCCTATACCCTAAACCCTAAACCCTAATCCATCCACAAACCTTATGCTAACCCTAATCCCTAAACCCCAAAAACCTAATCCTTAAAGCCTACACACTAAACCCTAAACTCTAAACCCAAAACCCTAAAGCTTAACCCCTAACCCTAAACCCTAAACCCTAAAACCCTAAACCTTAAAACCTTAAATCCTAAACCCTAACCCTAAACCCTAAACCTAAATAATAAAACTAACCCTAAACTCTAAACCCTAAACCTAAACCCTAAATTCTACAACACTGGATCCTAAACCCTAAACCCAAAACCCTAAACCCTAAACCCTAAACCCTAAACCTAAACTAAACCTAAACCCAAACCTAAATTAAACCTAAACTAAATCAAACCTAAAATAAAATAAATAAAACAACCTAAGCCTAAAAAAATGAAAACATAATTAAAACCTAAACATAAACGTAAACCTACCTAAAATAAAATAGAAAAAAATAAATAAAAAGCTAAATTAAACTAAACAAAGAAAATAAACCTAAACATAAAAAACTTAAATAAAATTAAAAAATAAACACAAAATAAAATAAAATAAAAACTAAATAAAAACTTAAACCTAAAAAATAAACCTAAAAACAAAAAATAAAACCTAAACCCTAAACTCAAAAAACTAAACTTAAAATAAATAAAATAAAATAAACATAAACCTAAACTAAAATAAACTAAATTAAAATAAATAAAACTTAAACCCTAAACCCTAAACCCTAAACCTTAAACCCTAAACCCTACACCCTAAAACCCTAAACCCTAAACCTTAAACCTTAAACCTTAAACCTTAAACCCTATGTTCTAAAACCTACAACCCTAAACCCTAAACCCGAAATGCTAAAGCATAAACCCTAAACCCAAAATCCTAAACCGTAAAGCCTAAAAACCTAATTTACTAAACCTAAAAATAAAATAAATAAAAACCTAAACCTAAATAAAATAATAAAAAATTAAAAAAATTAAAATCTAAACTATAACATAAACCTAAACTTAACCTAAATAAAAAATAAAAATTTAAACTAAACTAAAATAAAATACACAAAAAAACCTAAACTAAAATAAAAAAATAAAATAAACATAAATAAAATAAAGAAATTAAATAAAACCTAAACCAAAATAATAAACCTAAAAATAAAACCTAAATCATAAACAAAAACACCTAAGCCTAAAATAATAATAAAATAAACCTAAACCTAAATTAAAAAAAAACTAAACTAAAATAAATAACACCTAAACCTAAACCTAAACCTAAACTAAATAAAATAAAATAAACTTAAAATAAACCTATACCTAGACTAAAAATAAAACCTAAAAATAAACCTAAAATAAAGACCTAAATCCTAAACCTAAAAATAGTAAAATAAAAACTTAAACCTAAACCTAAATATAAAAAATAAAGCCTAAACTTCAAAAATAAAATAAAAATAAAACTAAACTAAAAAAAAAAAACATAAATCTAAACTTAAACCTCATAAATAAACTAAAATAAAAAACATAAACTAAAAAAAACACACATAAAACATAAACTTATCAAAATAAAAATACAAAATAAACCTAAATAAAATTATAAAATAAACTAAATAAACCTAAACCTCTTAGTTTCTTTAATTTAAAAAAAAATCCCCTTGACCCTAAACCCTAAACCTCAAACACTAAATCCTAAATCATAAAACCTAAACCCTAAAACTAACTCTAAACCCTAAACCAAAAACCTATAAACCCAAACCCTAAACCTAAATCTTAAACCTAAACTAAACTAAACTAAACTAAATCAAAACCCTAATCTAATCCTAAACTCCTAACCCTAACCTAAACTTAAACCTAAACACTAAAACCTAAAACCTAAAACCTAAACCCCAAACCTAAACTAAACCTAAACCTAACCCCTAAACCTAAACCCTATACACTAAAACTAACCCAAACTAACCTAAACCTAAACTATTAAACACCAAACTAAAACTTAAAACCTATAACCTTAAACCCTAAACCCTAAAACTAAAACACTAACCCAAACCTAAACTAAACTAACCATAAGCTCCCTACTCTAAACCCTAAACTAAAATAAATAAAATAAAATCTAAACTCTAAACCTAAACCTAAACTTAAAATTAAAATAAAATAAAAATAAAAACTAAACTAAAATAAAATAGATAAAACCTAAAATAAACTAAAAAATAAAATAAACCTAAAATAAAAAAAAATAAAAAAAATTAAACATAAAATAAAACTAAATAAAACCCAAACCTCAAAAAATGAAAAATAAAACCAACAAATATAAAAAGTAAAACTTAAACCCAAAAAAAACTAAACCAAAGTAAAGAAAATAATATAAACCTAATCCTAAACTAAAGACTAAAAAAATAAATAAAACCTAAACCTAAACCTAAACTAAACTAAACCTAAACTAAATAAAATAAAATAAACTAAAAATAAACCTAAACTAAACTAAAAAATAAAATAAACCTCGACTAGATAATCTAAAATTAAATAAAATAAACCTAAAATTAAAATAAATATACCTAAAAAAAATTAAATAAAAAACTTAAACCTAAAAAAACATAAAAATTAAACCTAAAAATAAATAAAAAATAAAACCTTAACCCTAAACTAAAAAAAACATAAACCTAAAATAAAAATACAATAAACCAAAATGTAAACTAAAATAAACAAAACTAAAATAAAAAAACCAGAACCAAAACCTAAAATAAACAAAACCTAAACCTAAACCTAAACTAAATAAAATAAAATAAACTAAAAATAAACCTAAACCTAAACTAAAAAATTAAACCTAAAATAAACCTAAAATAAAAACCTAAAACCTAAACCTAAAAAAATAAAATAAAAACTTAAACCTAAACATAAAAATAAAAAATAAAACTTGATCCTAAAAAAATAAATAAAAATAAAACCAAACTAAAAAAACATAATCCTAAACCTAAACCTATGCCTAAAAAATAAAATAAAATAAAAACCTAAACAAAAATAAATAAAGCTAAAAAAAATAAATTAAACTAAATAAAAATAAAAATAAACGTAAATCAATCTAAAAAATAAACTAAAATAAAATAAATAAAAAATTAACTAAATCAACCCAAACCTACTAGTTTACTTAATTTTTTAAAAAAATAAATGAAATAAAAAAACCCTAAACCCTAAAACTATCCCTAAACCCTAAACTATAATCCCTAAGCCTACAACCCTAAACCATAGACCCTTAACCCTAAAAATATTAACCTTAAAAACTTAAACCCTAAACCCTAAACCCTAATCCCTAAACTTTAAAGCCTAAAGCCTAAAGCCTAAACCCTAAAAACTAAAACTCCTAAACCCAAACCCTAAACCCTAAACTAACCCTACTCCCTAAACCCTATTCCTTAAACCCTAAACTAACTTAAAACCTAAACCCTAAACCCTAAAAAACCTGAACCTAAACTAAATAAAAGTTAAAAATAAAATAAATAAATAAAACTAAACTTAAATAAAATAAAAACCTAAACTAAAACCTGAATCTAAACCTAAAGTAAAAAAAAATAAACTAACTAAAATAAATAAAAATAAAATAAATAAAAACCTAAATTAAACAAAAAATAAAATAAACCTAAGAATAAAAAACCTAAATAAAATAAAAACATAACGTAAAATAAAAAAATTAAAAAAGCTAAAATAAACCTAAAATATAATAAAATAAAAACTAAACAAAAACCTAAACTTTAAAAGTAAACCTAAAAGTAAAACCTAAACCCTAAACTAAAAAAAACCTAAACCAAAAATAAAATAAAATAAACCTAAACCTAAAATAAAATAAACTAAACTAAAATAAAATAAATTAAATTAGAATAAATAAAACATAAACCCAAAACTAAATAAAATAAAAGAAATTAAAATAAACCTAAACCTAAATAAAAAAAATAAAACCTAAAATAAAATCTTAAACCTAAAACCTAAAAAAATATAAAATAAAACCCGAACCTAAACATAAAATAAAAAATAATACCTAAACTTAAAAAAATAAAATAAAATAAAACTCAAAAAAAATAAACCTAAACCTAAACCTAAGCCTAATCCAAAAAAATAAACTAAAATATAATAACTAAACTAAAATAAAATAGAATAAAATATATAAACTTAAAATAAGTAAACTAAACTAAATAAAACATAAATAAAAAATAAAAAATAAAACTAGCTAAAATTAATAAAAAATAACTGTATAAACTAATTAAACAAAAGAAGAAATGTTGCAAATCTGAATTTGTTCTTTGTTAAAAAAAAAACTAAAAATCCTAAACACTAAACTAAAACCTGAACCCTAAACCTAAAACCTAAATCCTAAACCCTAAACCCTAAAAACCATAAATCCAAAACCCAAATCCTAAACCCTAAGCACTAAACCCTGAACCTTAAACCCAAAAAAAGAAACCCTAAACCCTAAACTCTAAACCTCAAACCCTAAACCCTAAACTTTAAACCCTAAACCATAAACTAACCCTAAACCCTAAACCCAAAAAAGCTAAAAACCTAAACCTAAACTAATTAAAACCTAAAAATAAAATAATTAAAAATATAAACAAATATAAAATAAGAAAATAAAATAAAATAAAAATATAAACTAAAACCTAAACCTAAACCTAAAAGAATAAAAAAAATAAAAAACTTAACTAAAATAAAATAAATAAAACCTAAAAAAACAAAAATATCTAAATAAAATAAAACTAAACCTAAATTTAAATAAACCTAAAAATATATACCTGTAAACCTAAATCCTAAACTAAAAAAAAAAACCTAAACCTAAAATAAAAATAAAATAAACAAAATAAAATGAACCTAAACATAAACTAAAATAAACTAACCAAAAATAAATAAAACATAAACCAAAACTAAATGCTAAACTAAATAAAATAAATTAAATCAAAAATAAACCTAAACCTAAATAAAAAAACCTAAAAATAAAACTAAAACCTAACCTAAAAAAATAAATTAAAAACCTAAACCTAAAGATAAAATAAAAAATAAAACCTAAACCTAAACTAAATAAACTAAAATAAAACTTTGACTAAATTAAATAAACCTAAAATAAATAAACTAAACTAAATAAAAATAAAAAATAAACATAAATAAAAATAAAAAATAAAATAAACTAAAATAAATAAATAATAAACTAAATAAAATAATTAAATAATAGAATAAATGTTCTAAATCTGATTTTGTTCTCGGTTAAAAAAAAATAAGAACCCAAAACTATAAACTAAAACCTCAACCATGAACTTAGAACCTAAACCCTAAATCCAAAACCCTAAACCCTAAAAAAAAACCTAAACAAACCTAAGCCTAAACCCCAAAAAATAAAACCCTAAGCTAAACCCTAACCCTAAAACCTAAAACCTAAACCCTAAACCCTAAACCAAAACCCTAATCCTAAACCCTAAACCCTAAACCTTAAAGCCTAATCCCTAAATCCTAAACTAACCCTAAACCTAAACCTAAATAAAACCTAAAACTAAACTAATTAAAACCAAAATAAAAGAAAAGAAATTTAAACCAAAATGAAATAAGAAAATAAAAAAACATAAAGTAAAACCTAAACTTAAACCTAAACCTAAAAAAATAAAATAAAAAACTTAACTAAAATAAAATAAAAAACTTAAACTAAACTAAAAATAAAACCTAAATAAAATAAAACTAAGACTAAAATAAAATAAAATTAAAAATAAAATAAAATAAAACTTAAAAAAATATAAATAATAAACCTAAAAGTGAAAAATAAATAAAAATAAAACCTAAACCCTAAACTAAGAAAATGAAAACCTAAAATAAAAATAAAATAAACCTAAACCTAAACTAAAATAAATAAAACCTAAACCTAAAATCTAAACCTAAACTAAAAAATAAGATAATCTAAAATAAACTTAAACTAAAAAATAAAGGCTAAAAATAAACCTCAAATAAAACATAAAACCTAAACCTAAGAAAATAAAATAAATACCTAAACCTAAACATAAAATAAAAAATAAAACCTAAACTTAAAATATAAAATAAAAATAAAACTAACTAAAAAAAAAATAAACCTAAATCTAAACTTAAAATAAAATAAAATAAAAACCTAAACTAAAATAAATGAACATAAAATAAATAAACTAAACAAAATAAAAATAAAAAGAAACCTAAGTCAAAATAAAAAATAAAATAAATAAACCTAAACCTACAAGTTTAATTAATTTAAAAAAAATTTTAAAATGAGAAAATTTAAAAAATAAAAAATAAATAAAAAAATCCTAATCCTAAACCCTAAACCCTAAAACCCTAAACCCTAAACCCTTAACCCTAAACCCTTAACCTAAACCTAAACCCTAAAACATATAACCCTAAAGCATAAACCTTAAATCCCAAACCCTAAACCCCAAACCCTAAATACTAAACCCTAATCTCTAAACCCTAAATCCTAAACCCTAAAAACCTACAAACCTAAACCTAAACTAAATAAAACCTAAACATAATTGTAATATAAAACCTAAACCTAAATAAAATAAAAAATTAAAAACCTAAACTAAAACCTAAACCTAAACCTAAATGTAAAAATAAAAAAATAAAAAAAACTAAAATAAAATAAATAAAACCTAAACTAAACTAAAAATAATATAAACCTAAAAAATAAAAAAACCCAAATAAAAAAAACTATAAAATAAAATAAATAAACATAAAATAAAATAAAATAAAATAAAATTAAACAAATAAATAAACCTAAAAAATAAACAAAAAATATCACCTAAAATTAAAAAAAATTAAAGAAAATTTAATCTCTAAACTAAAAAAAACTTAAACAAAAAATAAATAAAATAAAATAAACATAATCCTAAACTAAAATAAATAAAACCTAAACCTAAACCTAAACTAAACTAAACCTAAACCCTAAATTAAATTAAATAAAAATTAAAAATTAGTCTAAACCTAAACTAAAAAACAAAACCTAAAAATAAACCAAAAATGGAAAACTTAAACCTAAACTTAAGAAAATAAAATGAAAACCTAAACATAAACCTAAAAATATAAAATAAAACCTAAAAAAATAAAAAAAAATAAAACTAAAAAAAAAATAAAAAATAAACCTAAACGTGAACCAAAAAATAAAGTAAAATAAAAATGTAAACTAAAATAAATAAAGTAAATTAAATAAAATAAAAAATAAACTAAATAAAATAAAAAATAAACTAAGTAAAAATAAGCTAAATAAACTTAAACCTATCGCTTAATTAATAAAAAAGAACACTAAACTCTAAACCCTAAACCCTATACCCTAAACCCTAAATCCTAAGCCCTAAACCCTAATCCCTAAACCCTAAAACTAGCTCTAAACCCAAAATCCTAATCCTACAACCCTAAACCCTAAACCCAAAACCCTAAACATTAAAAGACCCTAAACACTAAACCATAACACTAAACCCTAAAAGCATAAATCCTAAAATCATAAATCCTAAATGCTAAATCCTAACCCTAAACCCTAAATGTTAAATCCTAACACTAAACCCTAAACCCTAAACCTCAAATAATAAACCTAAACCTAAAGTAACTAAATAGATTAAAAAATAAACCTAAACCCCAAAACCTAATAAACCTAAACCTAAACCCTAATAATGGGCAGAACCTTGATCGCAGGAACATCACCATCAACCCGCCTTGACTGGAGGTGCAAAAGGAGGTGATAGTTATCATAATGGTGGTGGGGATTTAGAGGCTGTAGATATGTAGGTGGTGGTTGGAGAAGTGGTGGTTATGGAGAGGAGGAGCACTGAGGTTACAACCGTGGTGCTGGTGGAGGGAGAGATCGATGATGGTCGATCCAATCTGCTACTTATGGAACTATGTCTTCATAGTAGAAATGGTTCTAGTTATCTAAGGTTTCTGATTTGCTCTATGCGTGCTCATTTTTTATCTATGTCATCACTTGTGTCTTAGAAAACTTTTTGTGTTACTTGGTCGATGAAATTGAAAAGAAGAAATGTTGAATGTGAATTTATTATCCATTAATATATATATATATGAAAAACCTTAAACCTTAAACTAAAACTCGAACCCTAAACCTCAAACCTAAATTGTAAACCATAAACCTTAAACCCAAAACCCTAAAAATTTTAAACCCTAAACCCTAAAACCCTAAACCCTAAACCCTAAACCCTAAACCCTAAACCCTAAACCCTAAACCATAAACCTAAAACCTAAACCCTAAATTCTAAAACCCAAACCCTAAACCCTAAACCCTAAACCTAAAATAAAGTAAAACTAAACCTAAATCTAAACTAAATAAAATAAAATAAACTAAAAAATAAAACTAAACCTAAATAAAAATAAAAATAAACCTAAACCTAAAAAATAAAATACAAACAATACTCAACTAAAAATGAAGGCTAAACCTAAAAAAAATAAAATGAAATAACAAACCTAAATTAAATAAAATAAAATAAATAAAAATAAAAAATAAAATAAACTAAATAACCTAAACCTACTAGTTTACTTAATTTTAAAAAAACTTTAAGCCCTAAGCTAACCCTAAACCCTCAAGCCTAAACACTAAACTCTAAACCCAAACCCTAACCCTAAACCTTAAACCCTAAAACTAAAACCATAAAACCCTAAACCCTAAACCCTAAACCCAAAAACCCTAAACCTAAACTAAATAAAACCAAAAAATAAAATATATAAAAAAAATTTAAACATAAATAAAATAAAAAAAATAAAATGAAATAAAAACCTAAACTAAAATGTAGATCTTAACCTAAAAATTAAATAAAATAAAAAAATTAAAATAATAAAAACCTAAACTAAAATTAAAAAAATAAAATAAACCTAAGAGTAAATAACATAAATAAAATAAAAACTAAAAGTAAAATAAAAAAAAATTAACCTAAAATAAAATAAAATAAAAACCTAAACATAAAAAAATAAACCTAAAAATAAAACATAAAAATAAATAAAAAATAAAACCTAAACACTTAAAATAAAAAATAAAAAATTCTAAACATAAAATAAAGATAAAATAAACAAGATAAAATAATCCTAAAACTAAGCTAAAATAAACTAAACTAAAAATAAATAAAACCTAAACCTAAACATAAAATAAACTAAACATAAACCTAAACCTAAACTAAATAAAATTAAATAAACTAGAAATAAACCTAAACTTAAACTAAAGAATAAAACCTAAAAATAAACCTAAAATAAAAACCTAAAACCTAAACCTAAAAGAATAAAATGAAAACCTACACCTAAACAAAAGATTAAAAAATAAAACCTACACCTAAAACATAAAATAAAAATAAAACTCAACTAAAAATAAACTTAAACCTAAAACTAAACCTAAAAAATAAACTAAAATAAAAAAAATCTAAACTAAAATAAATTAATTAAACTAAATAAAAAAATAAACTAAAAAAAATAAAAAATAAAATAAACAAAAATAAATAATAAATAAACTAAATAAACCTAAACATACCTGTTAATAAAAAAACCACAAAACTCAATCCTAAACCCTAACCCTAAATCCTAAACCCTAAACCTACAATCCTAAACCCTAAACCCTAAACCTAAACCTTAAACCCTAAAAGCATAAAACCTAAAACCCTAAACCCTAAACCCTAAACCCTAAACCTACAACCATAAACCCTAAACCTACAACTGTAAACCCTATACCCTAAACCTACAACCCTAAACCCTAAATCCTAAACCCTAAAAAACCCTAAACCATAAAGCCTAAACCCTAACCCTAAACCCTAAATACTAAAAGCATAAACCCTAAAATCCTAAACCCTAAACCCAAAACCCTAAACCCTAAACCTAAACCTTAAACTCTAAACCATAAACCCTAACCCTTAACCCTAAACCCTAAACCTCAAACATAAACCTAAGTAACTAAATAAATTAAAAAAAATACCTAAACCCTAAAACCTAATCAACCTAAACCTAAACCCTAAGAATGGGAAGAACCTTGTGGGAGGAGACATCACAACCATTTAGTCAGATTGGTGGAGGAGGCAAGTTATTATGGTGGTTTGGGATTGAGGTAGATATGGAGGTGGTGGCCAGAGGAGTGGTGGTTATGGAGGCGGGAGGAGCGATGGAAGTTACAGCGGTGATGGTGGTAGAGGGATAGATTGAGGATATGATGGAGGTTAAACCTAAACCTAAACTAAAATAAACTAAACTAAAATAAATAAAACCTAAACCTAAAATAAACTAAACCAAAACTTAAACCTAAACTAAATAAAATAAAATAAACTAAAAATAAACCTAAAGTTAAAGTAAAAAATAAAAACTAAAAATAAACCTAAAATAAAAACCAATAACCTAAACATAAAAAAAATAAACTAAAAACCTAAACTTAAACTAAAAATAAATAATAAATCCTAAACTTAAAAAATAAAATAAAAATAAAACTAAACTATAAAATTAACCTAAACCTAAACCTAAACCTAAACCTAAAAAATAAACTAAATAAAAAGTCTAAAGTAAAATAAATACACCTAAAATAAAAGAAATAAACTAAATAAAACTAAAATTGAACCTAAATATAAATATAAAATAAATAAGAAATAAACTTAATAAACTAAAGAAATCTAAACCTATCGGTTTACTTAATTTAAAAAAGAAATAAATAAATCCCTAAACCTTGAACCCTAAACCCTAAATTCAAAACCCTAAACTATAAACCCCAAACCCTAAACCCTAAACTCGAAACCCAAACCCTAAACCCTAAACCCTAAACCCTAAAACCCTAAACGCTAAACCATAAACCCGAAAACCCCAAACCCTAAACCCTAAACCCTAAACTAACCCTAAACCCTAAGCTAACCCAAAACCATAAACCCTAAACCCTAAACTCAAAACCCTAAAGCCTAAACACTAAACCCTTAACCCTAAACCATAAAAACCCTAAACCCTAAAGCCTAAAAACTAAACCCTAAACCCTAAACCCTAAAAACCCTAAACCTAAACCCTAATCATGAAACCCTAAGCCCTAAACCCTAACACTGAACCTTAAAAACTAAACCTTAAACCTAAACCTAAAGAAAGTAAATAAATACTAAAATAATCCTAAACCCTAAAACTTAATAAACCTAAATATAAACCTAAACTAAAACCCTAATAATTGGAAGAACCTTAATGGCACAAACATCAGCATCAACTAGGATAAATCTAGATCTGGCAGTGGAGGTGAAGGCGGTGGCGGCAATTTTCGTAGTGGTGGTGAGATCTAGAGGCGCTAGTGGATATGGAGGTGGTGGTAAGAGCAGTCGTGGTTATAGAGGAAGGTGGAGCGATGGAGGTTACAACTATTCTGGTCAAGGATGGATATATCAGAGATATGATGATGGATCCCGCTGCTCGAGAGGTGGTGATGCTTTTAATGGGAACTGGAGAAATTGATGATCGACTGATATGATCTGGTGCTTATGGATCTGTGTCTTGATAATAGAGATAGTTCTAGTTATCTATGGGTTTTGATTTACTTATGTTGCTCAATGTTTATCTATATTGTCACTTTTGTCTAAGAAAACTTGGAGCACTACTTAGTTAGTTAAATTGAAAAGAAGAAATTTTGAATATGAATTTCTTCTCTTAAAAAATAAACTTATAAACCCTAAACTAAAACCTAAACACTTAACCTAAAACCTAAACCCTAAACCCAAAACCTAAAAAATCATAAACTCTAAACACTAAACCCTAAACCTAAACTCAAACACTAAAACTAAAACTATAAGCTATAAACTTAAACCCTAAACCCTAAACCTAAACCTAAAACCCTAAACCCTAAACCTTAAAACCTAAATCATAAACCTAAACCCTAAACTTAAACCTAAAACTCTAAGTCTAAATAAACCCTAAACCCTAAACCTTAAACCTTAAACCATAATTCATATAAATAAACCTAAACCTAAACTCATCTTAAACTAAACTAACCTCAAACCCTAAACCCTAAACCCTAAACCCTAAACTTAAACCTAAACTTAAACCTAAACCTAAACCTAAACTTAAACCTAAACCTAAACCTAAACCTAAACCTAAACCTTAACCCTAAACTATAAACCTTAAACCTAAACCTAAACCCTAAACATAAACCTAAGCTTAAACTAAACCCTAAACCTAAAATAAAAACTTAAAACCTAAACATAAAAAACTAAAATAATAATGTAAACCTAAACCTAAAAATAAATAATAAACCTAGACCTAAAAAAAACAAAGTAAAACTAAACTAAAAAATAAACCTAAACCTAAACCTAAACCTTACAAATAAACTAAAATAAAAAACCTGAACTAAAATAAATAAACCTAAAATAAATAAACTAAACTAGATAAAAATAAAAATGAACCTAATTAAAAATAAAAAATAAAATAAACTAAAATAAATAAAAAATTAACTAAATAAATAAAATAAACCTAAACCTACTCATTTACTTAATTTAGAAAATCATTTTAAAAAAAATTTAATAAAAAAAACCTTAAACCCTAAAAGCCCTAAATCTTAAATCCTAAACCCTAAACCCTAAACCCTAAACCTAAACCTTAAACCCTAAACCCTAAACAAACCTAAACCCTAAAACCCTAAACCCTAAACCCTAAACCAAAACTCTAAACACTAAACCCTAAACATTAAACCTTAAACCCTAAACCTTAAAACCATAAACCATAAAACACTAAACCATAACCCCTAAAACTTAAACTAATCCTAAATCATAACTATCCCTAAATCCCAAACCCTAAACCATAAAAGCTATAAACCATAAAGCCTAAACAGTAAACCCTAAACCCTAACCCTAATGGAGGTGCTAGTGGATCTAGAGGTGCTGGTGGACATGGAAGTGGTAGTTACAGAATTGGGAGGAGCGACGAAGGTTATAGCCATGGTGGTGGTGGAAGAATAGATCGGATGGATGCTACATCAGGCAAGGGAGGTTCAGATGGGAACTAGAGAAAATATAATAAACTAAAATAAATAAAAAATTAACTAAATAAATAAAATAAACCTAAACCTACTCATTTACTTAATTTAGAAAATCATTTTAAAAAAATTAATTAAAAAAAAACCTTAGACTCTAAAAGCCTTAAATCCTAAACCCTAAACCCTAAACCCTAAACCTTAAACCTTAAACACTAAACCCTAAACAACCTTAAGCCCTAAAACCCTAAACCCTAAACCCTAAACCAAAACTCTAAACACTAAACCCTAAACATTAAACCCTAATTCCTAAACCTTAAAATCCTAAACCCTAAAACACTAAACCCTAAACCATAAAACCTAAACTAAACCTAAATCATAACTATTCCTAAATCCTAAACCTTAAACCCTAAAGCCTAAACACTAAACCCTAATGCCTAAAGCCTAAACCCTAAACCCTAACCATAATGGAGTTGCTAGTTGATCTGGAGGTGCTGGTGGACATGGAGGTGGTAGGCTGTAATCGGAGGAGCTGGCGAAGGTTATAGCCATGGTGGTGGTGGAAGAATAGATCGGGGATATGATGGAAGATCCCGCTACATGAGAGGCAAGGGTGGTTCAGGAACTAAAGAAATAGAACCGCCGATCCACCGCTAGGGAACTGTGTCTTTATAGTAGAGATGGTTCTAATTATCTAGGGTTTTTGATTTGCTCTATGCGTACTTATTTTTTATCTATGTCATCGCTTGTATCTTCGAAAACTTGGTCTACTACTTGGTTAATGAAATTGAAAAGAAGAAATGTTGAATCTAAATTTGTTTTCTATTAAAAAAAACTTTAAACCTTAAACCCTAAACCCCAAGCTGAAACCTAAACCCTAAACCTTAAACCCTAATAACATTAAAAACCCAAAAAACCTAAACCTGAAACCCTAATCCCTAAACCCTAAACTCTAAACCCTAAACTAACGTAAACCCTAAACCGTAAATCCTAAGCCCTAAACCATAAACCCTAAACTCTAAATTAAAAAACCCTAATCCCTAAAATTTTAAATCGTAAATCCTAAACCCTAAATTAAACCCTAAACCCTAAAAACTAGGCTCAGTCTAGATCTGGCTGTGGAGGCAAAGGTGGAAGCTGATCAGAAGTGGTGGGGTGGGGATCTGGAGGTTCTAGTGGATATGGAGGTGGAGGTTATGGAGGCAGGACGTGCAATGGAGGTTATAGCCTTGGTGGTGGCAGAGGGAGAGATTAGGGATATGATGGCGGATCCCACTACTCGAAAGGCAGGGGTAGTTTTGATGGGAACTGGAGAATCTGACGAACGGACGATCCGATCTACTACTTTTGGAACTGAGTCTTTATAGTGGGGAAAGTTCTAGTTATTTATGGTTTTTCATTTGCTCTATGCATGCTCATTTTTGATCTATGTCATTGCTTGTGCCTTTAAAAACTTTTGTGTGCTACTTGCTTAATGTAATAAAGAAAAGCTAAACCTAAAACTAAAATAAAAAATAAAAAATAATAATAAAAATCCTACCACTACACTAAAAAAAAATAAAACTAAAATAAAAAATAAAATAAATAAAATATAAATAAAAAAATATAACTAAACCTACTATAATAAACTTATTAAATAATAAAACCTAAATAAATAAAATAATAAAATAAAATGAAACCAAATAAACCTATAAAAATAAATAAAATACTAAAATAAATAAAAAACTAAAATAAAACTAATAAACATAAATAAAATAAAAAACGTAATGAAATAAAATAAAAGATAAAAAAACTAAATAAAATAAAAATAATAAACTAAAAAAATAAATAAAAATACTTAAACCCTAAAAAATAAAAAACATAAAATAAAATAAACATAAACATAATACTAAATAAATAAAACTTAAAATAAACTAAACTAACTAAAAACTAAATAAAATATTAAACTAAAAATAAACTAAACCTAACCTTGACCTAAAACTAAAAAATAAAACCTAAACATAAACCAAAAAAATAAAATATAAAATAACCTAAAATAAAAACAAAACCTAAACATAAAACTTTAAAATAAAATATAAACAAAAAAAATAAATACCACATAAAATAAACTAAATAAATAAAATAAACAAATAAATAATAAATAAATAAAATAAACTAAAATAATTAAAAAAATAAACTAAATACACCTAAACTTACGGGCTTACTTAATTTAAGAACAAAATAAATTAAAAAAAACCCCCTAAAACCACTAAACTACCCATAAACCATAAACCCTAAAACTAAACAGAGCTATAACCCTAACTGGCCCACCCTTGTGGCCTTAAACACTAAACCCTAGGCCACTAAACCATAAATCACTGACCAAACCTAGGCCCTAAACTGAGCCATGATCCTAAATGCTGGCCCTAAACCATGCAAACAACCTTGGCCCTACCTAACTGGCCATAAACTCTAAATCTTGACTCTAAATGTGAGCTAACCTGACCACAAACCCTACCAAACCCAAATCCAAACCTGACCTAACAAACCCACAAACCTAACCCTACCAAACCTAAACCTAAACTTAAACCCTCCCTAAACCCAAACCCTAAACTAGAGTAAATAAATAAAGATAAACTAAACCTAAATAAACTTAAACGCTAAACCTAAGGCGGGAGCGTAGAACATCCTCAGCCGGCTCAAGTTAGATATGGGTGGAGTGGAGGTGGTGGTGGTGGTGGGGATGGAGGTCTTGTGGATATGGAGGTGGCCTTTATGGAGGAGGGATGTGTGAGGAGGTTACTATGGTGGTGGTAGAGAAGAATGAGATATGATGACTCGAGAGGCAAGGGTAATTTAGATGGGAAGAAGCGAAGAATGATCAATCGATCTACTACTTATGGAACTTTATCTTTGGTAGAGATAGTTCTAGTTATCTAGGGTTTTTGATTTACTCTATTTGTGTGTGGTGTTTATTTTTGAGGATGTGGGACACCACACAGATCTTAGGGGGTACTTATTGAAATGATCAGGTACAACATTAAAAAATGATGTACTATCTCTAAAGATAGAAATTACCACCCTATAATGGACCTAATCACCTAATAAAGACTCCTAAGGTATGATGGGTCTTCAAATATACCAGAGATCTTTCCCCTACTTTACATGAAAAAGTAAAGTAGGGTTTATTTAAGTTAGGTTTGTTAAGTTTCGTATGGAGGCAAGCCCCCATAGGTAATTGCATCCTAAGGAATGGGAATTCTTTAAGAATACTCTCTATTAAAGTAGATAATTAGGGTCTCTAAAGATTTCAAGGTTAAGACTATTAAAGGATTGGTTATTTTAAAATAAAATGGGATAGATCATGGAGAAGAATTATTTTTGGAATCCAAAGGGAGAATGTAGGAAATGCTCATGATTCTAGGAAGCTAGTGAGCATTCCAATCTACCTATAATTAGGCTTTATATATTTGAAATTGAAGAGAGTTAATTATTTGAGTTGACATTTTATTAGATTGTAGGGCTTATAATTCCACAACATAAGATTGTGGAAATGCCTAGAGGTGAGAATTTATGCTTGTAGCCGGAGGAAATAGCTACCTGGGATACTAATCTAGGGAGCTTTGGGCCAAGTATGACCTAAATCTAAGCCAAAAATGGGTATATGGTTTACCTCCACAAAGAGAATAAACCACTTGGACTCTTGAACTTACTTGTGAGCCACTCCTCATGCTTTAAATCCATGTAGGCAAGTCTTATGCTCCAAGATGGCTGCTATTATTTATTTAGAAAGGAGACTCATCCTTAAACTCACCCCTAAGAGACTAGAGCATGAGTGGTATGAATTCATGACTTAATCTAATGCAAATTTTATCAAATTTATTTGATTCTTTTGAACTCTTTATTTTGACACAGTATGGGATTTTGTATGTCTAAATGCATGAAAACTTGATTATGGGCCAAATCAAGAGAGAAAGAGGTGTTCTTCCATCAAAGGCTCTCATAAGTTAAGCCTTCATTCTCTGGCAAAGATGCAAGACCCCTCTTAACAAGAGCGGATGAATATGACATGCACGATATTATACATTCATTCATCTAGCTAAGGGGTTGCTAAAAATTTTATTATCTTGATTTAATTATTAGGCTTTATAGTGAGGTTATGAGTTATTTTATGTTTTAATTATGAGTTGTATTGGGATAAAAATTAATTTCATCCTAAGAGCCTACGCATCCGCCACACATTCTAGCATTAATCATACAGAAACTATGAAAAGCATATTATTCTAATGCATAATCTAAACACAACATCAAATAATTTTATAGACTACCATAAAAGAATAAAAGGCCAGTGCGGTCAGGTTTCACCATACACCCTGAAAAGATAAATAAAGATGGGTAGCCGAGCTCTACCCTTATACAACCCATATTACAAAAATAATATATGTTATGGGGGTCTTCTTTTCTTCATTTCTTCCTTCTCTTCCTTTTTTATTTTGATTTGCTCTAAAGGTATCATAGGGCACCCCAGGGACTAAGCCTTCTAGTCACTGCTCATCTTAATCCCCCATAACACTAATCCTAATTCCTACTTCAAAATTACCTTAAAAGTAAGAAAAGTAAATCTAGCTACACCTACAAAATAAATGTTAGCTAAACACACCATACAACCCAAGCAGTTATATGAATAATTTGGACTTAGCACCCACACGGGCAAGCCCACTGTCTAACATGGGTTATGCTTAGGGGCTAAGCAACTGCCGACAAATGCATTTATATATTTTTATTACGTTGCCCTTAAGGACAACCCTCTGCAAAAAATATGATTAGGCTAATAACAACCTAACATCCAGTCTATGAAACATACACCCTAACATCCAGTCTAAAACATTACATCACAAAATAAAACACAACATCATACATACAATGCCCTAACTTACCACTAGAAGTGGTGACTTAGTATTCTAATGTGTGTGCTTAAGGCTTGTGTGGAAAGACTTTACTAGGCTTCTTTAGTTTAAGTTTCAATTTGGAACTTGAATTTGTTTAAATTTTACCTTTGGATGATTTCAATTTAAATGATTTAATGATTTACTTTTCATTTTATTTCACTTTTATTTGGTTAAAGTGATGTTTAAGTTTTAAGAATGAAGAGTAGAATAAATTCTATTTGTAGAAGAACTCACCTTATTACATCATAACTCTAAAGAGTCTAACTAAGGTCCTTAAGTATCATAATTAGCCCATTTGAATTTTGTAATTCATTTTAATTTCATTTATTTGATTTGGTTTAGAATTTAGAATTTGAATTTGTTTAAGTATTTTATTGATTGATTTTGATTTAGATGTTTTGGTTTAATTAAATCTTGATAATTCAATATCCTTAATATCTAATGAAGTTTAAGTTCATTTAAATTCATGTGCTTTTGATTGATTAATTTTAGATTAGATGTTTTTGGTTTAATTAAATCTTGATAATTCAATATCCTTAATATCTAATGAAGTTTAAGTTTGTTTAAATTCATGTGTTTTTGATTAATTAATTTTAGGTTAGATGATTTGGTTTAATTAAATCTTGATAATTTAATATCCTTGATCTCTAATAAAGTTTATGTTTGTTTAAATTCATGTGTTTTTAATTGATTAATTTTAGATTAGATGTTTTATTTTAATTAAATCTTTATAATTCAATATCCTTTTAAATTAATATTTAATTCTTTTCTTTGATTATGGTTTTGTGAGTTAATTTTATGCTTATTTGACTTAATTGTGGTTCATTTATTCATAGTTTGATCAGATCAAATTAATTGAGATTTTATTTTAATTTTAATTGAGTTTGATTCTTTATAATTAGGATTTTATTTTTAATCTCATCCATTTATTATGTTTATCAAAGTTTGGTTTGTATTTTGATTTCAAACATTGGATAGTTAACTAGTTTATCTTATTTAAGTAGGTTGAATGAGATTTGATATGATTACATATTAAATTGATGAGAGTCTTTCTTAATTTAATTTAATTTGATTTAATTTGATTTGATTAGCTTTATTAGTCTATGGGCTTGCTTAGGTTCAATGTGCTTATGTGATTAGTTTAATTAAGAAGTGTATTCATGTTAATTGTAAAGGTTTTTTTAATTTTTAATTTGATTTCATATTTGTTTAGGTTAATGATGTAATTAATGACTTAATAATTTAGGTTTAATTTAGGTTTTGTTTTGTATTTAATTGCATTTATGTTTGATTAAGTTTAAGTTTAATATGATTAATTTGATTGACTTAATTAGCATATTTAAGAAGTGTGATCAAATTAATTAGTAGATTAATTAAGTGTTTGATTTCAATTTGATTTTATAATGTTAATTTGGTTCATTAAGATGATGGATTAATTCATTAAGTTTGCATTAATTAGGTATTTATTCAGTTGGATTAGCTTAAGGGTAATTATTTTAATTAACAAGTGTGTTTAAGTTAATTATTAAATTAAATAAAGATTTAGTTAATTTTTAATTTGGTTTTATATTTATTTAGATTAATGATGTAATTAATGACTTAATGACTTATGTTTAATTTAGGATTTGATTGGTATTTAATTGCATTTATGTTTGATTAAGCTTAGGTTTAATATGATTAATTTCATTAACTTAATTAGTTTGCTTGAGGGGTTTGATTAAATTAAATAAAGATTTGTTTAATTTTTAATTTGATTTCATATTTATTTAGGTTAATGATGTAATTAATGACTTAATGATTTAAGTTTAAATTAGGATTTTATTAGCATTTAATTGCATTTTATGTTTGATTAAGCTTAAGTTTAATATGATTAATTTGATTGACTTAATTTGTTTATTTAAGAGGTGTGACTAAATTAATTATTAGATTAATTAAGTGTTTGATTTGAATTAATTTTAATGTGACTTATAAAATTAATTTGCTTCATTAAGATGATAGATTAATTCATTAAGTTTGCATTAATTTAATGTTTGATTAATTAAGTTTGATAAAGAGTAATTAAACATTTTTAAAGCATTAGATTAAGCAAAGATTGATTTAATTAATGAATTAATTTCCCACATGTGAGTGATTTGATTTAGTTAAGTGTTTTACTTATGTTTGATTTTATTAAAGGATTATTGTTATTATCATTTGATTAGATTAAATGATTTAATTATTTATTTATTTTTCAATTAAACATGATTATTCATAATCGTAGTTAGGTTTGATTTTCTTCATTTATTATGTTCATTAGATTTCAATCATGTTTGATTTGGTTGTTAGGTTTATGTATTAATGGCTAATTAATTATATTATTCCAAATGGATGTGATTTAGTCATATATTAATTAAGTTTACTTTGACTTTATTTGGTTTAATTTGATTAATATTAAATGATTATGTTGAATTGGTTTGTTAATCAATTTTATTTTTAGTTTATTTAATGATTAATTAGTTTCAATTTGTTTATATTCATTAAGGAGTTTCATATAGTTAAGACTCCATGCTTAGTGTAGATTTAGTTATACTAGTTTGACTCATGTAAAGTCTCCCAGATTTGTTGAATTTTAAGTTTGATTTAAGATTTAATCGTTTAATTGAGTTTTACTGATTTAAATAAGTTTAATTATATTTAATTTGATTTCTTAGGAGGATGATAGTTTTTTTATTTGAGGTTTAATTAATGACTGCTTAAGTGTTATTTTATTTATGATTTTGATCTTGATATTTAAATTATTTTTAGATTATATTTAAATTAAGTCCTTAATTGATTAAATTGTAATCTTAAGTGTTTGTTTGAGGTTCATTAGGATTTAGAAAATCAAATTATTTCCTTAAGAGTCTAGATGTCAATCAAGTAATTTAAGCCATTTTGAAAATTTTTTGTATTTTTGATTTGATTTATTTTATTAAAATGGATAATCTAAACTTCAAATTTTAATTTCTCCCAATCTACACGTCCTTTTAACTTGAGATATTTATGGTAGGTGTGCTTTAACTTTAGTTTCAATCCCTAAAAATTTCAACTTAATCTCACATATTATTTTGGTTTAATTAATAAAATGTTTTTTTATAAAACTAAAATTAAGCTCAAAATACTCAGTGAAATTTGGCGATTTTGTGTTTGTTGAATTCTCTGAAAAGAATCCACCAAGCCCTTACAATTTTTGGTTAAGTATTTTAATTTCTATGATTTTTTGAAGTTTGGTGATTTAAATTTATTTTTAAATCGAAAAATCTGCTTTGGCAGCATGTGGCACCGCGATTCATCCTCGTGTCACATCGGCATTGAGGAGCGGAAATGGGTCAAAGTGACCGCAAGTCTCTACGTGATCTATATGGTTCAAATCAAATGGCGTGATCACGTCGGACCGATGCGTCAGGCGTGCGAACCAGATGCGCCAAGTATTGACATGTTTCCACTCATCAATGCTAATGTGACTGTACAATCGTACACACGCATGTAATCATCATGGCGGCCCGCGGGTGCGCGAATTTTTGATTTAAAAAATTAATTTAAATCACCTGAAACTTCAAAAATTCATAGAAAATAAAATAGTTGACCAAAAATTGCAAACAAGGGCTCGTTGGATTCATCTTTCCAAGAGGAATCCAAAAAATGTAAAATCCCCAAAGGTATTTTGAGCTTAATTTGGGTTTTAGTAAAATCAAATTTTATTAATCAAACAAAAAATATATGTTATATTAACTTTAAATTTTTTAGTTGAAACTAAAGTTAAAACACACCTATCATAAAATCTCAAGTGAAAAGGACTTCTGGATTGGTAGAAATTAAATTTTGAATTTTAGATTGTCCATTTTAATAAAATAAATCAAATAAAAATTCATAAATTTACAAAAATCTTCAAAATGGCTTAAATCACTTAGATTGACATCTAGGACTCTTAAGGAAATAATGTGGTTTTCTAAATCCTAATGAACCCCAAACAAACACTTAAGATTAAATTTAATCAATTAAGGACTAAAATTAAAATATATCTAAAAATAATTTAAATATCAAAATCAAAATCATAAATGAAATAATACTTAAGCAATCATTAATCAACCTCAAATCAGAAATATCATCCTCTAAAAAATTAAATATGATTAAACCTATTTAAATCAATAAAACTCAATTAAATGACTAAATATAAAATCAATCTTAAAATTCAACAAATCTAGAAAACTTTAACATAAGTCAAACTAGTATAACTAAACCAAAACTAAGCATGGAGTCTTAATCAATTGAAACTCTTTAATGAATATAAACAAATTGAAACTAACTAATCATTAAATAAACTAAAAATAAAGTTGATTAACAAACCAATTCAACATAATCATTTGATATTAATCAAATTAAACCAAAGTCAAAATAAACTTAATTAACATATGACTAAATCACATCCGTTTGGAATAAGTTAATTAATTTTTCGTTAATAAATAAACCTAACAACTAAATCAAACATGAATGAAATCTAATGAAATGAAGAAAATCAAACCTAACTATGATTATGAATAATCAAGTTTAATTGAAATAAAATAAATAATTAAATCTGTTAAATGATAATAACAATAATCATTTAATCAAATCAAACTTAAAAAAACACTTAACTAAATCAAATCACTCACATGTCGAAATTAAGGCATTAATTAAATAAATCTTTGATTAATCTAATTATTTTAAAAAAGTTTTATTACCCTTAATCAAACTTAATTAATTAAACATTTAATTAATGTAAATTTAATGAATTAATTTATCATCTTAATGAACCAAATTAATTTTATAAATCACATTAAATTAATTCAAATCAAACACTTAATTAATCTACTATTAATTTAATCACCTCTTAAACTAATTAAGTCAATCAAATTAATAATATTAATCTTAAGCTTAATCAAACATAAAATGCATTAAATGCTAATAAAAATCTAATTTAAACTTAAATCAAGTCATTTACATCATTAACCTAAATAAATATGAAATCAAATTAAAATTAAATCTTTTAATTTAATCACACTCAAGCAAATAATTAAGTTTCAAATTCATATTGTAAGCTTAATCAAACATAAATATTTAAATCAAATCTAAATTAAAATAAATCATTAAGTCATTAATTAATCTAAATAAATGTAAAACCAAATTAAATAAATCTTTATTTTAATTAATTAACTTAAACAATATTAATTAATTTTAATAGCTAATCCAACTAAATACCTAATTAATGGAAACTTAATGAATCATCTTAATGAACCAAATTAACTTTATAAAATCAAATTCAAATGAAAACTTAATTAATCTACTAATTAATTTGATCACACTTCTTAAATAAGCTAATTAAGTCAATCAAATTAATCATATTAAACTTAAACTTAATCAAACATAAATGCAATTAAATACTAATCAAAACCTAAACTTAGCCTAAATTATTAAGTCATTAATTACATCATTAAAAAATGAAATCAAATTAAAAATTAAGCAAACCTTTATAATTAACATGAATACACTTCTTAATTTAATCACATAATCACATTGAACCTAAGCAAACCCATGACTAATAAAGCTAATCAAATCAAATTAAATCAAATTAAATTAAATTAAGAAAGACTCTCATCAATTTAATATGTAATCAAATCAAATCACATTCAACCTATTTAAATAAGATAAACTAGTTAACTATCCAATGTTTGAAATCAAAATACAAACCAAACTTTGATAAACATGATAAATGGATGAGATTAAAATAACATCCTAATTCCAAAGAATCAAACTCAATTAAAATTCAAAATAAAATTTCAATTAATCTAATCAATAAACTACAAATAAATGAACCACAATCAAATCAAATAAGCATAAAATTAAGTCACATAACCATAATCAAAGAAAAGAATTAAATATTAATTTAAAGGATATTGAATTATCAAGATTTAGTTAAACCATCTAATCTAAAATTAATCAATTAAAACACATAAATTTAAACAAACTTAAACTTTATTAAAGATCAAGGATATTAAATTATCAAGATTTAATTAAACCAAAATAATTAATCTTAAATTAATCAATCAAAACACATGAATTTAAACAAACTTAAACTTCATTAGATATTAAAGATATTGAATTATCAAGATTTAATTAAACCAAAACATCTAATCTAAAATTAATCAATCAAAAGCACATGAATTTAAACAAACTTAAACTTCATTAGATATTAAGGATATTAAATTATCAAGATGTAATAAGCCATTCACTTAATGTAATAAGCCTTCACCTATCTCAGATTTACTAGACCAAGGGAGAATCTGCACATCCACAGGATGGATTCTCCAACCACATGGGTAATAGGAAAGGGGAACTATTTAATTTGATAGTAACCTAAGTAGTGTCTAAATGGGTTTGGAAAGGATGTGATCCAAATATAGTGCCCATAGGGGAGGTGCTACTAGGGGTGTTATCCTGAGCCCTTAAAAAGAAAGCCTATGGATGTACAGTGGCCAACTCAAGGAGAAAGCATAGCAGACTTACATTTTCCATGAGCGGTGTATCCTAAGGTGCAAGAACCAACCAACCAAAGGTGTATTCATTAGCATGAGTGGTGTATCCGTCAGCATAGTGAGAACCAACCAACCTAAGGTGCCCGTCGGTGTGCAATGATCAATATGAAAAGAAAGCATATAGGCTTACAACTTTCTAAGTAGAATTGATCATCGGGATAATCTATCATCAGCGAGATAGATGTTATCTGACCTAGAGCAACTACTAAGTGGGGAGTCCTAAGGAAGGACTGAACCCAGACTTGAAGTAGTCAGGAGGGAAGGAGCCTCTATGGGACTTATCCTAAACCTCAAATATACTCAACCCGGTCGATTGCACAAGGCTAATCCAGAAGAGCGCATAGACTCATCCTCTTAAACAAAGGCAAAATGGGGTAGCTTACCGACCCGTAGTAATACTTAGCAAACTAACAAGATGCTTTCGTCGATTGTT
>JAKCPB010000453.1:0-173785 GCA_021442155.1 Cymbidium sinense | reverse complement strand
CATGTGGGTAACTAAGCCCACCTCCTAACTTGGATTATGCTTAAGGATTTAAGCAACCTACAAAAAAGAGCATTCACATTTATTTTAAGCATCCCTTAAGCATAATCCCCTCAGAAAACACATGGCTAATATTATCCTATCATCTACAATGAAGCATACACCTAACATCCAATCTAAAATAATACATCATAAAATAAACATACATCACATCATACACACCCCTAACTTAGAGCTAGTGGTGACTTAATTCTAATGTGTGTATTAAGGCTTGTGTGGTAAGTCTTGTTAGCATTAGTGTTGTATTTTCTAAGTGTAGAAGGATTCAATTTAACATGAAAGGTTGATTTCACTGAAGTAGTTTAATTGATTTGAGAATTTTAATTTGTGTTTTCTTTTGTTTCATTTGATTACACTTAGCAACTAAGTGTTATAAAGAGAGGAAAAGAGGATTTCCCTCTTTCATCCCTACCTTAAGTCACTTTCTAAAGTATATTAATTTGATTTAGTTCTTTTTAGTGAATGGCTTATTAAATGATTTAATTAATCTGAGGTTCACTTTAAATAATCCTATTCAAAATTAAAGGCATCTTAAGATTAATTTAATTGAATTACTATGACATGACATATTAAATCATTCCTTTCCATCACATGTAACATGCATATGATTTAATCCTAAGTGTATCTATACATGCAACATATTTTAGCACACTTAAATGATGAATGTATGTATATGTTTAGAATTTATATTTTATTTGATTGAATTATTTAAACATATTAATTTAAAACTTTATCCAAATTCTTATCAAAAAAAAAGACATAAGAATGAAATTAAATAGGCATGTGCCATTGTTAAACCATGGAAGTGAGGTAATCAAATGACCTCCTTGAGCTAGCTAAAGCCTCATATTCTGGATGTCTAGACTATATACCCATTTGCATTCAAACATATGTAAATTCATACATGAACATAGAAGTAAGCTCCAAATCATATGGCTAATTAATTCAACCACTTAGTCAATTATGAATGCATGCAATTTTAATGTAAAATGGGATTTTCATTCACTAATCACATATACATATACATGTACAAAGATATAAAGTATGTGTCATTGTTAAACCAGGAAGTGAGGTAATCAAATGACCTCCTTGGGGCTAACTAAAGTTTGTATTCCGATGTCTAGACTATATACTTGCTTTTCTTGGACACACATGGATGTATACATAAATGAGGGAAAGAAAACCATGCAAAGATTGTATATTTTTTTTTGATTGAATCATTTATATATGAATTAAAGCTCTATCCAAATTCTAATGTTGAAATACATAAGAATGAAATCAAATGGGTACGTGCGTGTTAAAATAAAGGAAGTGAGGTAATCAAATGACCTCCTTGGGCTAGCTAAAGCCTCGTGTTCGAGATGTCCACACTATATACCCATTACCATTCAATCTTATATAAATCAACACATGAATAGAGGAAAGAGAACTCAACATTCATACACTTAAGCTATAAGCACATGCATTTCTTATGTATTTATAACTAGCATCATAACACATATTATTATTCATTTATAAGCTTTTGAAAAATACATTTGATTTAATAGTGATAATAGCCATGCATATATTAAATTAAATCAACACATGCAAGCTTACATAAAGGAAATCCATTTTATTTTACTTGATTTTGAAAAGATGGATGCATGAATTCAAATGACATACCAAATTTAACATGATTGGAAAGAGGACAATCAAATATAAGCATGTGATTCATTCAACCAAACTAGTTCTAAGGATAATCAAATCAAATAAGATTATTTAAAGCAAAACCAAAGCTTCTTTATTAATTAAGTTTTGATTTGATTTGATTTAAAGAGGAGAAGAGAAATCATCACTTATTTTAAACCCCCATACATGATTTGATTTAATTTAAGGAAATGTAATTAAGTTGATTTTATGGGTTAATTAAGTTGAACCCTTAATTAGATGAATTAATTACCCTTACCTATGTCACCTTAAAGTAATTAACTAAATAATTATGAGCCAACATGATATGCATGGAAAATAAACTTGCAATGATCCTAGGAAATAAAAGGCCTAATGCAATTGGCTCATGATTAATAGTTAATTAGATTAAGGACTTAATTAATTACTCTTATGGTTTTCCACACATGTGGACTAACCATAATTTCATTAAACCTTTAGGTTATTAAACACCAAAGATCTACCCCATGATTTAATTAATTAAGGTCCGATGTGATTATGATTTCAATTTGATTAAGTGATTTAATTAATTAGTTAAATCTTAATTAATTTCATTTTAAAAAAGGGTGAAATGAACTTAGGAAAGGGGTCCCAACCCTATTCCTTAGTTCACTTACTATTGAACAATGATTAATAAACTTAATTAACCAATTTATTACTATGGGATTAATTAATCATTAATTAACTTAAAAGAGTAGTTAAGGTTTAATTAGTCAATTTTTTAATTAAGTGAGCAATAAATCCCAAGAAAATCATGGGAGGTAGAGGTCATCCCATTAAATTAACCCACAAAATTTGGGATTAATTGCTCAAGTAATTGCTAATAAATTTTGTAATTAATTAATTAATTAAAATTAGTTAAGATCATTTTTAATTAATTCTCCTCAAATACCTTTAAAATGAGTATTTATTTGCATTTTTTCTCTATGATTTTTTTTATGATTTTTAGAAGTTTCAGCCATTAAAAAATGATTAATTAAGCCAATTAAAGCCTAATCCCATGTGCGCACGACATGCACACTTTCCATGGCACCAGATTGGCTACTTAAAACTTATCTAACTCGCCTACGTACATGGTGGACGGCTTTCTCGACCATCATCTAAGATCGATGGCGATTAATCCCATAGCTTAATAGATTAAATCATCATCTAGTGGATCTAATCATGATCCCATTCATCATGAATGGATGGATCTAACGATGAGAGAGAATGGAGTCCATCCATCATGCTCACTTGATGAAGCTTACGAGCTCATCAACTCCAAAAGGATCCCACACCTTCATGACATCAAGGGGATCCAAGAAGATCACATGAGATGCAAGTTTTCTTCAAAAAAGCTCCAACCCATTTTTGCCTAAGATGATTTTGGAAGCATACCAAAGCTCAAGACCGCAACTAATGATTGAAGTTTCATCTAGTGGAGATGAAGCCTAGAAATTGATCATTGACGCTCACCAAAAGGCCATGAACCAATGATTTGGCTCAACTTTGATCAAGTCCCACCTCTGCTCAGAAGCTTGGGAGATGATTTTCTTTGCTCGATGAGGCAAGGAAGGTGCAAAGTTAATTTGAGTTTGATGGAGAAATGGAGAAGTTAGGTAAAAATGGGAGTGTCCTATTTTGAGATGGATGGGAATGGTTTTTTAATCGAGAACTGAGCTTAGGGAATGGCTCTAGCGCTCATCTTGGGTAGCTAGCAGGAATGATTTTGTGTGTTGAGTGGAAATGAGGGGGTATACCCCTTTCATCTTGATCGATGGTGGATCTTTGGTAGTGGCCCCGCCATCTTAGGAGTCATGGGTGGTGGAGGAGGTGAGGCTTGGTTGGTTGAAGGTGTAGAGGTGCCTGCCAAGGAAGAATCATGGGTGTCCTATGGGTTTCAAATGCTCTAATGGAGAGGGTGAGGTGATTTCACCTCCCATGGGTCATGGCTGACCCAACCACCCCTGGGTTAGGTTGGGTAGTGTCATAGGTGCCTAGGTCGACCATTGGGAGAGTACCAAGTGGCCAAGAATAAAATGACCACTTACATGGGTGATTCTCATGTGATGCCTTGACCCAAGGGTAGAATGATCATTTGGCATTGATTTGATTTGGGTAGATTTGAAATGAGCCAAAAGTGGGTTAGCCCAAATTTCAAGTCAATTGGAGTTGATTTGTTAGGTTTGGCTCAATTTGACTCATTTAGGTCAAATTAGTTAGGTTATTGACCAATTAATTGGTCAAATTGGGTCAAACCAAATTGGTCAAGTTCATATGATCATTTGGGATGTTTTGGTTCAATTGGTTTGGTTTAGTTTGGCTTAGATTTGATTTTGGCTCATTTGAATTCATTTGGGTCAAATGGGTTAAGTTAACAATTTGACCAAATTGGCCAAATTGGCTTGGTGTTGTTTGGTTTAGTTAAATTGAAGATGATTGTAGGCTTTGGTTTCAATTAATTTGGATTTGGTTTTGATTTATGCCAACTTGAATCTTTAGGTCACTTTGAGCTAAGTAGGTCAATTAGGTCTAATCATGGCTTTGGTCAAGTTCAACAATCAATTTGAATGAACTTGAGCCACTGGTTGCAATCAATTTGGTTTATATTTGATTTGACCCAATTTGGTCTTTTAGGTCAATTTGGGTTTAACTCAAGAAACCAATTGGGTTTGGTTTGAATTAATTGAAGGCCAAGTCATATTCAAATATTGATTTTTATTTGGTATGAATCATTAGTTTCAGGGGTTTGACTTAGGTTGCAATTTGGCTAGTTTGGGTTCATATGGGTTAAAGGATTGACTTGGTCAAATGATCAAGTTGACTTGGTTTGATTTAATTTGTGACAATTGATCAACCTAGGGTGATCAACAATCATGATGGGAGGTTGTGATTGGCTTGGTTCAATCAATAGGATTGATAATCAAATAGGTCAAATTGGCCACTTGTCAAGTGGACCAATTGGGTTTAGTTGGCGATTTTGGGTTGAGTTTGATTTAGTTGAGTTTATATATGGATTTGGGATTGATATATAAATTCAATTGCAATTTTCTTGGGTTCAAATGGGTTTTGGTTCATTTGAACATTTCAAGTCAAAAGGGTTAAGTTGGGTTTGACTTGGGTTGATTTTGGTTGGCTTGATGATTGTAGATTTCTTTATATTTGTGAATATGATTGAAGGTATGATTGATTCATGAGAAAATCAATTGAATTTGGGTTTTGGAATGAAGGAATTTGGCTAAGTCCATGGAGTTGGGTCATGTGGCTTAGGTTTGGATTTTGATTTGGTTTGATTTAGTTTTGATGATTTAAATGTATATTTCATTTAAATTTGTGAAGATGATTGATGATTGATTTGTGAGAAAATCAATTGAGTTTGACTTGATTTGGATTAAGATTTGGCTAAGTCCATGGATAGGTCATATGGCTTAGAAGGGTTTTGATTTAATTTGATTTAGTTTGATCATTTAATGTAGATTTGATTTATATTTAGAAGATGATTGAAGATATAAATTTAATATGAGAAAATCAATTGATTTTGGATTTGATTTGGATTAAGATTGGCTAAGTCCATGGGATAGGTCATATATTTAGAAGGGTGGATTTGATCATGGGCTTCAATCATTTGGTTTTGAATTTGGGTTTGATTTGATTTGAATTTGATGTTTGAATTGAACTTGAGGTTTGGTTTGAGAAGGTGAACATGGATTGGATTTGGGTTGTAAGGTGGATTATCCTAATCCCTAAGGCATAACCTAATCTATGGTTAACCCTTCTAAGTCTTAGGCTTAGTTAAGTGTTTACCTAATTGTTAGAAGTGTCTTATGACTAAAAGTTTGTTCAAGACTTAAGTCTAAGATGGAAGATTGAATCACCAAAAGTGATCAATAGGCCTTTAGGCTCCATAGTGTTTTGGAGATGATGATTGGAAGATGGGCCAAGTTCTACATTATAGACTCAATACATCATTCAATGTTTTCTTGGGATACCATGTTTACATGAGAACAAAGAAAAAGTAAAAGAAAAAGAAAAATAAAAGAAAGAGAAAAAGAAGAAGAAAAGAAAAGAAAAAATGAAAAAGAAAATAAAAGAGAGTGAAAATAGACTTGGAGGAGGAAGTGGAGCTTACATTAGATTCCACCCACATTACCCATTCAACATATGGGTAGAAACCTCCACCGAAGGAAGAGGTTGAGGCAGGGTGGAAAACCCTTATTGGCCACCAATAAAAGATATGTCCTACCAAGAGTACACTTATTATCCATATAGACTTAGAATCTAGTTCATAGGATGAGTCTTATATGGTTAGCACCAGCCATCTTTCACAATAGTAGATTCTTGAGGTGACACTTGAGCAGACATGAAGTGGGCTCCAAAGCAAAGCATGGGTATCCAAGTCTATGTGAAATAGTTAGGCATCGTTGGGAACCTTAGCTCTAACCCCACTTTCCTCTCAAAAGCTGAGGGTTTGGTAGTTAAGAAGCCCCTAATTCATCGTGTGAAGACTGAGGTTCTTTGGGAGCATCATCCTCAAGTCAAGAAGTTGATGTAGAACTTGAGGATGATTCATATAAAGATTTAATAGAATTACCTTTTGATTGGTACTTGCCTTGTGTTAATTTAGCAAAGAAAGGGTTAATCCCACATACTTGGTCAAAGCATAGACTACTGAAAAGAATATGGAAGAACAAATGCAAAAGCTCTCAATCAAGATAGACTAGGATTTGGTACAAGTGTCCAATCGATGATGATGATTAATGCAGTCATCACCAATCATTTAGAATCTAATAGTTCTTTCAAATCACATTAAATCATATGAGGAGTTGTGCTTAGAAACTTAGATGATCTAGATGATTTTGAAGTCAAAGATGCATTAAGTTTGAAGAAGAGATCAAGTCAACCATCGAAGCTCAAGAAATCAACTTAGAATAAGAAGATCCACATAACATACATTAATTTTTTTTGTTGAATGAAATTGAAACCAATGACTTAGTTATTGACTAAGTTTAAGGACATCTTTGCATGGAGTTATGAAGAGATGCTGATTCCCTCATGTGGTCCATAAACCAAAATAGAGCCTACTACTAACCCTATCAAGCAAGCTCTAGATGCATGTGATTAGACATAGAAAATTCATTTATGAGTCAAGAAATTGATCAATGTTGGCTTCATTTGGGAAGAAAAATACCACCGGTTAGAATGTCATCCTTAAGAAAAGAATGGCAAATTCACATATGCATCAATTTTAGATTTAAATAAGGCATGTCCAAAGATGAATTTTCACTCAATCAAGTTGATGGTGACATTGCCTCATCTCATGCAATCTTCTTTCATGGATGGCTCATCGATATAACCAAATAAAGATGGCAAGATGAAAGAAACACTACTTTAGAACTGATCAAATCTATTATAAGGTCATGCCTTTCGCCTTAAAATGCTAGGTTACATACCAGGCTATGACTCAAATCTTCAATGAACTTATTCATCATTATGTTGAGTTCTATGTCGATGATCTCATGTCAAAGTAAAAGGAAGACCATCTCTTTGACTTGAGAGTAGTTTTAGTTAAGATAATTTAACCTCAAAATGAACCCCTAAAGTGTGCATTGAGTAGTTTGGGAAATTCCTTGGGTTTATTATCTGACATGGGAATCAAAATTTGAGAAGATCAAGCGATATTAGAAATACCACCCCTAAAAGTTTAACAACTCGATCATTCTAAGGGTGGTATATCTAAGATGCTTTATATCCAACATGTTGGGAAGATGTCAGCCATTCTCAATACTTATCAAAGAGGACACCAAGTTCAAGTGTGATGATAAGTGTGAGCATGCTTTCAAAGACTTCAAGAATTTCCTGATGATGCCATCATTTCTATCAGCCCCTATCCCAGGCAAGTTGCTCATATTTTACACTGCTACGTTAGATGACTCCCTTAGTGCTTTGTTGGCCCAAGCCAACAATAAAGGGAAGAAAAATGCACTCTACCTCAACCATCTTCTAATCCCTACTGAGGCAAATCATCCACTCATTGAGAAGCATTGCCAAGCTTTAATCTTTGCATCCTAAAAGCTATACATGCCTCATTGAAACTTACTCTAGGATCAATCCACTACAATATCTCATGACATGATGCTATCCATCGACACATTACCTTTGTTCCCTCCATGTGGTGAAAGGATAAGTGCTAGTGGATTTCTTAGCAAAGACACCCACTTCTTAATGACTCTCCACTTAGTGATGATCGATGAAAAATCATGAACTTAGGGGATACTAGATTCATTCTAGGAGATGTAATTTGATGGTGCGCTTTCTCTCAAAGAGAGAAGAACCACAATCTACTATTCTGAAAGGTAGGGGTAGGAATAGTTCTCTTAACTCCAACCATAATGTGATGAGATTCATATCATTTGTTCAATTTATACCAACAATGAAGTTAATATGAGGCTCATTGCTCTAGAGTTAGCTTACTCTAAGCATCAAGAACATCATCATCTAATTATCAACCAAATCAGTCCTCTTATAAAGCCCAAGCTCCATCACTATAAGTACACCATGAGTTGCCCAAATCCTGAGGTTACCATTTATAAGATTCTCGAGGAGAGAATGCATAGTGTATGCTTAGCCAAGCTTGCCAAGGAGTTGGCATCTGAGGATGAGTCCATATCAATAAAGGTCCAAAATAGACAGTCATCCTTATTGATATTAAACTCATCAAAAAGTACTCTGAAGGGGAGGTTTCTGCCAAGAAGGATGAGGAGTTAGATTGAGGCAACCATTCATGGATTACCCAAATAAAGAATACCCAAGAGAAGTCCCAAACCCATTAGATGAAGAGAGCACTTTCCTACACTCTTGTGGATGGTGTCTTGACGGTGATCTTTCATCATGTGGTTATGTTGTTAAACAAGCAAGCATGATCACAATGAGGTACACTCGGATTATGTGGAGCCGCCCAATCTAGAAAGATGATAAATAAGATCAAGATATCATGATATCATACACATGTCTCACCAACCACCATTCTATTACATGTTGGGGTAACATAGTGGGTCTAATTGATCCTCTTTCTTCTAAGGGTCATCAGCTCATCTTAGCTGCTACTAACTACTTTTCCAAATGGGTGAAGGTGATTTTGCTAGAGGTCATACCAAAGATGTGCTCCAATGTTTTAGAACCATATATATAGGTTCTGAGTGCTCATGAATTTTTTTGATAATGGTACCGCATTCAAGAATTGAGATCAATAACTTTCCGGGATATAACATAGATTGGAGATATTCTTCCATCAACTACCCGAGGGCAAATGCTTAGAAAAGCCTTCAATAAAAACTCTCATCTAAATACTAAAGAAGACACTCAACAACAAGATAGTAATGAGAAGTTAGTTAAAACCTTGTGCCTTACACCATATAGAACTCCAACTTAGTTTACTCTTTTCCTTAGTGTATGGGTTCAAGCCATTTTACCATTAAGTCCAACTCCCATCATAAAGTGGGTAGCAAGATCATAGCAATGCTAGTTACAATTATAAGAGCTTGAAAGATTTGAGGAGAGACACTAGGCATGCAAAACCTAAGTTGTACAAAGCTAAAATGATTGAAGATAAAGTTGGTACTACCTAGAGCTTTTCAAGTAGAGAGCTTATTTTAGTTCAAAGAGACGCTTTTTCCCATCATAAGATGAGAGGCAAGTTTGAACCCACTTGGGAAGGCCTTTACCATAGAGAGGCCTATAAGAGGATCTTATCGCTTATTAATCATAAGAGAGTGCCCAATGCTTCCAATCAATGGGCTTCTTAAAGAAATATTATAAATCATGTTAAAATAATTATCATCAATGAAAATTCCATTTTGAATTCAATCTCTTCCATGTTGAAAGAATTCTTGTCAAAGCCATGATGTGTTTAGGTGTGGAACGTGGTCTCCTATCCTTCATCACACAACACAAACATAAACTAGATAAAATATATAAAATAAACACATATCTTTTGTCTGCTACTCATAGTTGATAATATCAAGTGACACTCACTCAAGAATGCCTAGGTCGCCAACGACCTTAGTGTGTCACCCTAGTGGTTTTCTTGCTCTAGAGGATGTAAGTCTTCTATGCTTTACTTCTTTACTTACCACACCGACGAGTCTTGTTAGTTGGTTTACTACATGGCGTAAGCCTCATGTGGCTTCATTTAAAGGATGTGAGTCTACTATACTTTCTTCTTGATTAGCCTTTGTGCAATCAATGATGAGTATATTTGAGGTTTATGATAAGTCCCCTAGTAGCTCCTTCCTTACCGCTTCAAGTCTGTCTAGTCCTTCCTCGAGCACTGCTTAGTAGTCACTCTAGGTTATAGCATCTATCCCATCGACAAATATCCATCAAGATCGCTTGGTTATAAGTACACATCTTTCCATGTTGATCATTGCACACCGATGAACCTTAGGTTTGTTGGTTCCTATCACACATACACCATTCATGTAGATACACCTTAGGTTGGTTGGTTTCACCTTAGGATACACCACTCATGACAAATGTAAGTGCTACTTTCTCTTTAGTTGGCCACTATACACCTATAGCTTTCTTTGGGCTTAGGATAATGCCCCCAAGAAAGCCCTCTCCTGGAAACTATATTTGGATCACATCATTTGCAACCCATTTAGAAACCTACTACTATTGGATTGACCCTCTTCTTAAGAACCACCCATATGGTTGAGAATCCATTATGGATGGATTCTCCCTTAGTCTAAATCAGATAAGTCAATAGCCCCTTCTTATGTGTCCCTCACACCAACAAGGTCCACACAAACATATAAACAAAATATATATTCACTTGGATTAGGAGGACACCCCTATGTACCATTTCCGGTATCCTATTTTTAGACATTGTTACAAAACTCCCTATAAGAATTGTCTATCACCTGAGTAATATAAGTCCCTGTGAAATTCACTCAGTAGTCGCCCTAAGTCGTTGGTTATGTGCTACCAACATGTCACCAAAGTTGTTCTTACTTTAGAAGATGTAAGTCTACTGCCTTCTTCCCTTGCATCATTGCATTGAAGGAAACCCCTTAGTTGGATAGCTACCCACCGCTAGTAGACCATCCCTTTGATTTGTAAATCAGATATGATAAGTCTGATATAGCCTTTGTTCCATCACACTAACATGGTCCATAAATTAAATCTATCAAATTTAACCAAGCTCACATCCCCAGATATGCCCTCAATTCAAATCAAACCAAACAAACCATATCAAATCACATAAAATTAAGATAAAATTAATCTTGACTACTTTTGAGTTGACATAAGTCCCCAGCGACATTCACTCAGTAGTCACCCTAGGTCAAGTTTGATTTGTTTTGCACCAATGTCACCCCCATTGTTCCTCTTTGAAGATGTAAGTCGCTATGCCTTCTTCCCAAGATCATTACACACCAAAAGCATCCCCTTAGTTGGCTAGCTATACCCCTACCATAGACTATCCCTTTTGGATTTGTAAACCGAGGTAGGTCAAGTGACATAGCTTCTCAGGTCCGCACATGTGGTCCATACATTAACTTGATTAGATTAAACCCATTCTAATTTTCCAAGTGGAGTTAAATCACATCCCCAGTGGAGCCCAGATCTATATAAATCAATAAAATAAATTAAATTCAAAACCAACCTCCTAGGAGCCAAATTAAACCAACTCCCAAGAGTCTAAATTAAAAAAATCCAACCAAACTTATCCTAAGACATCCCCAAATAAATCTATGAAATCAAACCAAATCCTAATCCCAGGATAGCCCCAAACCTCTCTCAGTGGAAGGTTCATATACCCATCCCTAGCACTCGCCATATCTGATATGCCTCCATAATTAAATAAAATAAATTAAAGTCGATTTGATCTTAATCCTAGGTGGATTATAGATTCTTATCCCAAGCAAATCTTCTTTCCATAAATCATATAGTCAAATCAAATTCATATCTTATTCCAAGTAAATTTTCTTCTTCTATGCCTCAACATTAACCCTCACATGATGTCTGCATGTGTGATCCCCTATGGATCTCCCCATGTTTTTGACATGGACTCATCAAATCTTATTTCTTCTCTTATGCACAACCAAAAGCCTAATAATGTATTCGCTCAAATTACATCATCTAACATTGTAATCAACATTTTATGATTTGTGATGGTGCAAGCTCAAACTAACTATACAATATCATGCTAAACATATTATAGTGAATTAACACACTATATTATATTATAAAATATGATTTTATATTATAATTTTCTATAATATAATATATTGTCTAACATTACAACTCATTAGAATCACTTAAAAGAAACAAATAACAAAATTTTCTCAAAATGTGAATAATGTTTATTTTGGATCTAAAATTGTTATTTTCTATTAGAAATGGTACAAAATAGTATAATTTTTATGTTTCTTCTTTGTTTGTGCTGTGAATTTGGCCAAATTCTTCCATCTCAAACTTCAAATTAATTATTTTGTGAGTTTCGACCCAATGTATTATAACAAAAGTAAAACATACTAAAATGTATAATAACATTTAGTAACACACCACCACATTCATCTATATGTGAAGTTATATTGTTATGTACATTATATTTTAATATGCTTTCATGTAATATATTATCTTACATTACACCTTCAAATGAATCACTTTAAGAAAAAAATTTAAAAAATTTGGTTGAAAAATGATCATTTATTTTGGATGCAAAATTCCATTCTTTTGATTAAATGACACACCATAGCACACACCCAATGATGTTTCCTAAAGCTTACCTTAAAATTTTCCGAATCCCATCATCTCACCTATAAATCAAGATTTTATGAATTATACCAAACAAACACTACTACATCATACTATAACAAACTAAAATATGCTAAACAATAAGTACTAATACACAATCCTATAATGCCTGATGCTACACTATGTTATGACATCCTATATTATAATACACTATAACATATTATATTATACTATATTGCATATCACATCACAAGGGATTGCTTAAGATAAAAAATAATAAAATTAGTCTAAATAATAAAAAAATAATATATTTTAGTTGTATCACTTACATATTTTAAATTGAAATAATATATTATGATGCCAAGCTCTACCTATTATGAATTTAAAATTCCACCATTTTAAAGTCTAAATCAATATTTTTTATAAATAATGCTAGTGTATGACCGCATGATTGTAAAATACTAAAAGAATTTAAAATGTAGAATAATATATTATGATATATGATGCTATACTATGCTACAACATATATTTATTTTAAACATAAAATCTTACTTTTTTATTACAAGTGGCAGTACACCTTTGGTATTACAACTAATTCCACTTCAAATTTAACAAATTTCATCATCTAATTTATTAAATTATTTTTTATGATTTATATTAATATAGATTATATATAATACCATAATATACTAAAACATTTCAAAACATCTTATAACATCCAAAACACATCACTACATGCTCAAATATATGATGCTACATTATACTATAATATATGGTATTATAATACATTTAGGTTAGGTTTAGGTATTCAAATCTCTAATAGTCAAGGGAAAGTCTCTTGAAGACATTTTATTTAGCTACCATTATGTTAGATTAGGTCATTCTAGATATTAATGACATCTTTATTCAAGTTTAGTTATTTATTTGGGTTTATGGTTTTGTTTTATTTAGGTTAGTTTTAGATTTAGGGTTAGGTTTTAGGGTTTATATTTATGGTTTTAGGGTTTTTGGTTTTAGGTTTACTTTATGTTTAGGTTTGGGTTTTTTATTTGTGTTTAGGTTTAGGGTTTTATTTTAGGTTTTTATTTGTTTTAGGTTTAGGGTTTAAGTTTAATTTAGGTTTGCTTAATGAAGGACAAATTAAGATTTAACATTTTTCTTTTGATTTTATCAAGAAGCACTGTGTTTTAAATTTCTCCAGCTCAAAAACTCTTATGATCCGCCATCATATCATCATCCCTCCACCATCACCATTATGTAATTTATCCCACCTCCATAACCACCACTTCTTCTACCACAACATCCATTACTAAAATCTAGATACCACCAAATAACCACGTCCACCTCCATGTATCTGATAACCAAGTTGATGGTGATGCTATGCCATCTTATTTATTTCATTTTATTTAGGTTTATATTTTAGGTTCATTGGTTTGGATTAAAATTTTTTCTTATTATTTGTGGTATGTATTTTATTGGGTTTAGGGTTTATTTAGGTTTATTTAGGATTTAGGGTATTGGGTTTTAAAGTTTGGGTTTGTGGTTTTAGTAATATTTTATTTTTGGGTTTAGGTTTTTAGATTTTGATTTTTTTAAAATTAAAAAGGTATTTATTTTATTTATTATTTTATTTTATTTATGTTTTATTTATTTTTTTATTTTATTTAATTTAGTATTTTATCTATTTATTTATTTTAGTTTAGGTTTTTTTTATTTTTATTTTTTTAAGTTTAGGTTTATTTTTAGTGAGTCTTTTTATATTTTAGGTTTTTTTATTTTTATTATTTAGGTTTATGTTTTTATTTTATTTTAGGTTTTGGTTTTTTTAGGTTTATTTTGAGTTTTATTTTGTTTAGTTATTTATTTTTGGTTTATTTTATTTTATTTAGTTTTATTTTGGTTAGGTTATTTATTTTGTTTAGGTTTATGTTTATTTTATTTTAGTTTAGGTTTAGGTTTATTTTATGTTTATTTTGGTTTAGGTTTTTTCTTTTGTGGTTTTAGGTTTTTTATTTTTATTTATTTTGCTATTTTAGGTTTATTTTTATTTAGGTTTTTTATTTTAGTTTTATTTTATTTTATTTTAGGTTATTTAGTTTTTATTTTAGGTTTTATTTTCGTTTAATTTATTTTTGTTTTAATTTAGTTTTATTTTTATTTTATTTTATAGTTTTATTTTTTATTTTATTTTCTTTTTTAGGTTTGGTTTATATTTAGATTTTTAGTTTTTTTTTGGTTTAGGTTTTTTTTAGTTATTTTATTTTAATTTATTTGGTATAGGTTTTTTAGTTTTTAGGTTTGGGGTTTTTTTAGGGTTTTAGGGTTTGGGTAGGTTTAGTTTTAGGTTTAGTTTAAGTTTTAGTTTATGGTTTGGTTTTTTTATAGAGAATAAATATTCAACATTTTCTTTTTTTAAATTTCAACCAAGTAGTACACTAGTTTTCTAAGACACAAGCAACAAAATAGTTCAAAAATGAGTACCCATAGAGAAAATCAAAATTCCTAGATAAGCAAAAATGTCTCTACTATAAAGAAATAATTCCATAAGTAGTATCGACTTCATTTTAGTTTTTAGTTCTATCAACCACCAGCCTCTCAGTAGTGGGATCCCATCATATCCATCTCTTCCTCTGCCACCACCACCATCACTGTAACCTCCATCCTCCCACCAAAACCACCACGCCTCACCTCCATATCCACCAAGACCTCTAGATCCCCACCATGATAATCCACCTCCTGCCTTTGCCTCCACCATATATAGATTTAGCCTAGTTGATTTATGATGTTCTACCAAGGTTCTACCCATTCAGTTTAGTAGGTTTGTGTTTAGGTTTAGGTTAGTTTAAAGTTTAGTTTAGTTTAGGGTTTAAGGTTTGGGGTTGTGGTTTGGGTTTAGGTTTAGGTTTTAGTAGGGTTTATTGGGGTTTATTTTTAGATTTAGGGTTTGGGGATTAGTTTTAGGTTTTAGTGGATTGGTTTATTTTAGGTTTTTAAAATTAAGTAAACCAGGTTTTAGTTTATTTAGTTTATCTTTTTTTTATTTATTTTGTTTTATTTTCTTTTTCTTTTAAGTTTATTTTTTATTTTTATTTAGTTTAGTTTATTTATTTTGGGTTTTATTTATTTTAGTTTAGATTTTTTTAGTTTATTTTTTTAGGTTTAGTTTATTTTTTATTTATTTTATTTTATTTTTTAAGTTTAGGTTTTTTATTTATTTTAGTTTATTTTTGTTTTATTTTTAGTTTTGTTTATTTATTTTATTTTATTTTATTATATTTTTTAGTTTAGGTTTATTTATCTTTTAGTTTATTTTAGTTTAGGTTTAGTTTATTTTATTTTGTTTTATTTTTATTTTATTTTTTTTATTTTTTTTTAGGGTTTTATTTATTTTTATTTATTTTGTGGTTTATTTTTTATTTAGGTTTTTATTTTATTTATTTTTTTTAGTTTTTATTTTATTTATGATTAGTTTTATTTTATTTAGGTTTTATTTTTTTTTATTTTATAGTTTTAGTTTAGGTTTTATTTTTTTATTTTATTTTATTTTTATTTATTTTATTTTAGGTTTAGGTTTTTTCAATTTATGTTTTATTTATTATTTTATTTTATTTAGGTTTATTTTTTTTTTATTTTATCATTAGTTTATTAGTTTAGTTAAGTTTTATTTTTATTTTGGTATTTTAGGTTTAGTTTGTGGTTTAGGTCAGGGGTTTTAGTGTTTTTTTTATTTGTGGTTTTAGTTTTAGTTTTTATAGTAGTTTGTGGTTTGGTTTGTGGTTTATTTAGGTCATTAGGTTTTAGTAGTTATTTTATTTATTTATTATTTTATTAGGCCTAGTTTTTTAGATCTTTTTTTCATAGCTTGATTTTTATTAATTTATTTATTTTTATTTTTATTTATTTTATTTTTATTTTATTTTTAGTTTAGTTTTATTTATTTAGTTTATTTTTTTTATTTTATTTATTATTTAGGTTTGTTTTATTTTTTATTTTTGTTTTGGTTTTATTTTTTTATTATTTTAGGTTCATATTTTTAATTTTTATTTTAGGTTTATTTTTTTAGGTTTAATTTTTTTTAGTTGATTAGGTTTATTTTTAGTTTATTTTATTTTCTTTAGTTTAGGTTTAAGTTTAGTTTTTTTTTTGGGGTTTATGATTTATGCTTGTGGTTTTATTTAGGTTTAGGGTTTGGGTTTTATTGTGGTTTGGGGTTTAGGGTCAGGTTTTAGTTTGTGGTTAGGTTTTATGGTTTTTTTTTAAATTGGTTTAGATTTTTAAGTTTATTTATTTTTATATTTATTTATTTTATTTATAGTTTATTTTAAATTTTATTTTATTTTATTTTAGTTTATTTTTTTTTAGTTTATTTATTTTAATTTATTTTATTTTATTTTTATTAGGTTTATTTTATTTTACGTTTTATATTTATTTTATTTTTTAGGTTAGGTTTATTTTTTTATTTTTAGGTTTAGATTTTATTTTATTTTTTTATTTTAGTTTTAGGTTTTATTAGGTTTATTTTAGATTTTATTTTTTAGTTTATATTTTATTTATTTTATTTTATTTTAGTTTAGGTTTTTTAAGGTTTAGGTTTAGTTTATTTTAGGTATGTTTAGGTTTTAATTTAGTTTATTTATTTTAGTTTATTTTTATTTTGTTTATTTTTATTTTATTTTAAGTTTATGGTTTAGGTTTTTTTTTTTTTTTTAATTTTTAGTTATTTTTATTTTAGTTTATTTTAGTTTTTATTTTATTTTATTTTAGGTTTATTTTATTTTTTAATTTATGTTTATTTATTTATTGGTTTTTAATTCTTTATTTATTTTATTTTTAGTTTAGTTTTATTTATTTATTTTATTTTATATTTTATTTTTTTATTTTCTTTAGATTTAGTTTGGTTTAATTTTTATTTTTTTATTATTTCTTTAATTATTTAGGTTTATTTTCTTTATATTTTAGGTTTTATTTTATTTTTATTTTTTAGTTTTTAGGCTCAGTTTTAGGTTTGTGGTTTAGGGTTGGGGTTATCTTTATGGTTTGTGGTTTTATTATTTTAGTTTATATTTTAGAGTTATTTATCTAGGGTTTTTATTTTTATTTTAAGGTTTTTAGGTTTGGTTTTTAGTTTAGTTTTATTAGGGTTTTTTTTATTTTGGGTTTTTTAGTTTTTATTTAGGTTTATTTTTTAATTTAAGCTTTTTAGGTTTATCTAGTTTATTATAATTTTTTTATTTAGTTTATTTATTTTTATTTTATTTATATTTATTTTTATCTATTATAGTTTTTATTTTATTTTAGTTAGGTTTTTCATTTTAGTTTATTTTTTAGGATTTTATTTTTTTTTATTTTTAGTTTATATTTTTATCTTATTTTTTTTTTTTTTAGTTTAATTTTTTATTTTTATTTTTAGTTTTATTTTATTTTTTTAGGTTTAGGTTTTATGTTTTATTTTAGGTTTATTTTAGTTTTATTTTTAGTTTATTTTTATTTAGATTAGTTTTAATTTAGTTTATTTTATTTTGGTTTAGTTTTATTTATTTTAGTTTACATTTTAGTTTAGTTAGGTTTATTTTTTCTTTTATTTTTTGTTTAGTTTAGGTTTTATTTAATTTACTTTTGGTTTTATTTTTTAGGTTTATTTTTATAGGTTTTTTTATTTTTTTTTATTTTATCTAGTTTATTTATTTTATTTTTATTTTAATTTTATTTAGTTTTCTTTTATTTTTAGTTCATTTTATTTTTTTTTAGTTTTAGTTTAGGTTTTAGTTATTTTCTTAGTTTTTATTTTTTTATCTTATTTTGTTTTTAAGTTTAAGTTTAGGTTTGGGTTTTAGGTTATTTTGTGTTTTTAATTTATTTAATTTGTTTTATTTTATTTATGTTTAGGTTTTCTTAAATTATTTTAGGTTTTATTTTATTTGGTTTTAGATTTTTTTTTAGGGTTTTAGTTTTATGGTTTTTTTAAGTTAATACAGTCTAAGTTTATTTATTTATAGTTTATTTATTTATTTTATTTTAGATTATTTTAAATTTTATTTTATTTAGTTTATTTTACTTGTTTTTTTATTTATTTTAATTTAGGTTTTCATTTATTTATTTTTTAGGTTTATTTATTTAGTTTATTTTTATTATTTTTAGTTAGGTTTTATTTTTTTATTTTAGGTTGATTTTATTTTATTTTTTTTTTAGTTTTAGTTTTAGTTTTATTTAGGTTTATTTTAGATTTTATTTTTAAGTTTAGTTTTATATTATTTTAGTTTATTTTTTTTATTTATTTTAGGTTTTTTTAGGTTTAGTTTATTTTTGGTATGTAGGATTTTAATTAGTATTTTATTCTAGATTTAGGTTTTATTCATTTTATTTGTTTATTTTTATTTTAAGTTTATTTTAAGTTTATGGTTTTGGTTTTTTTTTTTAATTTTATTATTTTATGCTTAGGTTTTATTTAGTTTTTTATTTTATTTAGGTATTTTATTTTTAATTTATGTTTAGTTTTATTTAATTTATTTTTAATTTAGTTTATTTTATTTTTATTTTAGTTTATTTATTTTATTTTATTTTATTTTTTTATTTTATTTTTTATTTCTTTTTAGTTTGTTTTATTTTAGGTTTTTTTATTATTTTAATTTATTTAGGTTTAGGTTTTTTATATTATTTAGGTTTTATTTTAGGATTTTTTTTTAGGGCCTAGTTTGGGTTTTTTAGGGCTCATTTAGGGTTTGGGTTGGCCTTGTGGTTTAGGGTTTATCTTAGTGTTTAGCTAGGGTTTAGAGTTTAGGTTTAAGATTAGTTTAGGGTTTAGTCAGTTTAGGTTTAGTTTAGGGCTTCAGGGTTGGGGTTTGGTCAGTTTATTTATTTTAGGTTAGTAGGGTTTTATTTCTTTTGGGTTTTTAGTTTAGTTTAGGGTTTAGTTTTTTTAATTAAGCAAACCAGTAGGTTTATTCAGTTTATTAAGTATTTTTTTTTTATTTTATTTTATTTTTATTTTATTTAGGTTTATTTTTTTATCTATTATAGTTAGTTTTATTTATTTTAGTTGGTTTTCATTTTAGTTTATTTTTAGGATTAGGATTAGGTTTATGCTTATTTTTTTTTAGTTTAGTTTTATTTTTATCTTATTTTTAGTTTGGATTTTAATTTTATTTTTAGGTTTTTTAGTTTTTATTTTATTTTAGGTTTATTTATGTTTATTTTATTTTATTTTTAGGTTTTATTTTATTTTATTTTCATTTACTTATGGGTCAATTTAGTTTATTTTTGTTTGGTAAGTTTATTTATTTTAGTTTAGATTTTATTTTTAAGGTTTATTTTCTTTATTTTTTTGTTTGGGTTTAGGTTTTATTCTAATTTACTTTTGGTTTTATTTTTTAGGTTTATTTTTAGGTTTAGGTTTTATTTAGTTTTTTTTTTATTTTATCTTAGGTTTATTTTATTTTTATTTTAGTTTATTTATTTATTTATTTTTTTCATTTTATTTTTTTTATTTTAGTTTTATTCTTTAACATTTTTTTATTTTATCTATTTTATTTTAAGTTTTATTTAGGTTTTATTTTATTTTGTGTTTAATTTATTTTAATTTGTTTTTATTTTATTTTATGTTTAGGTTTTCTTAATTTAAATTATTTTTTTAGGTTTTATTTAGTTTATTTTTTTAGATTTTGAGGGTTTTAGGGTTTAGGGTTTAGTTTTTGGGTTTAGGGTTATTTTAGGGTTAAGTTTAGGGTAGTTTTAGGGTTTTAGGTTTTGTGGTTTTGTGGTTGTGGTTAGTTAATTAGTGGTTGTTTGTTTTCATTTTAATTTTAATTTTTATTTTAAATTAAGCAAACCAAAGGTTTATGTTTATTTAGTTTATTTTTATTTATTTTATTTATTTAATTTATTTTATTTTTATTTAGTTTAATTTATTTATTTTAGTTTATTTATTTTTTTTAGTTTAGGTTTTTTATTTTAGTTTATTTATTGGTTTATGTTTAGTTTATTTTTCTTTAGTTTTATTATTTTTAGGTTTAGGTTTTATTTCTTATTTTTTAGGTTTAGGTTTAGGTTTTATTTTATTTTTAGGTTTAGGTTTTATTTTATTTTAAATTTATTTTTAGAATTATATTTTAGTTTAGATTTAGGTTTATTTTTAGTTTATTTTATTTATTTAGGTTTATTTTAGGTTTTTATTTAAGTTTAGGTTTTATTTATTTTAGTTTAGTTTATTTTAGTTTAGTTTAGGTTTATTTTATTTTTATTTTAGGTTGAAGTTTTTTTTATTTAGTGTAGGTTTTATTTTTATTTATTTTAAGTTTAATTTTATTTTTTTATTTTTTGGTTTAGGTTTTATTTAGATTTTATTTTATTTTATTTTGCTTTATTTTATTTTTTTTTAGGTTTTATTTTATTTAAGTTTTTTTATTTTAGTTTAGGTTTATTTAATTTATTTTAGTTTAGTTTTAATTTTATTTTATTTTCTAGTTTAGGTTTATGTTATGTTTTTTGTTTTTTTAGGTTATTTATTTTTATTTTAAGTTTTATTTAGTTTAGGTTTAAGTTTTAGCTTTTTTTTAGTTTAGGGTTTAGTTTTATGGTTTTAGAGTTTGGTCTTTAGGATTTAGTTTGTGGTTAGGGTTTTGTGTTTAGTTTTAGGGTTTAGGTTTAGGTTTTAGGGTTTGTAAAGTTTTGGTTTTAGAGTTTAAGTTTTAGGTCTAGGGTTCATGTTTTAGTTTAGTTTAGAATTTTATTTCTTTTTAACAGAGAATAAATTCATTCAACATTTCTTTTTTTTGATTTCATCAACCAAGTAACACACCAAGTTTTCTATGACAGTGATAAGATAGATAAAATGAGCATGCATAAAAAATTAAAACCTAGATAACTAGAGTCATCTCTAAAGAAACAACTCTATATGTGATCAGATCGATTATTCTTCAATTTCTCTATATGTAACCACCCCATCTCTAGTAATGGATCCATCATATTTGATCTATCCTCCACCACCACAACTCAGAACCTACTTGCTCAAACCTTCATAACCACCATTGCCACTAACCTTCATCCACTAGACCTCTAGATCCCCACCACCCCATGATAATCTGCCTTTGCCCAACACCAGATCTAGATTGAGCTTAGGATGTTCGCCAATAAGGTTTCCCATTCTGGGTTTAATTTTTTATTATGTAGTTTATTTATTTTAAATTTATTTATTAAGTTTAGGTTTAGTCTTTGTTTAGTTTTAAAGTTTAAGGTTTTTTAGGGTTTATTTTAGAGTTTAGGTTTAGGGTCAGAGTTAGTGTTTGTTTTAGGGTTTGTGGAGTTAGGTTAGGGTTTATTTGGGTTTAGTTTAATGTTAGTTTTAGTTTTAGGTTTGGTTATTTTAGTTTAGGTTTGGTTTAGGTTAAGGTTTGAGGTTAGTTTAGGTCATTTTAGGGCCAGTTTAGTTAGTTTTAAGTTTTTTATTTATTTTATTAGGTTTATTTGTTTCAGGTTTAGTTTATAGTATTTTATTTTCTTTTTTTGGTTTTATTTATTTATTTTTTTTTTATTTTAGTTTTATTTAGTTTTTTTTTTAGGTTTTAGTTTTTATTATTTTAGGTTAGTTTTTTTGTTTTATTTATGGTTTATTTATTTAGTTTTATTTTATTTTGGGTTTAGGCTCATTTTAGTAGGTTTTTTTTATTTAAGGCTCAGTTAGGGTTTTTGTGGTTTTTCAGTTTGGTTTAGGTTTTAGTCATTTTGTGGTTTTAGTTTAGTTTAGTTTAGATCAGGTTAGTAAGTTTAGTTAATTTTTAGATTTTTATTGTGGATTTTATTTTAGGGTTATTTTTTTAGCAAAACCCATATGTAAGATTTAGTTTATTTATATTTTTAGTTTATTTTATTTTATTTTATTCTTTATTTTTATTTTAATTTAGTTTAGTTTATTTTTAGGTTTATTTATTTTTAGTTTTAATTTAATTTTTTTTTAGTTTAGGGTTTATTTATTTTTTTTAGTTTATTTTTATTTTATTATTTAAGTTTATATTTTTTTATTATTTTCAATTTTAGTTTAGGTTTTATTTTTTATTTTAGGTTTATGTTTTTATGTTTTAATTTTTAGGTTTATTTTAGTATTTATTTTTTTATTTATTTTAGTTTATTTTTTTTATTTTATTTTATCTAGTTTAGGGTTTAGATTTATTAATTTTAAGTTTAGGTTTAGGTTTTATTTATTATAGTTTAGTTTATTTTTATTTAGGTTTTTTTTTTTATTTTATTAATTTGGTTTTTACTTTAGTTTAGATTTTATTTTTCATTTTGGTTTAGGTTTTATTTTTTTTTATTTATTTTTTAGGTTTATTTTGGTTTTATTTTATTTAGTTTTAGTATTATTTTATTTTATTTTATGTTAGTTTTTATTTTATTTTGGTTTTATTCTTAGTTTATTTTAATTTTTATTTTATTTTAGGTTTTTTTATTTATTTTATTTTTAATTATTTTATTAGTTTATTTTATTTTTATTTTTTAGTCTCATTTAGTTTTATTTAGGTTTTTATTTTATTTTATTTTTTATTTTATTTAAGTTTACATTTTTATTTTATTTTATTTTAGGTTTTATTTAGTTTAGTTTAGGTTTTTTTAAGTTTTTGGGTTTTTGGGGTTTTAGGTTTAGGTTTGGGTTGGGTTTATGGTTTAGGTTTTTTTTGGGTTTGTGGTAGGGTTTAGGGTTTAGTGTTTAGGCTTTAGGGTTTAGTGGGCTTTTTTTTAGGGTTAGTTAGGGTTTAGAGTTTTAGGTTTGGGTTTTATAATAGTTTAGGTTTAGGGTTTGGGGTTTTGTGGTTTAGGTTTAGGTTATTTTAGGTTTTTATCAGTGTGGTTTATAGTTTGGTTTAGGGTTTGTTAAGATTTTGGGTTTGTTTTAGAAGAGTTTTTTAGGTTTGGGTTTTAGGTTTAGGTTTTAGTTTAGGTTTGTTTTGATTTTTATGAGAACAAATTCATATTAAATATTTCTTTTTTTTTTTGATTTCATCAACCAAGTAATACACCAAATATTCTAAGACATAAGCGATGACATAGATAAAAAAATTAGCATGCATAGAGTAAATCAAAAGCCCTAGATAACTAGAACTGTCTTTACTTTAAAGACATAGTTCCATAAGCAGTAGATCGAATCAACCGTTTCTTAATTTCTCCGCTTTCAATGCCCCTCTTAGATCCACAATCATATCCTGATCTCTCCTCTCGCCACCACCATGGTCAGAACCTCCATCGTTCCACCCCATAACCACCTTTACCACCTCCATATCAACTAGCACCTCCGGATCCCCACCACCATGGACGTTTCTACCTTTTACACCACTGATCTCGAATGAGCCTAGTTGGCGATGTTGTTGCCATCAATATTTACACATTCTGTGGGTTTAGTTTTGGGTTTAGGTTTATTTTTTAATTTATTTAGATTTTAAGTTTAGTTTAAGGTTTGGGGTTTTGGGTTTAGGGTTTGTGGGTTGGGGTTAGGGTTTGGGTTTAGGTTTAGGTTTAGGGTTTTAGGGTTTACATTTGTGTTTAGGGTTTTTTTGTGGTTTGGTTTTTGTGGGATTAGGGTTTAGGGTTTAGGATTTTTTTTAATTAAGAAATTAGGTTTATGTTTATTTACTTTTATGTTTTATTTACTTTAGTTTTTTTATTTAGGTTTATTTTATTTTTATTTAGTTTAGTTTTATTTATTTAGGTTTATTTATTTTAGTTTTTTTTTATTTTAGTTTATTTTTAGCTTAAGTTTAGGTTTAATTTTATTTTTAGAGTTTTATTTTATTTTATATTTTATTTTTAGGTTTTATTTTTTGGTTTTATTTTATTTTATTTTTTGTTTAAGTTTAGGTTTTATTTTTTTAGTTTATTTTTTTAAGTGTTAATAAGTATTAGTTATAGGATTAGGTTTTATTTATTTTAGTTTTTTATTTTAGGTTTAGGTTTATTATATTATGTTTATTTTTTTGTATTTTATGTTTTTTTTAGTTTAGGGTTTATGTTTTATTTTTATTTATTTTTAGGTTTTATTTTAAAATTTATTTTAGTTTAGGTTTTATTTTATTTTATTTAATTTTATTTTAGGTTTATTTTAATTTTATTTTATGTTTAGTTTTATTTTATTTAGATTTTATTCTTAAGTTTATTTTATGTTTAATTTATTTAGGTTTTTTATTTATTTAATTTAATTTTTTTTTATTATTTATTTTATTTTATTTTTTTATGTTTATTTTATTTCTTTAGGTTTGATTTTTTTATTTTATTTTACCATTTTATTATTTTATTTTATTTAGGTCTTTTTTTTTTATTTATTATTTTAGGTTTTATTTAGTTTAGGTTTAATTTTTTAGGTCTGGCTAGGATTTGTGGGTTTAGGATTTATGGTTTTTTTTGGGTTGGGGTTTGTGGTCAGTGAGTTTAGGTAGGTTTAGGTTTATGGCATTTAGGCTCATGGTGGGGTTAGCTAGGGGTCATTGGTGGCCTAGGGTTTTAGGGTTTATGGTTTGCTAGGGTCATGGTTTGTGGTTTGTGATCAGGATTGGGTTAGTTTTTGATTTTTAGGTTTAGGGTTTAGAATTTAGGTTTTATGGTTTAGGTTAGGGGTTGTGGTTTATTTTTTAGGTTTAGGGTTTAGGATTTTTGGTTTAGTTTAGGCTTATTTTATAGATGGATAAGGATGGTTTAGGTTTAAGGCTTGTGGGTTTAGGTTTATTTTAAAAATGCAAGCAGTGGTTTTATTTTAGTTTATTTTTATTTTATATTAGTTTAATTTATTTTAATTTTATTTAGATTTATTTTTTTATTTTTTTAGTTTAGTTTATTTTTATTTTTATTTATTTTAGGTTTATTTTTTTATTGAGTTTTACTTTTTATTTTATTTTTAGTTTTAGGTTTTATTTTTATTTTTAGGTTTAGGTTTAGATTTTATTTTATTTTTAAAGGTTTAGGTTTTGGTTTTATTTTAGGTTTAGCTTTTATTTTTAGTGGTTTAGGTTTTTTTTGTTTATTTTATTTTATTTAGTTTAGGTTTAGGTTTGGATTTAGTTTATTTTAGGTTTAGTTCATTTTAGTTTAGGTTTAGGTTTACTTTATGTTATTTATTTTATTCTAATTTTAGGTTTAGGTTTTTTTTTTTAGTTTAGGGTTTAGATTTTATTTTTTATTTACTTTCAGGTTTTATTTTTAGTTTTTTATTTAGTTTTTATTTTTGGTTTATTTAATTTTAAGTTTTTATTTTATTTAGGTTTTTTATTTATTAATTTAGTTTATCTTTTTATTTATTTTATTTTAGTTTATTTTATTTTTATTTTATTTTTTTAGGTTTAGGTTTTTTTAGGTTTACTTTAGGTTTTATTTTTTAATTTATTTTATTTAGGTTTAGGTTTTTTAATTTATTTTATTTTTATATTTAGCTTTAGGTTTTAGTTTAGGTTTTATTATTTTATTTTATTTTATTTTATTTATTTAGGTTTTAATTTATCTAAGTTTTATTTAATTTAGTTTAGGTCTTTAAGTGTGGTAGGGTGTGTGCCTCAGCTTAGTATGCCTCAGGATTTGGGGTCTTAGGTTTAGGCCTTTAGAGCTTTAGGGTTTAGAGCTCAGGGTAGGCCCAGGGGGTTTTGGGTAGGGCTCAGTGGTCCAGTAATGATGTGTGGTTGATTTAGGGTAGGGCCATTGATAGAGTTTAAGTGGCTCAGTGTTTAAGGGTTTAGTTTGAGTTAGCTGGGGTTTAGGGTTTAGGGTGTGGGTTTGTGGTTTAGAGTTTGGGTCAGTGGTCAGTTAGGGTTTAGTTTTGTGGTTTAGGCTCAGGAGGTGTGGGGTTAGGTCAGTGGTTTATTTTAGGGTCAGGTTTAATGTTTAGGATTTTGGGTTTAGGTTTTTTTTTTAAATTAAGTAAGTGGTAAGTTTTTGTTTAATTAGTTTATTTAGTTTATTTGTTATTTATTTTAGGTTATTTTATTTAGGTTTATTTATATTTATATTTAGTTTAGTTTATTTATTTTTGGTTCATTTATTTTAGTTTGTGTTTTCTAATTTAGTTTATTTTTTAGGTTTAGGTTTATTTTTTTAGTGGAATTTTATTTTTATTTTAATTTTTTTAGGTTTAGGTTTTATTTTTATTTTAGGTTTAGGTTTAGGTTTTTATTATATTTTTTTTTGATTTAGGTTTTAGGTTTTTATTTTAAGTTTATTTTTATGTTTTATTTTGTAGTTTAGGTTTAGTTTTGTTTTTAGTTTATTTTATTTTATTTATTTTAGGTTTAGGTTTAGGTTTATTTTTTTAAGGTTAAGGTTTAGGTTTTATTTATTTTAGTATAGTTTATTTTAGTTTAGTTTCATTTTCTTTTGTTTATTTTATTTCATTTTAGGTTTAAGTTTTCTTTAGTTTAGGTTTAGTTTTTATTTTATTTTATTTTAGGTTTTATTTTTCGCTTAATTTTTTAGGTTTAGGTTTTTATTAAAATTTTATTTTATTTTAGGTTTATTTTATTTTATGTTAGGTTTAGTTTTTATTTTATTTAGGTTTTTTACTTTTTAGTTTAGTTTAGGTTTTTATTTATTTATTTTCTTAGTTTGGTTTTTATTTTTATTTTATTTTCTGTTTAGGTTTACGTTTAGGCTTAAGTTCATGTTTAGGTTTTAGTTTATATTTTTTTTATTTGATTTATTTATTTTATTTTGGTTTAGGTTTATTTATTAATTTCACGTTTAGGATTTATTTAGTTTAGGTTTAAGTTTTTAGCTGTTTAGGGTTTTGGGTTTAGGGTTAGTTTAGGATTTAGGGTTTAAGGTTTTTTTTTAACAGAGAACAAATTCAGATTCAACATTTCTTCTTTTCGATTTCATCAACCAAGTTACACCCCAAGTTTTCTAAGACACAAACGATAACATAGATAAAAAATGAGCACCCATAGAGCAAATCAAAAACCATAGATAAGTAGAACCGTCTCTACTATAAAGACACAATTCCATAAGCAGCAGATCATTGGTCGTTCTTTAATTTCTCAAGTTCCCATCAGAACCACCCTGGCCTCTCGAGTAATGTGATCTGCCATCATATATCAGATCTCTCCCTCCACCACCACCACGGCTGTAACCTCCGTCGCTCCTCCTGCCTCCATAACCACCACTACTCTGACCACCACCTCCATATCCACCAGCACCTCTAGATCTCCCACTGCCACTGTGATAATCACCACCTCTGCCTTCACCTCCACCGCCAGAGCTAGACTGAGCTTAGTTGACGGTGATGTTCTTGCCATCAAGGTCCCGCCCATTCTTAGGGTTTAGGTTTATTAGGTTTTAGGGTTTAGGTTTATTGTTTAATTTATTTTGTTACTTTAGGTTTAGGTTTAGGGTTTAGGGTTAGGGTTAGGGTTAGGGCCTAGGGTTTAGAGTTAGGATTCAGGTTATGATTCAGGTTTAGGATTTAGGGTTGTTTGTGGGTTTGCCAAGGGTTTAGGGTTTTAACGTTTTTTTTAGGGTTTAAGGTTAGTTTTAAGGTTTAGGGATAGTTTTCTGCTAGATTTTTTTTTTAATTAAGCAAACCGATAGTTTAGGTTTAGTTTATTTTTATTTATTTTATTTTTTATTTTATTTTTTTACTTTTATTTAGTTTAGTTTATTTATTTTTGTTTAGGTTTTTTTATTTAGTTTATTTTTTAGGTTTAGGTTTATGTTTATGTTTATTTTTTGAGTTTAGTTTAGTTTTTAAATTTAGGTTTAGGTTTATGTTTATTTTTTAGTTTATTTTTATTTTTTATTATTTTTTGGGTTTATGTTTTATTTTTTATTTTTAGGTTTAGGTTTAGGTTTTTATTTTATTTTTTCAGGTTTAGGTTTAGTTTTTTTAGTTTATTTTATTTTATTTAGTTTAGGGTTTAGGTTTATTTATTTTAGGTTCAGTTTAACTTATTTTAGTTTAGTTTATTTTAATTTAGGTTTATTTAATTATATTTATTTTAGGTTTATGTTTTTTTTTGTTTAGGGTTTTTTTTTTTTTTTTCAATTTTAAGTTTTATTTTAGGTTTATTTTTAGGTTTAGGTTTTATTTAGTTATTATTTTATTTTAGGTTTATTTTATTTTATTTTACATTTTAGTTTTTATTTTATTTAGGTTTTTTAGTCTTATTTTGTTTTAGTTTAATTTAGGTTTTATTTATTTTATTTTAGTTTAGTTTTATTTTTATTTTATTTTATTTTTACATTTAGGTTTAGGTTTAGGTTTAGGTTTTAGTTTAGGTTTTTATTTTATTTTATTTTTTATTTTATTTAGGTTTAGGTTTTTTTATTTATTATATTTTTAAGTTTTATCTAGTTTAGGTTTAAGTTTTTGTGTTTTAGGGTTTAGGATTTGTGGTTCTGCTTAGGGTTTAGGTTGTAAGTTTTTAGGGGTTTAGGATTTAAGGTTGGGGTTTAGGGTTTAGGGATGTAGTCTGAGTTTATGGTTTAGGTTAGGGTTTAGGGTTGAGGGTTTAGGATTTAGGGTTTTGGGTTTTGGGTTTAGAGTTTAAGGTTTGGTGTTGATGTTTTAGTTTAGGATTTAGGGTTTTTGGTATTATTATTTTTAAACAAAGAACAAATTCATATTCAACATTTCTTCATTTTGATTTCATCAACCAAGTAACACACCAAGTTTTCTAAGACACAAGTGATGACAAAGATAAAAAATGAGCACACATAGAGCAAATTGAATACCCTAGATAACTAGAACCGTCTCAACTATAAAGACACAATTTCATAAGCTACAAATCAAATCGGTCATTCTTTAGTATCTCCAGTTCCCATCAAAACCACCCTGGCATCTCGAGTAGCATGATCCACCATCATATCCCCGATCTCTCCCTCTGCCATCACCTTGGTCGTAACCTCTATCGCTCCTCCCGCCTCCATAACCACCACTGCTCCGACCACCACCTCCATATCCACCAGCACCTCCAGATCCTCCATCGCAACTATGTTAACCATCGCCTCCACCTCCATTGCCATGTCTAGACTGAGCCTAGTTGATGGTGATGTCCCTACCATCAAGGTTCTCCTTCTTGGTTTAGGTTTAGGGTTTATTTTTAAATTTATTTAGTTACTTTGTGCTCTGATAGGTTTTGGTTTAGGTTAGTGGTTTAGGGTTTAGGACATAAGGTTTGTGCTTTTAAGGTTTAAGGTTTAGAGTTTTAGGTTTAGGGTTTTAGAGTTTGTGTGGGGTTTAGGTTTGTGGTTTAGGTTTGTGGTTTTAGGGTTGGGTTTCATGTTTAAGTTTCTAGCTTTCCAGGGTTTTAGGGTTTGTGGTTTAAGATTTTGTGAGCTTTAGGTTAGGTTTAGGGTTTAGGGTTTATGGTTTATGGTTTAGGGTTTTCTTAGGAGTTTAGGTTTAGGTTTAGGGTTTAGGGTTTTAGGGTTTATTTTAGGTTTAGGTTTTAGGTTTAGGGTTTATGGTTTAAAATTTAGGGACTTAAAAAAAAAGTAAACAAGCATGTTTAGGTTTATTTAGTTTGTTTTTTATTTATTTTAATTTAATTTATTTTTATTTAGGTTTATTTTTTATTTTGATTCAGTTTAGTTTATTTATTTTTGTTTAGATTTTTTATTTTAGTTTATTTTTTAGGTTTAGGTTTAGGATTATGTTTATTTTTTAGTTGAGTTTTTTTTTTTTATTTTATTTTTTAGGTTTAGGTTTTATTTTTTATTTTAGGTTTAGGTTTTATTTTATTTTTTTAGGTTTAGGTTTTATGTTTATTTTTAGGTTTTATTTTTTAGTTTAGGTTTAGGTTTATTTTCTATTTACTTATTTTTATTTAGGGTTTAGGTTTAGTTTTAGGTTTAGTTTATTTTAGGTTTTGGTTTAGGTTTTATTTATTTTAGTTTAGTTTATTTTAGTTTTGGTTTTGGTTTATTTTATTTTATTTTAGGTTTAGATTTTTAATTTTTAGTTTAGGGCTTATATTTTATTATTATTTTATTTTTAGGATTTATTTAGTTGAGGTTAAGGTTTTTAGCTTTTTAGGTTTTAGTGTTTAGGGATTATAGTTTAGGGTTAGTTAAGGGTTTAGGGTTTAGGGTTTGGGGTTTAGGGTTTGGGGTTTAGGGTTTAGGGTTTAGGTTTTAAGTTTTTGGGTTTTGGGTTTAGGTTTTATGTTTTTAGGGCTTAGGGTTTAGGGTTTAGGGTTTTTAAGATTTAGGGTTTAGGTTTTAGGTCTAAGGTTCAAGTTTTAGTTTAGGGTTTAGGGTTTTTAAGATTTAGGATTTAGGTTTTAGGTCTAGGGTTCAAGTTTTAGTTTAGGGTTTGTTTTGGTTTTTTTAGAAGAATAATTCAACATTTTTTCTTCTCGATTTCATCAACCGAGTAACACACTAAGTTTTCTAAGACATTGGTTTATTATTATGTTTATTTAATTTTTATTTTAGGTTTGGTTTTTTTTATTTAGGGTTTAGGTTTTGTTTTTTTATTTATAAGTTTTATTTATAGGTTTATTTTTTTTAGGTTTAGGTTTTATTTAATTTTTTTGTTAATTTTATTTTAGGTTTATTTTATTTATTTTTATTTTACGTTTAGTTTTTATTTTATTTAGGTTTTTTATTTTTTTAGTTTAGTTTAGGTTTTTATTTATTTTAGTTTATTTTAGTTTTTATTTTTTATTATTGTTTTTTTAGGTTTAGGTTTAGGTTTTAGTTTAGGTTTTTATTTCATTTTTAGTTTTTAATTTTATTTTGGTTTAGGTTTATTTATTTATTTTATTTTTAGGTTTTATTTAGTTTTGGTTTAGGTTTTTAGTTGGGGGTTTAGGGTTAGTTGAGGTTTAGTTTAATGTTTGGGCTTTGTGGTTTAGAGTTTAGGGTTTGTAGTAGGTTTTTTAGGGGTTTAGGGTTTAGGGTTTTAGGGTTTAGGGTTTAAGTTTTAGGTATAGGGTTTAAGTTTAGGGTTTAGGGTTTTTGTTTTTTTTAAATAGAGAACAAATTAAGTTTCAACATTTCTTCTTTTGATTTCATAAACTAAAGTAACACCAAGTTTTCTAAGACAAACAGCGACATAAAAATGAGCATGCATAGAGCAAATAAAAACCTAGATAACTAGAATTGTCTCTAAATAGTTCAATAAGCGGCCAGTCGGTCATTTTCAATTTCTCAGTTCTCTCATCGAACCACCCCACTTGGTAGTGGGATCCACCATCATATCCTCAATTTCTCCTCGCCACCACCGGTTGTAAGCCTCCGTTGCTCTTCCTCTCCATGACCACCACTACTCGACCACCACCTCCATATCCATGAGCACCTCGGATCACCCACCTCTGATAAATGCCACCTCGCCTTCACCTCCATTGGAGGTGAGTTGTTGGTGATGTTCTGCCATCAGGTTATGCCCATTCTTAAGGTTTAAGTTTATTAGAATTTAGGGTTTAGGTTTATTTTTTATTTAGTTACTTTAGGGAGTTTAGGGTTTAGGGTTAGTTTAGGGTTTAGGGTTTATGGTTTTAGGGTCTAGGGCTTAGGGTTAGGGTTTAGGGTTTAGAGTTTTAGGGTTTATGCTTTTAGGGTTTAAGGTTTAGGATTAGGGTTTAGGGTTTAAGGTTTAGGGTTTAGTGTTTAGGGTTTGGGGTTTAGGGTTTTTTAGGATTTAGGGTTTTTTAGGGTTTAGGATTTCGGGTTTAGGGTTTAGGGTTTATGGTTTTTTAGGATTTAGGGTTTCTTAGGGTTTAGGGTTTACGGTTTAGGGTTTATGGTTTTCTTTTTTTATTAAAATAAGTAAACTAGCACGTTTAGGTTTGCCTAGTTTATTTTGTTTATTTTTTATTTATTTTAGTTTATTTTATTTCTTATTTTATTTTTATTTTTATTTTATTTAAGTTTATTTTTTATTTAGTTTAGGTTTTTTATTTTCCTTCATTTTTTAGTTTTAGTTGACCTTTTAATTGAGTTTTATTTTTATTTCATTTTATTTTTTGTTTAGGTTTTATTTTTTATTTTAAGGTTTAGGTTTAGGTTTTTATTTTATTTTTTTTGGTTGAGGTTTTAGGTATTTATTTTATGTTTATTTTTAGGTTTTATTTTTTTTAGTTTAGGTTTAGGTTTATTTTTAGTTTATTTTATTTTATTTAGCTTAAGTTTAGGTTTAGGTTTAGTTTATTTTACGTTTAGGTTTATTTATTTTAGTTTAGTTTCTTTTAGTTTAGTTTTAGGTTTATTTTATTTTGTTATTTTATTTTTTATTTTAGGTTTGGCTTTTTTATTAGTTTAGGGTTTAGGTTTATTTTTTTATTTTTTAGGTTTAATTTTTAAGTTTAGGTTTTTATTTAGTTATTATTTTATTTTTTAGCTTTATTTTATTTTTATTTTATGTTTAGTTTTTATTTTATTAAAGTTTTTTATTCTTAGGTTTATTTTATTTTTAAGTTTAGTTTAGGTTATTCTTTATTTTATTTTAGTTTAGTTTTATTTTTTATTTAATTTTATTTTTAGGTTTAAGTTTAGGTTTTTATTTTATTTTATTATCTTATTTTATTTAGGTTTAGGTTTTATTATTTATTTTATTTTTAGGTTTTATTTAGTTTAAGTTTAGGTTTTTAGGTTTTAGGTTTTTAGGGTTTAGTGTTTCAGGGTTTAGGCTTTTAGGGTTGAGGGTTAGGGTTTAATGTTTTGGGTTTTAGGTTTATTGTTTTGGCTTTAGGGTTTAGGGTTACCTTAGGGTTTAGGGTTAGTTTAGGATTTAGGGTTTAAGATTTAGGCTTTAAGGTTTAGGGTTTTTAAGGTTTAAGGATAGTTTAGGGTTTTAGGGTTTATGGTTTAAGGTTTAGGGTTAGGGTTAGGGTTTAGGGTTTTTTAGGGCTTAGGGATTAGGGTTTAGGGTTTAGGGTTATAGGTTTAGGGTTCAGGGTTTATGTTAGTTTTAGGGTTTAGGGTTTAGGATTAAGGGTTTAGAGTTTATGGTTTAAAGTTTAGGGTTTTTTTTTTAAAATTAAGTAAACTAGTAGGTTTAGGTTTTCTTTTTAGTTAATTTAATTTATTTATTTTAGCTTATTTTATTTTATTTATTATTATTTAGGTTTATTTTTTATTTTTATTTAGTTTATTTAGGTTTATTTATTTTAGTGTAGGTTTTTTATTTTAGTTTATTTTTAGGTTTATTTTTTAGTTGAGTTTTATTTTTATTTTATTTTTTAGGTTTAGGTTTATAAGTTTTTAGGGTTTAAGGTTTAGGGTTTAGGGTTTAGTGTTTAGGGTTTAGGGTTTAAGGTTTTAGGGTTTAGGGTTTTAGGGTTTAGGGTTTTAGGGGTTATGGTTTATCATTAGGGTTTAGGGTTTAGGGTTTAGGGTTTAGTGTTTAGGCTTTATTTAGGGTTTAGGGTTTAGGCTTTAGGGTTTAGGGTTTAAAGTTTAGGGTTTAGGATTAGGTTTAGGGTTTTGGTTTTAGTGTTTAGTTTAGGGTTGTAGTTTAGTGTTTAGGGTTAGTTTTAGGGTTTAGGTGAGGTTAGGGTTTTAAGGGTTTAGGGTTTAGGTTTAGTTTAGTTTAGTTTAAACTTTAGTTTTAGGTTTTGGGTTTTTTAGGGTTTAGGGTTTAGGGTTTTAGGTTTAGGGTTTATGTTTTAGGGTTTAAGGTTACTTTTAGGTTTTAGGGTTTAGGGTTAGGGTTTTTTAATTTTTTTATTTTTAGGGTTTTAAGGTTTAGGGTTTTGGTTTTCGGTGTAGGGATCAGGTTTTAGTTTAGGGTTTAGGATTTCTGGTCATTTTTTTAAACAGAGAACAAATTCAGATTCAACATTTCTTCTTTTCGACACCAAGTTTTCTAAGGCTCAAGCGACGAAATAGATAAAAATGTGCACGCATAGAGCAAATCAAAAACTCTAGATAACTAGAATCATCTCTAGTGTAAAGACATAGTTCCATAAGCAGCAGATCGGATCGACCGTTCTTCAATTTCTCCCATCCCCATCAGAACCACCCTGGCCTCACAAGTAGTGGGATCCGCCATCATGTTCTTGATCTCTCCCTCCACCACCACCACGGTTGTAACCTCCATCGCTCCTCCACCTCCATGACCCTGCTCGACCACCTCCATAACCACCAACACCTCAGATCCCCACCACCAGCGATAACCCTTGCCTGCCTTCACCTCCCTTTGGTCTAGGCAGCGGCTTGGGGTGATGTTCGTGCCATCAAGGTTTTGCCCATACTTAGGGTTTAAGTTTAGGTTTAGGTTTATTAGGTTTTAGGGTTTAGGTTAATTTTATCATATATATAGTTACTTTAGGTTTATTTTTAGGGTTTTGTGATTAGGGTTTAGGTTTTAGGGTTTTGGGTTTAAAGGTTAAGGTTTAGGGTTTAGAGTTTAGAGTTTAGGGTTTTAGGATTTATGCTTTTAAGGTATAGGGTTTAGGGTTAGGCTTTAGGATTTAGGGTTTAGGGTTTAGGGTTTAAGGTATAGGGTTTAAGGTTGTAGGTTTAGTGTTTTTTTTGAAACCCCATATAGGAGAATTTTATTGCCACAAAAAGAGGGTTACAAGATCCTTAATAGGGGATAAACTCTAAACTCTTGCTCAAAACTACAACGACCTAGAGTAAATCCCTATCTAAGTACATCCAAAAGCAAAATAGAAGAGAAAATGAAAGCAAAAGATACAAAATGATTAACATAGAGAAGCCAATGGATAGATCTCCCAAAGCTCATCGGATGATAGAATGCATGCCACTAGGAGCAAACACGCAAGAGAAAGAAAAAATGCATATGCAAATATGTAGAAAGATAAAATTAACCGTTAGAGTAATACAAACAAAGTGGAAGGTAAAAAACATAAACTTAGAAAACTTATAGATGTGTGAGAGAAGGCTCCTCAGTCACACAAATTAGGGGTGATCTGATATGAGCATCCAAACTTGATGGAAGGGTTACATCACAAGACTACCAAACCAAAAGGAATGAAATCATCACAACCATCATAGCCTACAAACTTGGGAAGATAACAACCATTTGTTGAAAGTCTTATGAGCCTTAGTACCAACTAAATAAAACCATATACTATAGAAAGGAGGCATAAAAGAGAATGGGGATAAGTATCACCACTATAGTCACCATAGCATGAGAATCCCTACCCATATAAAAATGAACCATCTTGGCCACATCCACCTTATTAATACTAGATCCAAGAGTAAAATTAAGCCAACAAGAAAACCCACCACAAGTAGACAACAGAAAAGGCCAGGCAGAAGATAGAAACAATAGACAACCGACTGAAAAGACAGTTGAAATCCTACTATGCATATCAATTAGCATGTAAATAACAACATCCCAAATCATATGAAACTTACAGGCTAGGAATACAGCCCATAAAAGGGTACCCATTCAGAATAAACAATGCAGATGTTAACAAAAACCAAGTTAATAGCATAAACACAACAGGAACTACACAAGTCATAATAGAACCAAGATGGGAATGCGCATATTAGATAGACCACAAGCGCGGTGATAAGCTACACACCCACAACTCAAAAATAATCAGAAACAACCCGAGCGACTTGTTGGGCATAAAACCCGATAATCCATTCAGCCAACAACCAAGACAGCAAACCAAATATTGCACGCAATAGAGGGTAATCCAGTCAGTAACAAAAGTATTACATAAACCCAAAATGGAGATCAAAAGAAAACCATCATTAAAATCCTTCAAGACAAGGAAAAGCAGACCATCATCTAATCCAACATCATCAGTAAAATCAGGATGAAAGGAAGGCAAGAAGCAAATCCAATCTTGCAAAGAAATAGTAGTAATAACATGTAAATTAAACATTCTTCTCTTACAGGTTGAGGAAGGTTGGTGAGCAAAAAGAGCCACAACCCTATTTAAGAGGAAGATACAAATAAAGAAGGGCCCACCATGAAGCTGTGCAAATCATAGCAAACCAACAACTACAATAATAAAGACATGAGTCTCCAATACAGGTAGCTAGAATAAAAAAATAGTTTGAGAATAGGCTACAGGAAAAAGAGACAGGAAACAGTCTCAATAGTGAAAAGAAAAGCAAAATATAGTAAGTCCCAAAAAATAGTATTGATGGGCGATTCATCCCTGCGGTCAGAAAATAAGACATCTCCATCCAGTGATTAGGGAAGAACCACATTTCCATTAGCAAGGGAAACATCAGATACAATAAGACCCCAAAAAAAGATTGGATAATTAGTAGAAAGCCAGCAACAGATGCTACAGAGATCACAATAGAACCAGAAAAGATTATCAGGGAAATGCATCAGCAAAACTAAGAGGAGCAACAATAATAAATAAAAGATAAGCAAAAGATGACCATACAGATAAAACAAAGTAATACAAGTTGTAATTAGGCCAAAACATAAGATGAAATTAGTTACTAAGATAAGAAAGTCCAGTATTGTCCAAATTAACTAATCCACACAAATGTTTAGGAAGTGTAAGCTGATCAAAGAATTTTATTCCATCTAATCTAGCACCCAGATTAGCAAGGTAATCGACTGCGCATTACCATAAAACAGTGATTTTAAAATAGAGTTGAGATAGGAGAGCTCTAGTATGCTTTAGGAGGTAGTACAATTAAATTTCCCACTTTGGTGGAAGTCGATCGATAGGGCATCCACCTCAATCCAAATATTGAGCCAACCTTTTGTAGGGCAAATCTCAATAGCTTTGTTAACAACCATTAGCTCCGCAAAGAGAACATAATATGTAGTAAGAGGATAAGCAAAGGCACATAAAACTTTACCATTAAGGTTTCTGAAAATGCCACCATAGCTAGAAGAATTTTGAGAATGGAAATATTAATTTTAATAATATTATCATGAGGTTTTTTTCCAATAAACAAGCTTATCATCTTCTGATTGGGATGGTCGGGGTTAAAACCAGTTTATTGGCCACAAATTTACAACCTTTAAATTGATTGTAGTTAATTAAACTGGCTTTAAATTAAGCATGGATTTTATCTTTAATTCTAGCAATTATCCTCTTATGGTTCATAGGAATCCCATGATGTTTTGCATCATTTCTGTCCATCCATATGAACCATATAAGAGTGATAGCAGTTATCACTTTAATGTGGCCTTTAATAGTGTTTTCAAAATAAACCTCTAGAAGTTGATAAAGAGTTAAGGAGCCATTGAATTTGTCAATATTAAAAAATTCATCATACCAAACCCAAAGTTTGGAAGCAATGGCTCCGTTAAGAAATACATGATTGACATTCTCAATGTGAAACCAGCAGTAGTATTTTAAAGGTAAGTGAAAACCTTTACCCCACATCAAGGAATCAACTGGGATGAAATTTTTCAAAATTCTCCAAGTTAGAACAAAGTAAAAAATAGGATAGTGTTATTCCAAAGTTTAAATAACACATTAGAGAAATCATGAGCTTCTCTTATGAATCAGACATCTTTAAGGTTGAAGTCACCATTTTGAGAAAAGAATCGATCATGATTGCTAGGGATGATAGGGATGGTAGTAAGATTATTTAAAAGAGAGATAGGGATATAATCAGTAAGCTTACTATTGTTCCACTTATTATTCTGCCAGAAAGAGTTCACTTTAATGGTAGCAGTGGAGTGGGTAGAAAGTAAATATCAATAGAGCCACTGCCAGTCCAATTATCTTGCCAAAAGAAGAAAGTTCTAGAGTTAATCCCCCAAGAAATTAAGGATTCAACCAACCATTTGATGGAACAAAGTCTTTTCCATACATGAGAATCTCCCACTTTGTAAGGGCAAATGAGAGGGTGCTTATCCTGACAATATTTAGCAGTCATGAATTGAGCCCAAAGACTATTGTTGCTTCTAAAATTCCACCAAAGTTTATAAGAAAAGCTTCCATTGGCTTACAAGCCACCTTCAAGAGTGCCACAACTTTTATACCAAGAGGTCAATGCATTCTTTTAGTAAAATTATTTAGAACCCAGAATTTATTAAGGAGGCTCAATTACATTAATGGTAGAATTGGTTGGATGGTTTGAATAAGATATAAAGGCATGGAGTTAAGGGTACTCTTAATCAAAGTGAACCTACCACCAAATGAGAGTAAATGAAATTCCCAAGAAATTTTATTAGAGATTTTTTGGATTAACTCATCAAAAGATGTGACTTTTCGACCTTTAAAAGAGCACCAATATATTTAATAGGAAGTTGTTGTTCTGAAAATTAGTGATTCTCAAGATTTGGTTGATCTTATTACTAGAGATTTTAGAGGAAGGAATGAAATAACTTTTGCCTTCGTTAAGAAAGAGACTACTTTCGTTTCCAAACTTATTTACAAAATTCTTAATATTTTTAATGTGATGAATAGAGGCATTACAAAAGATAATGAAATCATCAGCAAAACTAAAATAAGAGACAGGGAAACCACCTTGAGTTCTAAAAGACATGCTTGGATTATTATTGAAAAGGTCATGAAGCCTCCTCGAAAGATATTCAATAGCAATAATAAAAAGAGAGGGAGACAAGGGATCCCTTTATCTCAAGCCATGCATAGAAGGGAAGAAACCTAAGGCCTCACCATTCATAGAGAACCAAACATTGCTAATATAATTTTAATGAGGCAGATAAATTTATCAAAATGAAAATGAAGAAGGAAATTCCAAGAGAGGTTGTCAAAAGCTTTAGAGATGTCCAATTTGAATAGGATGTTACCACCTCGATGAAGCATCAGATCATGAATAAATCTTTGGGAAAGAAGAATGTTATCGAGATATAGCTCTACCTTTAGAAACGGTTTGGTTGAGGGAAATAATTTTAGGAAGCGAGGACTAATTCTATTGGAAATCAATTTAGTAGCAGTTTATGAAAGAAGGTGCAAAGATAGGTGAAGAAATCAAGATTGAGTTATTAGTTTTAGGAATGAGGACAATGGAAGTGTTAGAAAAATATCTAGGTAAGGGATTGCCATTAAAGAAATCAGCGTCAGCATCGACTAAATCAGACTTAATAATAGGCCAATAATGCTAAAAAAATTGAGTCGTGTAGCCTTCAGGGCCAGCAATAGATTTAGCGTTCATGCTATTAAGAATTCTACCAATCTCAACTTCCGTAGGAACCATATTGAGCAAGTGATTATCATCATTAGTAATTATTGAGGGAATCAAGTGGGAGTTGGAGATTGCTTCTAAAGGAAGGTTCTTGTTCAATAAGTTTTTAAAATGATGGGTGAGAATCTTTAATATCATTATTGTGATCCAATTTGCCATTATCACTTTTAATTTTTTTAATAGTTTAATGCTCTATTTTGGAAAAGAGCATGGAAATATCGGTATTTTTTTGTGCCATCGTAATATGTTTGCTAGCGACCTTTTTTGCCTCCGTGGGTTTCTTTCCATATTGATAGCTAACCAAGTTATCTTTGGTTTCATTGAAGTCCTCAAGTTTAGTCAATTCAAACATCATTTTCAAGAGAACAAACCAATTGTTCCATGTTTTTGATATTGGCAAAGAGATTTTAAAAATGATGCTTGTTCCACCAATTAAGATTTTATTTAAGCCTTTTAAGCTTAAGCCAGAGGCGAATCATGCCTTTAATAGAATTATCAGGGTGAAGGAGGCCATTCAGTTGATGGAGACAACATTTAAGAAATCAATGTGTTGGATCCACATATTTTGGAATCTGAAAGAGGTAGGGGAGGTTAATTTAGAGGGATTTTGAGATATCAAAAGAGGAGCATGATGGACAAAGTTTTGTTCAAATGCTCAAGCGAAGTATGAGGCCATTGATTGATCAGAGAGAATTAAAAGAATCCAGTCTAGATTTGCGAGTCTAGAGTTATATGTCCCTTCAGAATATATATCAGATTGCAATCAAGAATCATATTAAAAAATTCTTCATGGAATGAATGTTAGGAAAACCTCCTCCTTCTTTAGGAAGAAAGAATGTTAAAATCACCCCTACCAACCGGGGTTTGTTGGAGGAGGCAAGGTTCTTAAATTATCCCAAAGGATGTTCCTACCTACTATATTACAAGAAGCATAAATAAAGGAACCTAGAGCAAAGAAATCACCCAATGAGATGTGGACATTAACCAATTGTTGAAGATCATCAAGGATAGATATATTGACTAAATTATTCCAAAAACACTAAATTTTATTGCTAATATTATACAAGAAGTTATGAAAGCTGAGTGTTCTAGCAACATGGTTGATCTTAGAAGAGTGTATGAAAGGTTCAATAACAACAAGTAAGACTATGTTATGAATATGACAGAGACTTCTAATACAGTTGTGGGCAATGAGATTCCCAATACCTCGAACATTCCAAATTAGTAAGTTGATCATAATAAAATAAGAAAAGAAAATAAAAGAAAGAGATAACTAAAGATAGAATAAAGCAAGAAGAAAAGGGAAATAGAAATATTTATTTATGGGAAGTTAGGGAAGATCTAGTAGTTCTAGTGGAGCTATTAGTGAACATTTTTTCTTCAAGTGATTTATTTTTAAAATAGTTTAAAAAGGTCTATCTTTGTTCAAAGAATCACCATTTGAGAGAGAATGTGATATTGACAAGTATTTTAATGGTAATTTTTCCTCAATGTCGATAGGCGAGAGGGTGGGTTATGCGTATCTCTCTCAAGTAGGAGAAGGAAGTTACAATCCATTAATAGATTTGGATGTTTAATTAGTTTTTAGATTTTATTCCATCATCAAAGGATCAACTCCAAAATTTGTTTTCAGATTTTGTTCCAACCTCAAATTTCCATTCAAATCACCACTAAGGATCATATGAGTCTCCTCAGGTTCACTTGCCAAGAGGGGTAGGTTAGGAATCAAGGTATTGAGGAGGATTATGATTAGAAGGGCGATAATCAAGCTATCATTTTCCTCAAGAACCTCATTAGCAGTGTCTTTAACTTGCTCAGATTGCTCTCCATTGGACAAAGCAATGGATACAAAAGAGGGTAGGTAGGATTCCCATTTTGAGTGACCTTAGGCATAAGTAAATTCTTGACTTTATTATTTGATAGAGTAGGATTAGGATCAGGAAAATTTTTCTTTTTAAGTTGTGGATGCAACACAAAACATTCAGAATGATCGTGACCATGAATTTTATAGTGTGTGCAAAAAACAAGAAAATTCTCAAATTCAACTTTTTGATTATAACTGAACTTCTCAAAGCTAATCCAAAATTCTTTAAGATGCTTTTTAGAGATATCAATTTCAACTAAAATATGAGCAATAGGTGGTGATCTCCACGGTGGCTGATCAATTTGAAGAGGCCGACCAAAGAGACTAACAAAAGAACTTGATGTGTAACATAATGTATTCTCATATTAGGAAGAGCTAACCATATAGGAACAATTGGGATTCCTCTTTTATATCAAAAAAGGAGACCATTTTAGAAATTAGCATTTGACAATTAAAACAAAGTAAGAGCGTGCAAAACTCATGAATAATCTAAGTCATTAGAGGCGAATTAAAACATGCCTTGGATCAATCAATCGATAATGAAAGCACACGAAAGTTTAAGGCTATGAAAAAGATCGAATGTGAGAGTTGGCCAGAAGAAAATTTACCAACTAAAGTGAATTCATAGGCTTAGCCAACTTTTCCACATCTAGATCAGAACACATAATCGGCATGCCAATGAAATGAGATCAAATTCACCAAGCATTAGGGGAAAGGTTCTTACCGGATAATGCATCCTTAAAGGACTTAGCTGCAGTAGCGGATGTTTTGGATCCACAATTCCATGTAATTTGATGATAGGCGCCTCAAGATAGAAAGCCTGCGTGGTAAGTAGTTCCACCATTGAATGAGCAATGGAAACTCACATGAGAGGCCAATCAGAGACAAACGATCAAAGAAATTGATCAAGAATGATCGAAATAGGAAATATGTCGAGAAAGGGAAAAATGCAATCTTGAAGCAGTGTTTGGGGTTGGGTTTTAGATTTTGGGGTTTTGAGGTTGTAGGTTGTAGGTTGTAGTTGTAGGTTGTAGTTTGTAGGTTGTAGGTTTAGTGTTGTAGGATTAGGGTTTAGGGTTTAGGTTTAGTTTCAGGGTTTATGGTTTAGGGTTTAGGATTTAGGGTTTAGGTTTTTTTTTTTAAATTAAGTAAGCTAGTAGGTTTAAGATTTTTTAGTTTATTTAGTTTATGTTTAATTTATTTTAATTTAATTTATTTTAATTTAATTTAATTTATTTTATTTAGTTTAGCTTTATTTTTTTAGGTTCACTTATTTTAGTTTAGATTTTTTATTTTAGTTTATTTTTTAAGTTTAGTTTTAGGTTAAGGTTTATTTTTTAGTTGGGTTTTTTATTTTGCTTTTTAGGTTTAGGTTTTATTTTTTTACTTTTAGGTTTAGGTGTAGGTTTTTATTTTATTTTTTTAGAATTATTTTTTATTTTATTTTGGTTTTGGTTATTATTTTTTTTTAGGTTTTATTTAGCTTAGGTTTAAATTTTTAGGTTTTTAGGGTTTAGGGTTGAGGGTTTAGAGTTTAGGGTTTAGGGTTTAAGGTTTAGGGTTTAGGGTTGTAGATTTTAGGGTTTAGGGTTTATGGTTTTAGGGTTTAGGGTTTTGGGTTTTGGAGTTTAGAATTTAGGGTTTAGGGTTTTATTTTTTTATTATATATTTAACTTAAGTAAACTTGAAGGTTTACATTTATTTAGTTTATTTTGTTTATTTTTTATTTATTTTAGTTGATTTTAATTTTAATTTTATTTAGTTTCATTTATTTATTTTAGGTTTATTTATTTTAATTTAATTTTTAGGTTTAGGTTTATTTTTTAGGTTAGTTTTATTTTTATTTTATATTTTAAGTTTAGGTTTATTTTCTATTTTTAGGTTTAGGTTTTTATTTTATCTTTTTATGTTTAGGTTTTAGGTTTTTAATTAAGGTTTATTTTTAAGTATTATTTTTTAGTTTAGATTTAAGTTTATTTTTAGTTTAATTTCTTTTATTTAGTTTAGGGTTTAGGTTTAGGTTTAGGTTTTATTTATTTTAGCTCAGGTTTAGGATTATTTTATTTTCTTTATTTTAGGTTTAGATTTTTTTTTTAGTTTTGGGTTTAGGTTTTATTTTTTATTTATTTTTACGTTAATATTTTAGGTTTAAGTTTTTATTTGGTTTTTATTTTATTTTATTTTAAGATTATTTTATTTTTATTTTACATTTAGTTTTTATTATATTTTTATTTTAAGTTAGTTTTTATTTTATTTTTATTTTACATTTAGTTTTTATTTTATTTAGGTTTTTTATTTTTAGGTTTATTTTACTTTTTAGTTTAGTGTAGGTTTTTATTTATTTTATTTTAATTTAGTTTTATTTTTTTATTTTTTAGGTTCAAGTTTAGGTTTATGTTTTTATTTTATTTTATTTTTTTTATTTTATTTAGGTTTAATTTATTTATTTTAGGTTTTATTATAGGTTTTTAGGTTTTTAGGGTTTAGGGTTAAGGTTTGGGGTTTAGTGTTTAGGGTTGAGGGTTTGGAGTTTAGGGTTTATGGTTTAGGGTTATAAGTTTTAGGGTTTTAGGTTTAGGGTTTACGGTTTAGGGTTTTAGGGTTTAGTGTTTTAGGTTTAGGGTTTAGGATTTTAGGGTTTAGGGTTTTAGGTTTAGGATTTAGGGTTTTTTTATAGGAAAATTAGGAAAATTTTATTGCCACAAAGAAAAGGTACAAAGTCCTTAGAGGGGGCAAATCTCTAAGCTAATGCTCAAAGAGCTACAAAAAGTTAATGAAAGCAAGCAAAGGAAAATAGAAATAATAATCCACAAAAGAAAGTCCATGTAAGCAGCAGCAAACTTCTTCAACTCCTTTTGAAACCAGCACGATCCACCATCAATAGTCTCCCAACTTGTAAAAGAGATCTGCAACATGCTTTTAATGGGATGAGAACAAATAATCAAATAATTAATCAAGCATAAAGAGTAAGAGTAGATAAAATGAATAAGATAAAGAAAAGGCTCAGGCTCAATTACAATCGTCTCAAGGAGCAACACTATATGAAAGTATCCAAACTTCAGGTGAAGGGTTACAATTACATATAGCGCTACCAGCCAAAAGATGAAAGAGTGGGAAACATCAAGGCCATCATCGATAGCATACCTCTTATAGCATCTTATCTAAGGATGATCATCACACAAACCTACATAAAACTTCAAATAGAAAATATAACCTTCAAATACCCAGCACTCAGAGATATTAAGTTTAGCATAATAGATAAGGAGGTAAACCATCAAGATAACACCAGACTAGAGGGAGCACCCCCAAAGGCACCACCAAGAATGGATAACAAAATCACTAGGAATAAACATCGAATATGAGAAAAAGCAGAGACAAGACAAGAAATGGAAAAAGAAACACATAGGTGGTAGGATCCTCCATTAAAAGGACATGCAAAGAGCCCAAAGCAATAATAGCCAATCTAATAGCAAGACTAAAAGCAAGAGGGTTAGGCAGCAAGGCAACCATCCAAACAAGAAAGGGGAGAGGTTTAGCCACAACCTAGAACAAAAAATCCTAGTAGGAAGAAACCAGAAGAAAAGAATGATAGAAAGATAAGCAGCCGGTTCCCAGCATAGTCTCCAAAGGAGCAGGAAAATTATACCAAAATAAATACTCCTTTAACCAACCCAGCTAGCCCGAACAACCAATCCAAGCAACCAGCAAGGATGACCACCCCGAAAGCAACCATAATAGCCAAGGATCCAAGTCATGAAACCCAGAACCATCAGTAAAAAAGCCAACAATAGTCATCCAGTCACAAACATCAAAAATATCCCTGGGGATAGAAATAATCAGCAGCCACTAATCCTAATCTAAGGAAAGGAGAATCGGTCAAAAGATGACAACAACCAATGATAGAAAAAGAAAATGCCATTAGGACCAAATACCATCCAACAAAATATAAACAATAGTAAACCCAACAAAACCACCATCACCAATAGCCCAAGGCCATGCACATTTGAGAACAAAAACAAAAACCAAAACCTCAGTAATATAAGGGGAGGACAAACCCATATTCAGAAGATATAAAGATCCCATTACTTCCATCCTCAAACTCATCCAAAACAAAAATAAAGTAAGGGTAAAGAGCCGCAAAAAAATAGTTCTCCAAGCTACAACAAAGCAGCAAATAGCCCTCAAGGACACCCAATCCCTCTTAATAGCAGGGGAAATAACCACATAAACATGGCTATCTGATTATCAAACCCCAAGAAAGAAACCCACACCCTAAACAACACAGCAAAAACCCAAAAGGACAAGAGTAGGTGAGAAGGGTATAACTCATGAGAGAATGGACAACCAAAAGCAGCATGAATAACCACCCTAATCAGCAAATAACTAGGCGACAAGTCATCCATCCACAGAACAACCATTCTAGAAAAACTTAGAAAAATGACCACCAGAAAAGAGAGGCGGAACCAAAGGCAGGTAACAAATCCAGAGTGAGCAACACCTAGGAAGGGAAAAAACCCACATCCAGACAACACCATCAACCAGCCAACTAGAAAGTCCATGACAAACAAACTAGGTTGTAGAGAGAGCTAACCAATAAAGAGAACCACACTAATCAGAAGCAAAACAATGACCTCCACTTGGTACAAACACATCTACCAATGTGGGAGAGAAAAAACAAACCAAAAACCAAAAAGAGAAAGCCAAAAAAAAAAATAAAAAGAAAAATAACAAAAGATAGGAAGAACTCAAGCGGAGAATAAAATAGATTTAGGTGAAGAGAAAACTTAAGACCAAAGCGAGGAAATAACCAGTTCTAAGAAAAACACCACCATAGAAATCCAAAGCCCCAAAGGAGGAAGGAAAAGCTAAAAGCCTCTAAGGTAAGGCAATCCAGTTTTATCTAGATTCATAAGACCCCTTAAAAGGAAAGATATGTCATCATTAGAAAACATTTGCAAACAAGAATACTTGGCCAGAAAGTCAGCACAACAATTGTCTTCCCTATAAATATAAGAAATTGGAAAATCTAGGTTAGCAAGAAGACTCCAAGTATGATTAAGCAAATAGAACATCACCATTACCATGTGAATTAGATTTAAGTAAATCTAAAAGAAGGAGAACATCAACTTCAAACCAAATCTTATGAAAACCTTGTTGTAAACAAATGGAAATTCCATGATGAATACCTTTAAGTTCAACAAATAAAATAGAACAAGGCTCTAAAGGGGTAGCAAAGTAGAAATAACACCTTGCCATGATCTCTCAAAATCCCACCACAACCATAATAAGGAATTGAGCCATGTTAGCTTTAATGTAATGATAATTAGGTTTAATCTAATATATAATTTTTTGGGTAGAGAGACATTACAAGGAGGAAGGTTAATCCCAAATTTCAAGGCCATAGACTTGTACCCATTAAAATTGAGAGTAAGAAGATTAGCTTTGAAAGAGACAAAATTTTATATTTGGATCTAGATAATGATTATAATTCATAGGAATATTAGTGCTTTACATCATTTTTTATCCATCAAAATATACCAAAGAATAGTAATAGCTAATGCAATTTTAACATGACCCTTAAAGTATGAGAGAATCATGCTTCAAGGAGTTGCATAATAGAAAATGAACCATTAAAGTGGAATTATTAAAAATATTATCATACTAGTTCCACATTCTAGCAGTAATAGGGCCATTCACAAAAACATGATCCACACTTTCAATGTGATAGCAACAGTGACATTTAGAGGGGAGTTGGAAACCTTTTTTCAAAAGAGTAGCATCCACAGGGATATAATGCTTAAGAATGCCAAGTTAAGATCAAGAACCAAATAGGGATACTATTATTCCATATTTTAGTAAAAACCAAGGACTCTTGATATTTAAATCTAATAAAATGCCACACATCCTTAAAACAAAATCTATGAAGAAATTTTGAAAAGAATTTTTTGTGTTCATTAGGGTGAGGGCAAATTTTAAGGATTTTATTGATGATCACATTAGGGACAAGGTTATTCAATTGAGCCACATCCCAATTATTATTAATAATTAACTAATGAACCTTAAGCACCATAGTGGAATGAGTATTGCGAAGGGAATCAATAGAGCCCTGACCAAGCCAATTATCTTGCCAAAAAAATGAGGAACCATAATTGATACCCCAAGAAATAAAATTCTCAGCACTCCATTTGATACTACAAATTCTTCTCCAAATGGGATAATCCCTAGATTTGAAAGCACTAATGAGGGGGTGTTTGCCCTGACAATATTTAGCATTCATAAACTTTGACCAGTAACTTTTTTTATTTCTAAAGTTCAACTTTATTTTATAGGAAAAATAATTAATAGAATCCTCTAAGGTTTTATAACCCAAGCCACTTCATTATTAGTACCACAACAATTATGCCAATGTAATCTTTTGGTAGATGTATTAGATCCCCAAAAGAATTTATTAAAAAGCCTATTAATAATAATAGAACAAGTAGGGACAATAGTAGACAAGAGATAGATTGGCAGAGGGCAAAGGGTACTTTTCATCAGGATAAGTCTAGCACCAAAGGAGAGTAAATGAAATTCCAAAGAGGAGGATTTCTTATTTACTTTCTAAATAACTTAATCAAATAAAGAAGACCTTTTCATGCCTTTATATAAGAGAGTCCCCAGATACTTGATAGGGAGATTTTCATAAAAGAAACCAATAATATTTTTGATAACATTGATCTTAGATAAGGAGATAGAAGAGCTAGTAATAAAAAAACTTTTATTAGGATTAATATTCAAGCCACTCTCCCTACCAAAATGAATTAAGAACTTACATAATTTTTTAATGTAATGAGTGGAGGCATTGCAAAATATAATGAAATCATCAACAAAGCTAAGGTGAAAATTGGGAAACCCACCAATGGTTCTATAGAACATGTTAGGCATTAAACTAAACATATGCTCAAGACATCTAGAAAGATATTCCATGACAATAGAAGAGAGAAGAAAGAGGGTTGCCTTAGCCCATGATAAGAGAAGAAAAACCATGCACTCACCATTAAGAAGCATAGAAAACCAAGAATTCTCAATCCCATTCTTAATTAAAGCAATAAATTGATTAGAGAACTCAAATAAAGCCAAAGTTTTATATAGAAAACCCAACCAATATTATAAGCTTTGGAAATGTCAAGCTTAAAAAGCATGTTTCCATAAACTTTGGCATTCAAATCATGGATCATCTCTTGAGCTAAAAGTACATTATCAGAAATGGATCTCCTTTTAACAAAATTGGTTTGATTGGGAGAGATAATTTTAGGGAGCAAGATACTCAATATTTTAGCCAAAATTTTAAAGATAATTTTTTTTCAAAAAAAGAGTAAATGCTAATCGGCCAAAAATCACTCCAAACTTTAGGATTGTCTTTTTTAATAATTAAAACAATGGAGGTGCTAGAAAAATATTTGGGAAGGATATGACCCTTAAAAATATCAGGGACTACTTTAATTAGGTCTTCTTTAATGATAATCCAACATTTTTGGAAAAAAAAGTGTAGTGTAACCATTAGGCCTAGCCATAGAGTCTTTATTTATATTCTGCAAAATATAAGAAATTTCAAAAAAAGGGTAGTGTAACCATTAGGCCTAGCCATGGAAATATTTGGTATTGTGATCTCCATCAGAGATCCATTTCATAGAAGCTTTTTTCCACCAATAAGTCTTCTCCATATCTTGAAAACATATTCTTCTAGCTTGAACATGAATTTTAGAAGGATCATTAACAACATCTTCCAAAACGATCACCTCATTCTCCATTTTATTAATATCTACAAAAGATTATTAAAATAATGTTTATTCCGCCAAGAAAGGCATTGATTAAGTCTTTTTAATTTGAACCACAATCTCTTCATCCCAAAAATAGAGTCATCATGATGTAGAGGTTCTCCCAGTTACTAGCAACATTGAAAAAATCTATCATCTATAAGCCACATATTTTGGAAATGAAAGGGATAGGGAGAAGGATTTGGTAGCACTAAAATTAACATTAATAAGCAAGGAGAATTGATAGGGTTCTTAAGTGCTCCATGAAGTAATATGGAAAATATTAATCCATGGATGATTAAAAGAACCTATCAAGCCTTTGCCATAGTATATAATTATTCCATGTAAATTGAGACCCAGTAAAGCCAATGTGAGTAAGATGACATTTAAGGAGCATGTTATTAAAATATTCCATAGAAAATAAGTTAGGAGCATTTCCACTACAACGTTCAGAGGAAGTAGAGATAGTACTAAAATCTCTACCCACAAACCAAGGAGCATCAACAGAAGAAGAAAAGAAGTTTCTCCCAAAGAATGCATCTACCATTTCTATTACAAGAAGCATAAATAAAGGAACCAAAATAACTAAAATTATCATAAGTAGTCTTAACATTCACAACTTAGGATAAATCATCCAAAATCTACATAACATAGGGACTATTCCAAAAAATCCAAATTTTATTACTAGAGTTAGCAAAAAATTACTAAAGCCAATCATTCTAGCAACATAATAAATGTTAGAAGGAATAATAAATGGTTCTAAGATAGCCAAGAAGGAAATGTTATGAGTACAAACTAAGTTTCTAATTCTATTTGTAACAGAGAGGGTATCAATCTTTCTCACATTCCAAATTAAGAAAGAAACCATTTATTTTTGGGCAGAAGAGCCAGATCTAGTAAATCTGGCAAATTAGGAAGTTCAGTTTTAGGAGTTTTATTTTTATTTCTAAAAATAGTTTGGAACTTAATATTCATATCCTCTACATCACCATCTGAGAGAGATTGTTCAGGGTTTTTTTTGGAGAAAATTTGCACATTTAAAGCATCATTGAAAGTCACTTCATCCTCTTCCAAATCTGTATTAGGTTGAAATGTAAAAATAGAAATCAGTTCAACATTAGAAGAGGAGGCAAGAAAATGATTAGAGCCATTTAAAGCACAAGTCCCCAAGTCAAAATTAGAAGCCTTTCATTAGTTTTCTCTCCATTCAAACCCTCATCTAGTATACAATTAATGGTGGCATAGAAGCGAGGTGAATCATTTGAGACAAAATCATCATCCATAAGTTTCAAAACATATTATTACCCATATTATTACCAATATCAGGACATTCAACTGTATAGAATCATTGAAGGGTAAGGCATCCTTATTAATATGACATCCAAAATTGATCGCTTAAGAAGCATTCTCCACAAAATAGTGGGTTGGATCAAGATAATGTCCTTAGTTTTAGTAAAGAAATGTCCATAGGAGCAGAATTTTGTGCTTTAACCAAGGGCACCTTTAGGTTGGGATCCAAATTATTATTAACCAATTTTGGTTTCTTTAAGTGAGGGTGAACCACAATCAAACCCATGACCATGAATTTTACAATGGGAACTAAAACAAGAAAAATCTCAAATTCCACTTTGCAAATATCCATATCTAATCTAATTTCCTTAGGAAACTTTTTAGTTATATCCAACTCGACTAAAATTTGAGCAATAGAGGGCTGAGTATTAGAAGCAGTCGCTTGATTAGCTTGAAGAGGATGACCGAACATCACACCCACAATAAAAAGAAATTCATGATTAATGAAATGGACACACATATTAGGAAGAGAGATCCAAACTAGAACAATAAGAGATTCCTCCTAAATATCAAAAAGAGGCATCCATTTGAACAATCTTATCTGAAAATTGAAAATAAAATACAAGCTGAGAAAAGACATGAGACTAATCCAAATTGTTGGAAAGCTGGATCAATACATGAAGGGAATGGATCAATCCCATAGAAACAATTCTTGAGAGTTTCAAGCTATGGAAGAAAGATCAAATATTCTACAAAGTAGGATGATGCAAAGCAAATTTACCCACCAACAAAAATTCAAAAGGCTTCGCAAGCCTTTCCACAACTGAATCTGAACACATTATCACGAGTACACCCCGGAAGGAAGTCAAAATAAGCTCGAGAGACTCACGGTGAGCCTTAGCAAGAACATCCTTGAATGATTTGAAGCGTCATGGATTTAAGCTAGAAACTCAAAGAGCCGAAGCATTAGGAGAGCGATTATCATTTCCCCATGGGGAAGCAGAATTCACAACCATGATCAACAACAGCTCATCATAAGATAAGGCAAATATCAATCAAACTCGCCAAAATGGAAGCAACATCCAAAAATTATAAAATCATCCATAGAATATTTGCTAGAGCACAAAAAAAAATGAAAGAAATTTAGAGAGAAATTTAGAATTTAGGGATTAGGGTTTGAGTTTAGGGTTTTAGGTTTAGGGTTAGTTTTGGGTTTAGGGTTTTGAGGGTTTAGGGTTTAGGGTTTAGGGTTTAAAGTTTAGGGTTTAGGGTTTAGGGTTTAGGGTTAGCTAAGAGTTTAGGTTTAGTTTAGGGTTTAGGGTTTAGTCTTTAGGGTTTAGGGTTTTTAGGGTTTAGGGTTTAGGGTTAGTTTAGGGTTTAGGGTTTAGTTTATAATTTAAGTTAATTTCATTTAGGGTTTAGGTTTTAATTAAGTAGTAGGTTTAGGTTTATTTAGTTTATTTTATTTAATTTAGTTTTTTTTATTTTTATTTATTTATTTTTATTTTATTTGTTTAGTTTATTTATTTTAGTTTAGGTTTTATTTTATTTTTTAGTTTAGGTTTAGGTTTATGTTTATTGTTTATTTTATTTTATTTTTAGGTTTAGGTTTTATTTTTTATTTTTAGTTTTAGGTTTAGGTTTTAATTTTATTTTATTTTATTTTTGTTTTAGGTTTTTATTTTTGGTTTATTTTTAGGTTAGGTTTAGGTTTTTTTTTTAGTTTTTTGTTTAATTCATTTAAGTTAGGGTTTAGGTTTAGTTTATTTTAGGTTTAGGTTTAGGTTTTATTTGTTTTAGTTTAAGTTTATGTTTATTTTATTTTGGTTATTTTAGGTTTAGTTTTTCTTTTTAGTTTAGGGTTTTGGTTTTATTTTTTATTTATTTTTTGGTTTTATTTTAGGTTTATTTTTTAGGTTTAGGTTTTTATTTAGTTTATATTTTATTTAGGGTTTTATGCCACCATCCTTCAAGATCTTTGATGGTAGTGGGAACCAATGATAACATATTGCACACTTTAGAGCCGACTGTTGCAACACCATTGATAGTGACGCACTCCTCTTCCTCCTTTTCATTAACTGGGTGTTACATTTGATTACGCCAATTTGGTGAAGACTTTTGCTGAGTTTAAGCACCTCTTCATCAAGAGGTTTGCTGGAGCTCAACAGAGGGTGACTATAGGTGACCTCATTGAAGAGAAATAGAAACTCAACGAGTCCCTTGTTGATTACATTCTCATGTGCGAGCATGAAATCAAATAGTTGTCTAAACATGCCATTGAGATTCTTCTCAAAATATCCATGGCTCGATCGCATTCATGCTTATGGGCTTCTGATCAAAACATTGAGAAATTAATCAACAAAAGCTAGCCTACAAGAAGCAATTGCCCTTTCGACCAATCATCTAAGCCCAAGCTATAGAAGGTATTTGAGAAGAAGCCGGGGGTGTTATGTGAGAGGGATCTCTTGCGAGTTCAATATGAGACTACGAGCTCAAGCCTCCTTTCCACCTCCTCTTCCACCACCTCGCCATCATACCACCAGCCACCACAATGATCATTTCCACCACCTCACCTCTTGGCGGTGATATTCATATCCATCGCTGGTATACTTTCCACCCACTCTTTCAAATAGATTGAATAAGCCATATTCATTCAAGAGGGAGATAGTTAGGAAAATCTTTAAGAATCTCTTAAAGAAACTTGACTTTTAGTTACCAAAGCCTAAGAGGCTGGAGGAAGTGGGCAAGAGCAATGATCTTAGCTATTGCCCCTATCCCCGCATGTTAAGCCATGTCTTAGAGCATTGTGTCACTTTTAAGGACTAGCTTGAGCACAGCTATAAGTTGGGAGCCATAGTTATCCCTAAAGAATAATTATTAGGACCACCATCCAGTTCTATTAGAGTAATCCTTGGGGATACTTGTGATCCTCTTAAGACTAAAGAAGGTTAGGATATCTCCCTATCCCAAACCTCTAAGAAGATCATTTCTAAGATCAAGAAGCTTTCCTTGTAGGTGCCTAAAATAGATCAAACCTCCAACACCAAGGAAGGTTTGCTAGTTGCAAAGGATAACTCGAGGAGGATGACAACAACGCAACAGCGGTCACCATACTTTCTGGATAGTCAGTAGCACAACCATGCGAGTCAATACTCCCTCCATTGCAGTACCACTTCTTACTAGCTCTTCTTGTACTTGCGAGCATTGTATCTGGGATAAGGGCACTAAATTCCTTACTCACTTGCTTTACTTATTTTTTATGTACCTCCACCTAAAAAAATTAATGAAGAAGGTGATTCTACTTATATATTGTCTCTTTTAATTTTATTCCTATTGAAAGCTCTCTGAGTCTAAATAAAAATAATAACTCTAGTAGTTTTGATTCTTTCTTTTCTGATTCAGAGTTAGAATATCTTTCTTTGAATCAATCAGGTTCACCTCTTGAGATTGACTTGGAGTCAAGACTCACGAGGATCCCATAAGCTATAGGTATGCCCAATGAGAAGGTAGAACTTTCCACAAGCTCATCATTCCAAGAAGTCACCGAAGTCAATCTACACAGTGGTAAAGTTCTACCTCTTAGGGTAGCACCTCAGGATAAGTGTAAGCAAGTCATTGGTTTCAGTGAGCAGATAGCCCCTCCATAAGATACTCCACCCATGGATATGCTTGTGGAGGACCATGCTAGAGTTGATTACAATGTCCTAACTCACCTTAGAAAGTTTCTAGCTAAATTAAGCATATACGACACCCTTATCTTATCCAAAGAGATGAGGGAATCTCTAATCAAGGCCTTGATCTAGAGATATGCCTAGCTTAGCTAACCGCTACTTAAGAGGAGGCTTGCCACTCGAAGGACATCTTAGGGGTTACATTCAATGATGAAGACTTACTCCAGGGCGACCGGCACAAGCCTCTTACATTACGGTGGATGTTAGTAGATCTGCTATCGAGTTTTGGTTGACCTATCAATTATGAGTCTACTTGCCTTGATCAACATCTCCAAACTCCAAAAAGAAAGGATGAGATATTAACAATTATTTTATGTATAGCCACCTGAATCTTAGGGGTACTTTTTTGAGGTGATCAGATACAACATTGAGGTATGATGTGCAATCTTGAAAGATAGAGGCATCACCCTATAATGGACCTAATCATGTAATAAGGACTCCTAAGACATGATGGGTCTTCAAATGTACTAGAGATTTTTCCCCTACTTTACATGAATGAATAAAATAGTGTTTATATTAAACTTGGTTCTTAAGTTCCCTATAGGCAAGCCTCCATAATTAATTACTTTAAAAATGAAATTTCTATAAATCATTCTCGATTAAAGTAAACAATATCATGTCCAAAGATTTTAGGATCAAAGGTTTGGTTGTATTTGAAAAATTAACTAGGAATGTTCAAGGAGAAGACTTATTTTTGGAATCTAAATGAAGTAAGTAGGGAAATGCTCATGATACTAGGAAGCCTAGTGAGCATTCAAATCTATCTTATGGTTGGGCTTTATAATTGTGAAGTTGAGGAGATTTATATGTTTTGAGTTGAAATTTAATTAGATTACTAGGGCTTATAATCCACCAACACAAGGTTGTGGGAATGCCTAAGAGGTGAGGATTTATGCTCATAGACTAAAGAAAATAGCTACCTCAGATCTTAAATATAGGGAGCTTTAGTACTAGCTAAAGCATAACCTAAATCTAAGTGATAAGTGGACATAAGGGTTTACCTCCACAAGAGAGAATATATTATCTGACTTCTGGACTTATAACTACCTAGAGTGACCGCCAGTTAACTCCTCTTATGATTTTAAAATCATGTAGCCCAATATTATGAATTTCAAGATAGCTAGGGTAGTTATTAAATTAGAAAGAGACTAAAGTCCTAAACACACTCTCTAAGAGACTAGACCATGCGTGGTATGAGCATATGACTTAATCTATAGATGCAAAATATTTTCAAATTTTATTTCATTTTATACACATCATTTTGATAGAGTGTTTAGGATTTCTTATGCTTAAATGCATGATTAAATAGGTTATGGGTCAAATCAACTAGAAGAAGTTATTCTCCACCATAAGGGATGCCCTCACCCATCAAGCATTCCTTTATCGTGCAAGGATGGAGATCCTTCATGTTCAAGGGAGAAATAATATGCATGCATGATGTGAAACATACAACCATACAACTAAGGGTTGCTAAATCTTTTAATTATCTTATTTATGTCTTAGGCTTTATGATAAAGTTATGAGTTATTTAAAATTTAGTTATGAGTGATTAGTTGGATAGAAAAGTTATTTTTATCCTAAGAGCCTAACCATATCAAAGCACACATTAAAGCCTTAATCATTCAAAAAACTATGAAAAGCATGCCATCTAATGCACAATGTAAACATAACATCAAACAAATTATATAAACTATCATAAAAGAATAAAATACGGTGTGGTGGTGTAGAAGAGAAAATATGGGTAGCTCTACCCTTATACAACCTTGAATATCAAAGAATAGTTATAATTGTATTAAATGCTATTGGGGTCTTCTTTCTTCATATCTCCAATTCTGATTTGGTTCCATCTTTGATTTGGATGGCGCTTGCTTCAAAGGCATCACAAGGTACCCCAGGCTAAGCCTTCTAGCCATGGCTCATCTAATCTCCCATAGCACTAATCCTAATTCATATTGAAAAATTACATTTATGTGGGAAAAGTAAATCTAACTACACTTACAAAATAGAGGTTAGCTAAATATACATATAATCCCAAGCAGTTGTATTTATAATTTGGACTTAGCACTCTATACATGAGTAATTAAGCCCACCTGTCCTAACTTGGATCATGATTAAGGATTTAAGCAACCTGTAAAAAGAGCATTCACATTTATTTTTAAGCATCCATTAAGCATAATCCCCTGCAAAAAAACATGATTAGGCTAATATTGGCCTATCATCCAGTCTACGAAGCATACACCATTACATCCAATCTAGAATAATACTTCATGAAACAAAACATACATCATACATACACCATCCTAAGTTAGAGCTAGAAGTGGTGACTTAATTCTAATGTATGTATTAAGGCTTGTGTGGTAAGTCTTGTTAGGCATTAGTGTTGTATTTTCTAAGTATAAAAAGGATTCAATTTAACATGAAAGGTTGATTTCACTTGAAGTAGTTTAATTGATATGAAAATTTAAATTTGTGTTTTCTTTTATTTCATTTGATTACACATAGCAACTAAGTGTTATAGAGAGGAAAAGAGGATTTCCCACTTCATCCATCCTTAAGTCACTTTCTAAAGTATATTAATTTGATTTAGTTCTCTTTAGTGAATGGCTTATTAAATGATTTAATTAATGCTAAGTTTAGGTTCACTTTCAATAATCCTATTCAAAATGAAAGGCATCTTAAGATTAATTTAATTGAATTACTACCACACATATATTAAATCATTCTTTTCCATCACATGGAACATGCATATGATTTAATCCTAAGTGAATCCATACATGTAACATATTTTAGCACACTTAAATGATGAATGTATGTGTATGTTTATAATTTATATTTTATTTGATCAAATTATTTAAACATTTTAATTTAAAACATTATCCAAATTCTTATAAAAGGACATAATAATGAAATTAAATAGTAATGTGCCATTGTTAAACCAGGAAAGTGAGGTAATTAAATGACCTCCTTGGAGCTAGCTAAAGCCTCGTATTCTCAAGATGTCTAGACTATATACCCATTTGCATTCAAACATATATAAATTTATATACATGAACATAGGAAGTACGCTCCAAATCATTTGGATAATTAAGTCAACCACTTAGTCAATTTTGAATGCATGCAATTTTAATGTAAAATGGGATTTTCATTAACTAATCACATATACATATACTTGTACAAAAATATAGGCAAGTATGTGTTAATGTTAAACTACAAAATTGAGGTAATCAAATGACCTCCTTGAGGCTAACTAAAGCCTCATATTCCTGGGATGTCCAGACTATATACTTGCTTTTCTTCAACACACATGGATGTATATATAAATGAGGGAAAGAAAACCATGCAAAGATTGTATATATTTTTTGATTGAATCATTTATATATATGAATTAAAGTTCTATCCAAATTCTAATGTTGAAATACATAAGAATGAAATCAAATGGGTACATGCCATTGTTAAACCAGGGAAGTGAGGTATTCAAATGACCTCCTTGAGGCTAGCTAAAGCCTCATGTTCCCAGGATGTCTAGACTATATACCCATTACCATTCAATCTTATATGAATCAACACATGAATAGAGGAAAAAGAACTCAACATTCATACACTTAAGCTATAAGCACTGCATTTCATATGTATTTATAACTAGCATCATAACACATATTTTTATTCATTTATAAGCTTTTGAAAAATACATTTGGATTTAATAGTGATAATAGCCATGCATATATTAAATTAAATCAACACATGCAAGCTTACATAAAGGAAATCTATTTTATTTTTATTGATTTTGAAAAGATGGATGCATGAATTCAAAAGAAATACCAAATTTAACATGATTTGAAAGAGGACAATCAAATATAAGCATGTGATTCATTCAACCAAGCTAGTTCTTAAGGACAATCAAATCAAATAAGATTATTTAAAGCAAAGGAAAGCTTCTTTATTAAATAAGTTTTGGATTTGATTGATTTAAAGAGGAGAAGAGAAATCATCACTTGATGTTTTAAACCCATCCCCACATTAGTGATTTGATTTAATTTAAGGAAATGTAATTAAGTGGATTTTATAGGTTAATTTAGGTGAACATTTAAATAAATGAATTAATTATTCTTTACTATGTCACTTTAAAGTAGTTAACTAAATAATTATAAGCCAACATGATATGCATTGAAAATAAACTTGGAATGATCTTAGGAAATAAAAGGGGCCTAATGCAATTTGCTCATGATTAATAGTTAACTAGATTAAGGGACTTAATTAGTTACTCTTACAGTTTTCCCATACATGTGGACTAACTATAATTTCATTAAACTCCTTTAGGTTAATAAACACCTAAAGATCTACCCCATGATTTAATTAATTAAGGTTTGATGTGATTATGATTTCAATTTGATTAAGTGATTTAATTAATTAGTTAAATCTTAATTAATTTCATTTTAAAAAAGTGTGAAATGAACTTAAGGAAAGGGGTCCCGACCCTATTCCTTAGTTCACTTACTGTTGAACAATGATTAATAAAATTAATTAACCAATTTGTTACTATTCATTGGATTAATTAATCATTAATTAACTTAAAAGTGTAGTTAAGGTTTAATTATTCAATTTTCCAAATTAAGTGAGCAATAAATCCTAAGAAAATCATGAGAGTTAGAGGTCATCCCATTAAATTAACCAAAATTTGGGATTAATTGCTCAAGTAATTAAGGAGAAATTAATTAATTTTGTAATTAAATTAATATTCAAAATTAGTTAAGATCATTTTTAATTATTTGCCTCCGAAATACCTTTAAAATGAGTATTTACTTGTATTTTTTATTTCTCTGTGATTGTTTTATGATTTTTAGATTTTTTAGGCATTAAAAATGATTAATTAAGCCTAATCAAAGTCGAGTCCTGTTGGCACCATGTGGCGCACTAATGTGGCGTGCTTTCGATGTGGCACAGTGGGATTGGTTACTTAAAACTTATCCGACTTAGCGCCTATGTGGCGGTGATGAATTCGCTTTCTTGTCTGACATCCGATCTATGATTGGACAACTACAATTAATACCACAGCTTAAGAAGATTAAATCAGATCGATCTAGCAGATCTAACCACGACTGTCCATTTCGTTCATGCAAAATGGGCGGTGCATGATCTAACATCACATGAGTGAGGGAATTGAGTCTGCTTTGTTTTTTATCCAAGCTTACCCGAGCTTAGATCAACTCCAAAAGGATCCCACACCTTCACGACATTTATCTAAGGGGATCTAACAGTCAAGATTACATAAGTTGCAAGTTTTCTTCAAAAAGCTCCAAACCATTTTTGCCTAAGGATAGGTTTTGGAAGCATACCTCATTAGAGCTTAAGACTGGCGACTCGAAGGATTAAGGAGGCTTCATCTAGTGGAGATGAAGCCCTATTAAGAAGAAATTGGATTAATTTCTTGACATTCTCTCCGAAAGCCAACCGATAATCTGGAGCTCAGCTTTGATCAAAGTCCCACCTCTGGTGCTCTGGAAGCTTGGGAGATGATTCATTTTTGCTCAACGAGGCATAGGGAAGGTGCGTGCAAAGTTAATTTGAGTTTGATGGAAAAATGGGGAAGTTATGTCAAAAATGGGAGTGTCCTATTTTGAGATGGATGGGAATGGCATTTTTTGATCAAGGAATGAGATTGGGAGCTTAGGGAATGGCTCTAGCGGCTCATCTTGTAGTTAAAGCTCTGAGGAATGATTTTTGTGTGTATTTGACTGGAAATGAGGGGGTGTATACCCCTTTCATCTTGATTGGATGGTGGATTGGGTTTGGCTTCTAGTGGCCATCCAACCATCTTAGGGAGTCATGGGTGGTAGGGAGAAGGCGAGTTGGCTCCGCTTGGTTGGTTGAAGGTGTCGACATGGCTGCCAAGGAGGAATTATGGGTGTCCCATGGATTTCAAATGCTCCAATGGGGAGGGTGAGGTGATGTCACTTCCCATGGGTCATAACCAACCCATTAGTTGGGGGCGGTGTCCAGGTGCCTAGGTGGACCATTGGGAGAGTACCAAGTGTACAAGGAATGGAAATGACCACTTACATGGTTGATTTGTGTCATGTGATGCCCTTGATCGAAGGGTAGAATGATCATTTTGCATTGGATTTAATTTGGTCATATTTGAAATGAGTCAAAAGGGGGTTAGCCCAAATTTCAAGTCAATTGTCGATTTGTTTAGGTTTAGCTCAATTTGACTCATTTAGGTCAAAGGTTAGGTTGGGTCAAGTTAATTGGTCAAATTAGGTCAATCAAGGGTTGGGTCAAGTTCATATGATCATTTGGGATATTTTGGTTCAATTGGTTTGGTTTAGTTTGGCTTAGATTTTGGCACGTTTGAATTCATTTGGGTCAAATGGATTAAGTTAACCAATTTGACCAAATTGGCCAAATTGGCTTGGGTGAAGGGTTGGGTTTAGTTGACCAATTGAAGATGATTGTAGGCTTTGGTTTTAATTAATTTGGTTTTAGTTTTGATTTAGTTCAACTTGAACCATTAGATCAATTTGGGCTAAGTAGGTCAATTGGGTTCAATTATGTTCAATCATGGCTTTGGTCAAGTTCAACAATCAATTTGGAATGAACTTGAGCCATTGATTGCAATCAATTGGTTTATATTTTAATTTGACCAAATTATTCTTTTAGGTCGTTTGGGTCAACTTGGGTCAAGAGGGCCAATTGGGTTTGGTTTGACTCAATTGAAGGTCAAGTCATGAAATATTGATTTTGATTTGGTATGAATCATTGGTTTCAAGGGATTTGGCTTAGGTTGCAATTTGGCTAGTTTGGGTTCATATGGGTTAAGGGGTTGACTTGGTAAAATGTTCAAGTTGGCTTGGTTTGACCCAATTTATGATAATTGATCAACCTAGGGTGATCAACAATCATGATGGGAGGTTTTTATTGGCTTGGTTCAATCCAATTTTGGTAGGCTTAGAACTTGGCTCAAATTTGTCAAATTGTCCACTTTGGGTCAAGTGGACCAATTGGGTTTAGTTGGCTTGATTTTGGGTTGAGTTTATATATGGATTTGGGATTGATATATAAATTTAATTTCAATTGGCTTCGGTTCAAATGGGTTTTGGTTCATTTGAATATTTCAAGTGAAAAGGGTTAAGTTGGGTTTGACTTTTTGTTTGGCTTGATGATTGTAGATTTCATTTATATTTGTTAATATGATTGAAGGTATGATTGATTCATGAGAAAATCAATTGAATTTGGGTTTTGGAATGAAGGAATTTGGCTAACCTCTGGGTCATGTGGCTTAGGTTTGGATTTTGATTTGGTTTGATTTAGTTTTGATAATTTAAATGTATATTTTATTTAAATTTGTGAAGATGATTGAAAATATGATTGATTTATAAGAAAATCAATTGAGTTTGACTTGATTTGGATTAAGATTTAGCTAGGTCCATGGGATAGGTCATATGGCTTAGGAAGGGGTTTGATATAATTTGATTTAGTTTTGATCATTTGAATGTAGATTTGATTTATATTTAGAAAGATGATTGAAGATATAAATTGTTTATGAGAAAATCAATTGATTTTGGATTGATTTGGATTAAGATAAGTCATATATTAAGAAGGGTTACAAGTTTGGATTTGATCATGGGCTTCAATCATTTGGTTTTGGAATTTTGGTTTGGATTTTGATTTGAATTTGATGAATTGAACTTGAGCTTTGGTTTGAGAAGGTGAACATGGATTGGATTTGGGTTGTTGGTATGATTATCCCTAAGGTATAACCTAATCATATGGTTAACTCTTCCAAGTCTTTAGGCTTAGGTTAAGTGTTTACCTAATTGTTAGAAGTGTCTTATGACTAAGGAAATCTTAGTGTCTAGAAGATTCCTAAATCTAAGATGGGAAGATTGAATTTGCACTCCAAAAGTGAGGTCAATAGGCCTTAGGCTCCATAGTGTTGCCCTTGGAGATAGATGATTGGAAGACCGAAGCCAAGTTTCACATTATAGACTTGGATACATCTTTCAGTACTTTGCTTGGGAGACCATCATACATGAGAACAACATAGTTCCATCCTCTCTACATCAATGTATGAAGTTCATGAGAGGTGGGATCCTCTATTCTATCAAAGGAGATCTAAAGCCATTTATAATTCATGAGGTTAGCATATATGAAGATGCGGCTTACTACTTCACTCAAAATCAACAAGTCTATTCTCGCAAACTTGGCCAATGTTTAAAAATAAAAGAAAAAAAAATAAAAAAAAGAAAGAGAAAAAAAGAAAAGAAAAGAGAAAATGAAAAAAAATAAATGGGAGCAGAAATAGACATGGAGGAGGAAGTGGAGCCAGTCATTAGATTCAACCCACGGTTCTTTACTCCATTCGAACATATGAGTAGGATGACTTGACCTCCACGAGGTAGAGGAAGTCCTAGGGGTGGAAAACCTCCTTATTGTCCACCCAATAAAGATATGTCCCAGACTAGTACACACTATCCATATAGACTTAGAATCTAGTTCATAGGATGAGCCTTATAACCGCTCTTCTTAGTAGTAAATTCCCTTGATACTTGAGAGCGATGAAGATCGGGCTCCAAAGAAAAGCATAAGTGTATCCAAGTATATATGTGAAATAGTTAGAAATCAGTTGGAAACCTTAGCTCGAACCCCACTTTCCTCTCAAAAACTTGAAGGTTTGGTAGTTAAAGCCCTAAGTTATCCATCCATGGTTTGAAGACTGGAGGTTCTTTTGTGAGCATCATCCTCAAGTTAAGTTAATGTAGAACTTGAAAATGATTCATATAAAGATTTAATAGAATTATCATTTGATTGGTACTTGCCTTGTGTTCATAATTCAAAAAAGAAAGGGTTAATCCCACATACTTGGTCAAAGCACAGGTCAGACTACTTCGAAAGAATATGGAAGAACAAATAAAAAAGCTATCAATCAACATCGAGACTAGGATTATGTACAGTGGGTCTAGTCAATGATGGCGATTACTATTTAGTCATCACCAATCATTTAGAATCTGATATGTTCTTTTCAAATCATATTAACTTATATGAGGAGATGTTCTTAGAGACTTCAGATGATCCAGATGATTTTGAAGTCAAAGATGCACCATTAGAGTTCAAAGAAGTGATCAAGTTAACCATCGACGAGCTCTAAGAAATTAACTTAGGAACTAAAGAAGATCCACATATACATCAGTTCTTTATTGAATGAAATTGAAACCAATGACTTAGTTAGGCTATTGATTGAGTTTAAGGACTACTTTGCATAGAGTTATGAAGAGGTTCCTGGACTACTTTGCATGGAGTTTAAGGACTACTTAGTTATGAAGAGGTTTTATTTTTTATTTTTAGGTTTAGGTTTAGGTTTTTGTTATATTTTTTTAGGTTCCTCTTTTAGCTTTTTATTTTAGGTTTTTTTTTAGGTTTTATTTTTTAGTTTAGGTTTAGGATTATTTTTAGTTTATTTTATTTTATTTAGTTTAGGTATAGGTTTAGGTTAAGGTTTAATTTATTTTATGATTGGGTTTTGGTTTTAGTTATTTTAGTTTAGGTTTAGGTTTATTTTATTTTGTTTATTTTATTTTTATTTTAGGTTTTTTTTTTTTTAGTTTAGGGTTTAAGTTTTATTTTTTTTTTTTAGGTTTAATTTTTAGGTTCAAGTTTTTATTTAGTTTTATTGTATTTTATTTTAGGTTTATTTTATTTTTATTTAGGTCTATTTTTTATTTTATTTAGGTTTTTTATTTTTAGTTTAATTTAGGATTTTATTTATTTTATTTTTGTTTAGTTTTTATTTTTTTATTTTTTTTTTCTTTTAGGTTTAGGTTTAGGTTTATGTTTAGGTTTTAGTTTATGTTTTTTATTTTATTTTATTTTTTATTTTATTTTGGTTTAGGTTTTTTATTTAATTTATTTTTAGGTTTAGGTTATTAGATTTTTAGGGTTTAGGGTTTTGGATTTAGTTTTTTTGGGTTTGTTTAGGTTTTAAGGTATAGGTTTAGGGTTTGGGTTTAGTTTGGGGTTTAGGGTTTAGTGTTTAGGGTTTTGGGTTTGAGGTTCAAGTTTTAGTCTAGGTTTTAGGGTTTTAAGGTTTTTTTAAAATAGAGAACAAATTCAGATTCAACATTTATTCTTTTTGATTTCATCAACAAGTAATCCCTTTTAAGTTTTCTAAGACACAATCGATGGCATAGATAAAAAATGAGCAACCATAGAAAATAAAAATCCCATGATAAGTAAAACCATCTCTACATGGTAAGAACCTGAGTTCCATAGCAGCGGTTCGGATCGACGGTTCTTCAATTTCTCTAGTTCTCATTAGAACCACCCCCATCTCTCGAGTAGCGGGATCGGCCATCATATACCTCATCTCACCCTCCATTACCACCATGGTCATAATCTCCATTCCTTTTGCCATTATTTCTCTAGTTTAGTAAATTTTAGCTTAGGGTTTAAGGTTTAGGGTTAGCTTAGAGTTTAGGGTTTAGGGTTTGGGGTTTAGGGTTTAGGGTTATAGGTTTTAGGGTTTAGGGTTTAGGGTTTAAGGTTTAAGGTTTTAGGGTTTAGTGTTTATGGTTTAGGGTTCAAGGTTTTAGAGTTTAGGGTTTAGCATTTAGGGTTTCAGGTTTAAGGATTAGGGTTTAGGGTTTTGGATTTTATAGTTTAGGGTTTAGGGTTTAGGGTTGTAGGTTTAGGTTTTAGGGTTTAAAGTTAGTTTTAGGGTTTAGGGTTTAGGGTTTAGAGTTTAGGATTTAGGGTTTAGGGTTTAGGGTTTAGGATTTAGGATTTTGAGTTTTGGGTTTTCTTTTTAAATTTAGTAATCCAGTAGGTTTAAGTTTATTTAGTTTATTTTCTATTTATCGAGTTTTATTTATTTTTTATTTTATTTAGGTTTATTTATTTTAGTTTAGGATTTTTATTTTAGTTTATTTGTTTAGGTTTATTTAGTTTTTTATTTTTTTTTGGTTTAGGTTTATTTTCTATTTTTAGGTTATTATTTTATTTTTTTAGGTTTAGGTTTTTAGGTTTTTATTTTAGGTTTATTTTTAGGTTTTATTTTTTAGTTTAAGTTTAGGTTTTCTTTTAGTTTATTTTATTTTATTTAGTTTAGGTTTACATTTAGGTTTAGGTTTAGTTTATTTTAGGTTTAGGTTTAGGTTTAGTTTATTTTAGTTTAGTTTATGTTAGTTTAGGTTTTGGTTTATTTTATTTTATTTATTTTATTTTGATTTGAGCTTTATGTTTTTTTTAGTTAAAGGTTTAAGTTTTATTTTTTATTTATTTTTAGGTTTATTTTTTAGGTTTTAGTTTTTATTTTAATTTATTTTTCGTTTATTTTTTTATTTTAGGTTTAGTTTTTATTTTATTTAGGTTTTTTATTTTTTTTGGTTTAGTTTAGGTTTTTATTTATTTTATTTTAGTTTAGTTTTTAGTTTTTTTTTATTTTTCTTTTTAGGTTTGTTTTTATTTTATAATATTTTTAATATTATTTTGGTTTAAGTTTTTTTATTTATTTTCTTTTTAGGTTATATTTAGTTTAGGTTTAGGTTTAGCTTGTTAGGATTTTGGGTTTAGGACTTAGGGTTAGTTTAGGGTTTAGGGTTTAGAGTTTAGGTTTTAGGTTTAGGGTTTAGGTTTTAGTTTAGGGTTTAGGGTTTAAGGTTTTTTTTAAATAGAGAACAAATTCAGATTCAACATTTCTTCTCTTTGATTTGATCAACCAAGTCTAAGACACAAGCGACGACATAGATCAAAAATGAGCACCCATAGAGAAAATCAAAAACCCTAGATAAAACAGTCTCTCGTAAAGAAATAGTTCCATAGCATATTAGATGGTATTCTTGATTTCTCCAGTTCCCATCAGAACCGTCCCTACCTCTTGAGTAGCTGGATCCACTATCATATCCCCGATCTCTCCATCTTGCACCAACACAACAATAAACTCCATTGCTCCTCCTCCTCCCACTACTCACTTATCCTCCATGCACCTCCATATCCCCCACCACCTTGTGATAATTGCCTCCACCTTCACCTTCACTGCTAGATCTAGACTAAGTCAAGTTGCGGTGATGTTCCTGTCATCAAGGTTATGTGCATCTTAGGGTTTAGTGTTTAGGGTTAGTTTAGTTGGTTTAGTTTTTTAAGGTTTAGGGTTTAGGGTTTTGGGTTTAGGGTTTAGTGTTGTAGGTTTTAGGGTTTGGGGTTTAAGGTTTAGGGTTTAGGGTTTAGGATTTAGTGTTTAGGGTTTAGGGTTTACAGTTTAGGGTTTAAGGTTTAGGGTTTTAGGGTTTAGGGTTTTAGGTTTAGGGTTTAGGGTTTAGGGTTTATGTTTAGAGTTTAGGGTTTAGGGTTTAGGATTTAGGGTTTAGATTTATTTTTAAAATTAAGTAAACTGGTAGGTTTTGGTTTATATAGTTTATTTAGTTTATTTTTTATTTATTGGAGTTTATTTTATTTTTTATTTTTATTTAGGTTTATTTTTTATTTTTATTTAGTTTTCTTTATTTTTTTTAGACTAGGTTTTTTATTTCAGTTTATTTTTTAGGTTTAGTTTTATTTTTTGTTGAGTTTTATTTTTCTTTTATTTTTTTGGTTTATGTTTTATTTTTATTATTAGGTTTAGGTTTAGGTTTTTATTTTATTTTTTAAGGTTTAGGTTTTAGGTTTTTATTCTAATTTTATTTTAGGTTTTATTTTTAAGTTTAGGTTTATGTTTATTTTTAGTTTAGTTTATTTTTTTTAGTTTATGTTTAGGTTTAGGTTTAGTTTATTTTAAGTTTAGGTTTAGGTTTGGGCTTTATTTATTATAGTTTAGTTTATTTTAGTTTAGGTTTAGGTTTATTTTATTTTATTTATATTTTATGTTTATGCTTTTTTTAATTTAGGGTTTAAGATTTATTATTTATTTATTTTTATGATTTATTTTTAGGTTTATTTTTTAAGTTTAGGCTTTTATTTAGTTTTTATTTTATTTTATTTTAGGTTTATTTTATTTTAATTTTACCTTTACTTTTTATTTTATTTAGGTTTTTTTTTCTTAGGTTTATTTTATTTATTTTTTGGTTTAGTTTGGGTTTTTATTTATTTTATTTTTGTTTTTTCTATTTTTATTTTGATTTATTTTTATGTTTAGGTCTAGGTTTTAGTTTAGGTTTTAATTTTTTATTATTTTTATTTTTTTAAGTTTAGGTTTATTTATTTATTTTATTAGGTTTAGGTTTTTAAGTTTTTAGTGTTTAGGGTTTAGGGTTTAGGGGTTAGGGTTTAGGGTTTTAGGGTTTAGAGTTTTAGGGTTTAAGTTTAAGGGTTAGGGTTTTAGGGTTTAGAGTTTTAGGTTTAAGGTTTAGGGTTTAGTGTTTAGAATTTGATTTTATTTTGGGTTTTGGGTTTCGGGTTTAGGGTTAGTTAGGGTTTAGGGTTAATTTAAGGTTTAGCGTTTAGGCTTTAGGGTTTTTAAGGTTAGGGTTTAGGGTTTAGAGTTTTAACATTTAGAGATTAGGGTCTAAGGTTTAGGGTTTAGGGCTAGTTTAGGGTTTAGCATTTAGGGTTAGGGTTTAGAGTTTTTTTTAAAAAAAAAAATTAAATTAGTATTTAAATTTATTTAGTTTATTTTATTTAGTTTATTTTTTAACTTTATTTAGTTTGGTTTATTTCTTTTAGGTTTATTTATTTTAGTTTAGGTTTTTTTAGTTTATTTTTAGGTTTAGGTTTAGGTTTACATATTTTTTAGTTTAGTTTTATTTTCTTTTTTAGGTTTAGGTTTTAGTTTTTATTTTTAAGGTTTAGGTTTAGGTTTTATTTTTATTTTTGTAGGTTTAGGTTTTAGGTTTTTATTTTAAGTTTATTTTTTAGGTTTTATTTTTTAGTTTAGGTTTATTTTAGTTTATTTTATTTTATTTAGTTTAAGTTTAGGCTTAGGTTTAGTTTATTTTAGGTTTAGGTTTAGGTTATATTTATTATAGTTTAGGTTTAGGCTTAGTTTATTTTGCTTATTTAAATATTATTTTAAGTTTAGGTTATTTTTTTAATTTAGGGTTTATGTTTTATTTTTTATTTATTTTTAGGTTTAGGTTTTATTTAGTTTTTTTATTTTATTTTATTTTAGGTTTATTTTATTTTGATTTAATGTTTAGTTTTTATATTATTTAGCTTCTTTATTCTTAGGTTTATATATATTTTTAGCTTAGGTCTTTATTTTATTATATTTAGGTTTAGGTATTTTTTACTTATTTTATTATTAAGTTTTATTTAATTTAGGTTTAGGTTTTTAGGTTTTTAGAGTTTAGTGTTTTGGGTTTGGGGTTTAGGGTTTAGGGTTTAGGGTTATAGGTCTTAGGGTTTAGGGTTTAGGATTTAGAGTTTAGGGTTTTAGGGTTTAAGATTTAGGGTTTAGGATTTAGGGTTTAAGGGTTCAAGGTTCAAGGTTTAGGGTTTAGGGTTTAGGGTTTAGGGTTTAGGTTTTAGGTCTAGGGTTCAATTTTCAGTTTAGGGTTTAGGGTTTTTAGTTTTTTATTAGTAGAGAAGAAATTCAGATTCAATATTTCTTTATTTTGATTTCATCAACCAAGTAACACAGTTTTCTAAGTGATGACATAGATAAAATGAAACGCATAGAGCAAATCAAAACCACAGATATTTATGTATTCTATAAAGATAGTTCCATAAGCAATGATTGGATTTGTTATTCTTGGTTTCTTAGTTCCCATCATAACCACCACGGCCTCTCAGTAGTGATCCACCATCATATCCCAATCATCCCAGCCACGGTTGCCGTCTCTCCTTGACTCCACCATGCACTTGCCTCCATATCCACCAACACCTCTAGATCCCCATCACCATTGCGATAATTTCCACCTTGCCTTATCCTTGAGATCTAGCCTGGTGTGATACTCTTGCCATCAAGGTTATGCCCATTCTTAGGGTTTAAGTTTATTTTTTAATTTATTAAGTTACTTTTATTTTAGGTTTAGGGTCTAAGGTTTATGTTTAGGGTTTAGGGTTTAGGGTTTAGGGTTTATGCTTTTAGGGTTTAAGGTTTAGGGTTAGGGTTTTAGGGTTTAGGTTTTTAGGGTTTAAGGTTTTAGGGTTTAGGGTTTAGGGTTAGGTTTTAGAGTTTAGGGTTTAGGGTTTAGTGTTAAGAGTTTAGGGTTTAGGGTTTAGGATTTAAGGTTTTGGGTTTTAAGATTTAGGGTTTAGGGTTACTTTAGAGTTTAGGATTTTTTTGGGTTTAGTTTTACTTTAGTTTAGGTTTTAAAGTTTAGGTTTTAGGTTTAGGGTTAGGTTTAGAGTTTAGGGTTTAGGGTTTTAGGAGTTTAGTTTAGGTTTAGTTTTGGGTTCATAGTTAGTTTAGTTTAGGTTTAGGTTTAAGGTTTAAGATTTAGGGTTTTAGGGTTTAGGGTTTAGTGTTGTTTAGTTTTATTTATTATTTATTTATTTTTTTATTTAGGTTATAGGGTTTTAGGGTTAAGGGTTTAGTGCAGTTTAGAGTTGTAGGTTTAGGTTTAGGGGTTAGTTTAGGTTTAGGTTTAGTATTTAGGGTTTAGGTTTTAGGTTTAGGTTTATAGTTTAGATTTAGGTTTAGGATTTAGTTTAATTTAGTGTTTATTTTAAATTAAGTAAGGTAGGTTTAGTTTTATTTAGTTTATTTTTATTTATTTCAGATATTTTATTTTTTTGTTTTTATTTAGGTTTAATTTTTATTTTTATTTCATTTAGTTTATTTATTTTAGTTTAGGTTTTTTATTTTAGTTTATTTTTTGGCTTAGGTTTCAGTTTATGTTTTTTTTAGTTTAGTTTTATTTTTATTTATTTATTTATTTTTTATTTTGGTTTAGGTTTTAGGTTTTTATTTTAGGTTTATTTTTAGTTTATTTTATTTTATTTAGTTTATGTTTTAGGTTTAGTTTATTTTTAGTTTAGGTTTAGGTTCTATTTATTTTAGTTTAGTTTATTTTAGTTTAGGTTTAGGTTTAATTTATTTTATTTACTCTAGGTTTAGGTTTTTTTTTAGTTTAGGGTTTAGGTTTTATTTTTTATTTGTTTTTATGTTTATTTTTTAGGTTTAGATTTCTATTTATTTATTTTATTATATTTTATGTTTATTTTATTTTTATTTTATGTTTAGTTTTTATTTTATTTAGGTTTTTTATTTTTAGGTTTATTTTATTTTTTTGTTTAGTTTAGGTTTTAATTTAATTTATTTTAGTTTAGTTTTTATTTTTTATTTTATTTTATTTTTAAGTTTAGCTTTAGGTTTAGGTTTAGGTTTTAGTTTAGGTTTTAGATTAGGTTTTTATTTTATTTAATTTTATTAAGATTTAGTTTTTTTTATTTATTTTAGTTTTAGGTGTTATTTAGTTTAGGTTTAGGTTTTTAGGTTTTAGGGTTTAGGTTTAGGTTAGGTTTAGGTTTAGGGTTTGGGGTTTAAGGTTTAGGGTTTAGGGTTTAAGTTTAGGTTTATAACTTAGGGTTTAAGTTTAGGTTTAGGGTTTAGGTAAGTTTAAGTTTAGGGATTTTAGGTTTAGGGTTTAGGGTTTAGGATTTAGGGTTTGTGTTTAGGGTTGTAAGTTTTAGGTTTAGGGTTAGGTTTTTTCATTTTTTATTTAGTATTTAGTTTAGGGTTTAGGTTTAGGGTTAGTTTTAGGTTTATGATTTATTTTAGGTTAGTTTAGGTTTAAATTTAGTATAGGGTTTAGGTTTAGGGTTTTAGGGTTGAATGTTTAGGGTTTAAGTGTTTAGGTTTAGTTAAGTTTAGGTTTAGGGTATAGGGTTTAGGATTTAGGGTTTAATGTTTTTTAAAATTAAGTAAATCTATAAGTTTAGAAATATTTAGTATTTAATTTATTTTTTATTTATTTTTGTTTACTTTATTTTTTATTTTTATTTAGGTTTATTTTTTTAATTTAGGTTTAAAAATAAAGGGTTTAGGGTTTTTTAGGGTTTAGGTTTTAGGGTTTAGGTTGTATGTTTAGGGTTGTAGGTTTAGTGTTTAGGATTTAGGGTTTAATAGTTTTTTTTTAAATTAAGCAAACCGATAGGTTTACGTTTATTTAGTATGTTTAGTTTATTTTAAAGTTATTTTTGTTTATTTATTTTTATTTTATTTAAGTTTATTTTTTATTTTTATTTTTTTCAAATTTATTTATTTTTGGTTTATTTATTTTTGTTTAGGTTTTTTATTTTAGTTTATTCTTTAGGCTTAGGTTTTGGTTTAGGTTTATTTTTTAGTTTAGGGTTTAGGTTTTATTTATTATTTATTTTTATGTTTATTTTTTAGGTTTAGGTTTTTATTTAGTTTTTATTTTATTTTATTTTATGTTTACTTTATATTTATTTAATGTTCAGTTTTTATTTTATTTATGTTTTTTATTTTTAGGTTTATTTTAATTTTTAGTTTAGTTTAGGTTTTTATTTATTTTATTTTAGTTTAGTTTTATTTTTATTTTATTTTATTTTTAGGTTTAGGTTTAGGTTTAGGTTTAGGTTTTAGTTTTGGTTTTTATTTTATTTTATTTTATTTAAGTTTAGGATTTTTTATTTATTTTATTTTTAGGTATTATTTAGTTTAGGTTTAGGTTTAGGTTTTTAGAGTTTAGGGTTTAGGGTTTAGGGTTATAAGTTTTAGGGTTTTGGGTTTAAGATTTAGGGTTTATGGTTTAAGGTTTATGGTTTAGGGTTTAGGGTTTTTGGGTTTAGGGTTTAGAGTTTAGTGTTTAGGGTTTAGTGTTTTGGTTGTAGGTTTAGGGTTTAGTTTTTTTATTTTTTTATTTAGGATTTAGGGTTTAGGGTTTATGGTTAGTTTTAGGGTTAATTTAGGGTTTAGAATTTAAGGTATAAGGTTTAGGCTTTTTTACTTTAAGGTTTTTAAGGTTTAGTGTTCAGGGTTTAGGGATAGTTTAGAGTTTAGGGTTTAGGGTTTTAAGGTTTTGGGTTTAGGGTTTAGGATTTAGGGTTTAATGTTTTTTTAATTAAGTAAATCGTAGGTTTATGATTATTTAGTATATTTTATTTATTTTTTATTTATTTTAGTTTACTTTATTTTTATTTTATTTAGGTTTATTTTTTATTGGTTTAGTATATTTATTTTTGGTTTATTTATTTTTGCTTAGGTTTTTTATTTTAGTTTATTTTTTAGGTTGAGGTTTTGGTTAGGTTTATTTTTTAATTGAGTTTTATTTTTATTTTATTTTTTAGGTTTAGGTTTTATCTTTTATTTTTAGGTTTATGTTTAGGTTTTTATTTTATTTTATTAGGTTTAGGTTTTAGGATTTTATTTTAGATTTATTTTAAGGTTTTAATTTTTTGTTCAAGTTTAGGTTTATTTTAGTTTATTTTATTTTATTTAGTTTAGGTTTAGGTTTAGCTTTTATTTATTTTAGTTTAGTTTATTTTTGTTTAGGTTTAGGTTTATTTTATTTTATTTATTTTTGGTTCAATTTTTTTTTTAGTTCCAGGTTTAGGTTTAATTTTTATTTAGGCTTTAGGGTTTGGGGTTTAGGGTTTAGGGTTTAGGGTTTTAGGGTTTAGAGTTTATGGTCTAGGGTTATAGCTTTAGGGTTGTAGTTTTAGGGTTATAGGTTTAGAGTTAGTTTTAGGGTTTAGAGTTTAAAGTTTAGGGTTTAGGATTTAGGGTTAAGTTTTTTTTTTTAAATTAAGTAAACCTATTGGTTTAGGTTTATTTAGTTTATTTAGTTTATATTTTATTTATTTGAGTTTATTTTATTTAGGTATATTTTTTATTTGTATTTAGTTTAGTTTATTTATTTTAGTTTTATTTATTTTAGTTTAGGTTTTTATTTTAGTTTATTTTTTAGGTTTAGGTTTACTTTTTAGTTGAGTTTCTTTTTAGGTTTATGTTTTATTTTTTATTTTTAGGTTTTTGGTTTATGTTTTAATTTTAATTTTATAGGTTTAGGTTTAGATTTTTATTTGAGGTTTATTTTAGGTTTTATTTTTTAGTTTAGGTTCAGGTTTATTTTTACTTTATTTTATTATATTTAGTTTAGGTTTAGGTTTATGTTTAGTTTATTTTAGGTTTAGGTTTAGGTTTTATTTATTTTAGATTAGTTTATTTTAGTTTAGGTTTAAGTCTATTTTATTTTGTTTATTTTATTTTATTTTAGGTTTAAGCTTTTTTTTTAGTTTAGGTTCATTTTTTAGGTTTAGTTTTTATTTAGTTTATATTTTATTTTATTTTAAGTTTATTTTATTTTTAATGTTTAGTTTTTATTTTATTTATGTTTTTTATTCTTAGGTTTACTTTATTTTTTAGTTTAGTTTATGTTTTTATTTATATTATTATCATTTATTTTTATAATTTTAATTTATTTTATTTTTAGGTTTAGGTTTAGATTTTTATTTCATTTTATTTCCTTATTTTATTTAGGTTTAGATTTTTTAATTTATTTTATTTTTAGGTTTTATTTAGATTAGGGTTATGTATTTAGGTTTCTAGGGTTTAAGGTTTAGGGTTTATGGTTTTAGGTTAAAGGTTTACGGCTTAAGGTTTTAGGGTTTAGTGATTAGGGTTAGGGTTTAGGGTTTAGGTTTATGGCTTAGTGTTTAGGCTTTAGGGTTTAGGGTTTTAGGGTTTAGGGTGTGCTTTGGGTTTTGGGTTAGTTTAGGGTTTAGGGTTTATGGTTTAAGTTTAGGCTTTAAGTTTTAGAGTTTAGGGTTTAGGGTTAGTTTAGGGTTTAAGGTTTAGGGTTTTAGGGTTTAAGGTTTAGGGTTTAGGGTTTAGGGTTAGAGTCCTGATTTAAATTTAAGGTAGATTTAGGGTTTTGGGTTTAGGGATAGTTTAGGTTTAGGGTTTAGGGTTTTGGGTTTAGGGATAGTTTAGGGTTGTAAGTTTAGGGTTTAGGGTTAGTTTTATGGTTTAAGGTTTAGGGTTTAGGATTTTTTTTAATTAAGTAAATAAGTAGGTCTAGGTTTATTTAGTTTATTTTTTATTTATTTTAGTTTATTTTATTTTAATTTTTTTTAGGTTTATATTTTATTTTTATTTAGGTTATTTTATTTATTTTTGGTTTATTTATTTTAGTTAAGGTTTTTTTTAGTATTATTATTTTTTTTTTTTAGGTTTTGGTTTATATTTATTTTTTAGTTTAATTTTATTTTTATTTTATTTTTTAGGTTTAGGTTTTATTTTTTATTATTAGGTATAGGTTTTTATTTTTATTTTTAGGTTTAGGTTTTAGTTTTCATTTTACGTTCATTTTTAAGTTTTGTTTTTTAGTTAAGCATAGGTTTATTTTTAGTTTATTTTATTTTATTTTATTTCATTTAGGTTTTATGTTTAGTTTATTTTAGTTTTAGGTTTAAGTTTTATTTATTTTGTTTTAGTTTATTTTAGGTTAGGTTTTGGTTTATTTTATTTTATTCATTTTAGGTTTAGGTTTTTTTTTTTTGTTTAGGGTTTAGGTTTTATTTATTATTTATTTTTAAATTTAATTTTTAGGTTCAGGTTTTTATTTAATTTTTGTTTTATTTTATTTTAGGTTTATTTTATTTTTATTTTACATAATTTTAATTTTATTTAGGATATTTATTTTTAGGTTTATTTTATTTTTTAGTTTTATTTAGGTTTTTATTTATTTTATTTGAGTTTAGTTTTTCTTATTTATTTTAGTTTATTTTTAGGTTTAGGTTTAGGTTTAGGTTTTAGTTTAGGTTTTTTATTTTATTTTATTTTATTTTATTTATGTTTAGGTTTTTAGTTTATTTTATTTTTAGGTTTTATTTAGTTTAGGTTTTAAGTATTTAGGTTTTTAGGGTTTAGGGTTTACAATTTAAGGTTTAAGGTTTAGGGTTTTTTTAGGGTTTAGGGTTAGCTTAGGATTTATCATTAGTTTAGGGTTTAGGGTTTAAGGTTTATGCTTTAGGCTTTAGGGTTTAGGATTTTTAGGGTTTAGGATTTAGGGCAGTTCAGGGTTTAAGGTTTAGGGCTTTTTTTTAAAAAATTAGGTAAAGCAGTAGGCTTAGGTTTATTTACTTTATTTTTCATTTAATTTAGTTTATTTTATTTCAACTTTTTATTAAGTTTAGTTTATTTAATTTAGGTTTATTTATTTTAATTAAAGCTTTTCATTTTAGTTTAGTTTAGTTTTTTCAAGGATTAGATTTATGTTTATTTTTTTAGTTTACTTTTTTTTTTTTCATTTTTTAGGTTTAGGTTTTATTTTTTATTTTTAGGTTTAGGCTTTTATTTTCTCTTTTTAGGTTTAGGTTTTAGGTTTCCATTTTAGGGTCATTTCTAGGATTTATTTTTTAGTTTAGGCATAGGTTTATTTTTAATTTATTTTATTTTATTTAGTTTAGGGTTTATGTTTAGTTTATTTTAGGTTTAGGTTTAGGTTTTATTTATTTTAATTTAGGTTTATTTTATTTTGTTTATTTTGGATTTAGTTTTTTTTTTATTTAGGGTTTAGTTTTTACTTTATATTTATTTTAGGTTCAGGTTATTATTTTATTTTTATTTTATTTTATTTTATTTTAGGTTTATTTTATTTTTTATTTTATGTTTAGTTTTTATTTATTTAGGTTTTTTATTTTCAGGTTGATTTTATTTTTTAGTTTAGTTTAAGTTTTTATTTATATTATTTGAGTTTAGTTTTATTTTTTATTTTATTTTATTTTTAGGTTTAGGTTTAGGTTTAGGTTTAGGTTTTAGTTTAGGTTTTTATTTTATTTAAGTTTAGGTTTTTTTATTTGTTTTATATTTAGGTTTTATTTAGTTCAAGTTTAGGTTTTTAGGTTTTAGGGTTTAGGGTTTAGGGTTTAGGGTTTAAGATTTTATGGTTTAGGGTTTTAGGGTTTAGGGTTTAGGTTTAGGATTTAGGGTTTGGGGTTAGGGTTTAGGATTTAAGGTTTAGGGTTTAGGGTTTAGGGTTTAGTGTTTAGGCTTTAGGATTTAGGGTTTTTAGGATTTAGGGTTTAAGGTTAAGTGAATTGAGCTTAAGGTTAAATTAAGGTTTAAACTTTAGGGATTTTATAGTTTAAGGTTTAGGTTTGTTTAGGATTGAGGTTTAGTGTTTAGGTTTAGGTTTAGTTTAGGGTTTAAGGTTTAGAGTAGTTTATAGTTTAAGGTTTTGGGTAGGTTTAGAGTTGAGGTTTAGGTTAGTTTAGTGTTTAGGGCTTAGGGATTAAGATTTAGTGTTTAGGGATTAAGTTTTAAGGTTTTTCAGTGCTTAGGGTTTACAATTTTTAGTGTGTAGGGTTTAGGGTTTAGGGTTTAGGGTTAATTTTAGGTTTAGGGTTTAGGGTTTAGAATTTAGTGTTTACGATTAAAGGTTTAGCATTTTGGGTTTTTTTTTAAATTAAGTAAACTGGTAGGTTTTGGTTTATTTAGTTTATTTAATTTATTTTATATTTTTATTTATGCTTATTTTTTATTTAGTTTAGTTTATTTATTTTATGTTTATTTATTTTAGTTTAGTATTTTATTTTAGTTTATTTTTTTGGTTTAGGTTTAGGTTTATGTTTATTTTTTAGTTTAGTGTCATTTTTATTTTATTTTTATGTTTAGGTTTAGATTTAGGTTTTAGATTTTATTTTAGGTTTATTTTTAGGTTTTATTTTTAAGTTTAGGTTTATTTTTAGCTTTAGTTTATTTTAGGTTTAGGTTTATGTTTTATTCATTTTAGTTTAGTTTATTTTAGTTTAGGTTTAGGTTTATTTTATTTTGTTTATTTTAGGTTTAGATTTTTTTTAGTTTAGGGTTTAGGTTTTATTATTTATTTATTTTTAGGTTTTTTTAGGTTTATTTTTTAGATTTAGGTTTTTAGTTAGTTTTTATTTTATTTTACCTTAGGTTTATCTTATTTTTATTTTATGTTTAGGTTTTATTTTATATAGGTATTTTATTTTTAAGTTTATTTTATTTTATAGTTTAGTTTAGGCTTTTATTTATTTTATTTTAATTTAATTTTTATTTTATTTTATTTTATTTTTAGGTTTAGGTTTAGGTTTAGGTTATAGTTTAGGTTTTTATTTTATTTATTTTAATTAGGTTTAGGTTTCTTATTTATTTTATTTTTAGGCTATATTTAGTATAGGTTTAGGTTTTTAGGTTTTAGGGTTTACAATTTAGGGCTTAACATTTAGGGTTTAGGGTTTAGGGTTTATGGTTTAGGGTTATTGGTTTTAAGGTTTAGAGTTTAAGGTTTAGGGTTAGTTTTAGGGTTTAGGGTTATAGTTTATTCATTTATTTTTTTAAATTACGTTAAGTTGTAGGTTTAGGTTTATTTAGTTTATTTTTTATTTAATTTAGTTTTTTTTCTTTTTATTTAGGCTTACTTTTTATTTAGTTTTGTTTATTTGTTTTAAATTTATTTCTTTTAGTTTAGGTTTTTTATTTTGGTTTATTTTTTAGGCTTAGGTTTCGGTTTAGTTTTATTTTTTAGTTTAGTTTTATTTTTATTTTATTTTTTTGGTTTAAGTTTATTTTTTTTTTTTTAAGTTTAGGTTTAGCTTTTTATTTTTTTTCTTATGTTTAGGTTTTAGGTTTTATTTTTTAGTTTAAGTTTAGGTTTACTTTTATTTTATTTTATTTTGTTTAGGTTTGGTTTACGTTTAAGTTTAGTTTATTTTAGGTTTAGGTTTAGGTTTAAGTTTTATTTATTTTAGTTTAGGTTTAGGTTTATTTTATTTTTATTTTAGGATTAGTTTTTTTTATAGTTTCAGTCTTAGGTTTTATTTTATGTTTATTTTTAGGTTTATTTTTTAGGTTTAGGTTTTTATTTAGATTTTATTTTATTATATTTAAGTTTAATTTAATTTTAAGTTCAATTTTTATTTTATTTAGGCTTTTTATTTTTTTAGTTTAGTTTAGGTTTTTATTTATTTTATTTTAATTTAGTTTTTATTTTAGGTTTAGGTTTAGGTTTTTTTTATATATATTTTATTTTTAGGTTTTATTTACATAAGGTTTAGGCTATTAGGTTTTAAGGGTTTAGGGTTTAGGGTTAGTTTAGGGTTTAGGGATTTTTTTGGGTTTAGGATTTATGGTTTATGATTTAGGGTTTAGGGTTTAGGGTTTTAGGGTTTACAATTTAGGGTTTAAGGTTTAGGTTTTAGGTTTAGGGTTTAGGTTTTAGTTTAAGGTTTAGGGTATTTTTTTAACAGAGAATAAATTCATATTCAATATTTTTTCTTTTCGATTTCATCTATCAAGCAACACACTAAGTTTTCTAAGACATAGGCGATGACATAAATAAAAAATGAGCATGCATAGAGCAAATAAAAAACCCTAGATAACTAGAACCATCTCTGCTATAAAGACACAGTTCTATAAGCAGCAGATCGGATTGGTCATTCTTTAGTTTGTATAGTTCACTTCAGAACCACCTCGGCCTCTCGAGTAGTGGGATCCACCATCATATCCCCCATCTCTCCCTCCGCCACCACCAGTTAACATCCATCGCTTCGTCTACCTGTAACAACCCTTGCTCGACCACCACCTCCATATCCACTAGCACCTCTAGATCCTCCCCACCACTATGATAACTTAGCCTCATCGCCTTTTACCGCTAGATATAGAATGAGCCTGGTTGACGGTGATGTTCCTATAGTCAAGGTTCTACCTAATCTTAGGGTTTATGTTTAGGTTTAGGTTTATTAGGTTTAAGGGTTTACATTAATTTTTTAATTTATTTAGTTACTTTAAGTTTAGGTTTAGGGTTTAAGATTAGGTTTTAGGGTTTAGGGTTTTTTAGGGTTTATGGTTTATGATTTAGGGTTTAAGGTTTAGGGTTTCGGGTTTAGGGTTTAGGGTTTAGGATTTAAGGTTTATGGTTTAGGGTTTAGGGTTTAGGGTTTAGGATTTAGTGTTTTGTTTTTTTTAAAAGAAAAAATTAAGTAAACTGATAGGTTTAGATTTATTTAGTTTATTATTTAATTATTTTAGTTGATTTTATTTTAATTTTTATTTAGTTTAGTTTATTTATTTTAGATTTATTTAGTTTATTTTTTAGGTTCAGGTTTATTTTTTAGTTGAGTTTTATTTTTATTTTATTTTTTAGGTTTAAGTTTTATTTTTTATTTTTAGGTTTAGGTTTAGGTATTTATATTATTTTCTTAGGTTTAGGGTTTAGGTTTTTATTTTAGGTTTATTTTTAGGTTTTATTTTATAGTTTAGGTTTAGGTTTATTTTTAGTTTATTTTAATATATGTAGTTTAGGTTTAGTTTATTTTATGTTTAGGTTTTATTTATTTTAGTTTAGTTTATTTTAGTTTAGGCTTAGGTTTATTTTATTTATTTTTATTTTTTTTAGGTTTAGGTTTTTTTTTATAATTTAAACTTTAGGATTTATTTTTTCATTTATTTTAGGATTTTTTTAGGTTTAGTTTTTAGGTTTAAGTTTTTATTTAGTTTTTATTTTATTTTATTTTAGGTTTATTTTATTTTTATTTTATGTTTAGTTTTTATTTTATTTAGGTTTTTATTCTTAGGTTTATTTTATTTTTTTAGTTTATTTTAGGTTTTTATTCATTATATTTTATTTTTAGGTTTAGGTTTAAGTTTTAGTTTAGGTTTTTATTTTAATTTATTTTATCTAGGCTTAGGTTTTTTTATATATTTTATTTTTAGGTTTTATTTAGTTTGGGTTTAGGTTTTCAGGTTTTTAGGGTTTAGTGTTTAGGGTTTACAGTTTAGGGTTTAAGGTTTAGTGTTTAGGCTTTACGATTTAGGGTTTAGGGTTTTTTAAAAAAATTAAGTAATCCGGTAGGTCTAGGTTTATGCAATTTATTTAGTTTATTTTTTATTTAATTTAGTTTATTTCACTTTTTATTTTCATTTATTTTTTATTTTTTAATTTTATTTAGTTTAGTTTATTTGTTATGGGTTTATTTATTTTATTTTAGGTTTTAAATTTTAGTTTAATTTTTAAGTTTAAGTTCATTTTTTAGTTGAGTTTTATTTTTATTTTATTTTTTAAGTTTAGGATTTATTTTTTATTTTTAGGTTTAGGTATAGATTTTTATTTTATTTTTTTAGGTTTAGGTTTCAAGTTTTTATTTTTGGTTTCTTTTAGGTTTATTTTTAGGTTTTACATTTTACTTTAGGTTTAGGTTTATTTTTAGTTTATCTTATTTTATTTAGGCTTTTTATTCTTAGGTTTATTTTATATTTTTGTTTTTTTAGGTTTTTATTTATTTTATTTTAATTTTTTTTTCTTTTTAAGGTTTAGGTTCAAGTTTTAGTTTTAGTTTTTATTTTATTTTATTTTATATTTTATTTAGCTTTAGGTTTTTTTAATTTATTTCTTTTAGGTTTTATTATTTTAGGTTTAGGTTTTTAGGTTTTTAGGGTTTAGGGTTTAGGGTTTAAGTTTTAGGGTTTAGGGGTCTAGAGTTGAGGGTTTTAGGGTTTAGGGTTTAGGGTTAGGGTTTAGGGTTTAGGGTTTATGGTTTACTGTTTAGTGTTTAGGCTTTTGAGTTTAGGATTTTTAGGGTTTAGGGTTTAGGGATTAGGGTTAACTTAGGGTTTCGGGTTAGATTAAGGTTTAGAGTTTATGGTTTATTTTTTCTTAGCTTTATTTTATTTTTATTTTACTTTAACTTTATTTTATTTTACATTTAGGTTTTATTTTATTTAGGTATTTTATTTTTAGTTTATTTTATTTTTTAATTTAGTTTAGGTTTTTATTTATTTTATTTTAGTTTAGTTTTTATTTTTAATTTGATTTTATTTTTAGGTTTAGGTTTAGGTTTAGGTTTTTATTTTATTTAGGTTCAAGTTTTCTTATTTATTTTATTTTTAGGTTTTATTTAGTTTAGGTTTAGGTTTTTAGGTTTTTAGGGTTTAGGGTTCAAGGTTTAGGGTTTAGTGTTTAGGGTTTACAGTTTGGGGTTTTGGGTTTAGGGTTTAGGGTTTAGGGTTATAGATTTTAGGGTTTAAGGTATAGGGTTTAAAGTTTAGGGTTTATGGTTTTAGGGTTTAGGGTTTAAGGTTAAGGGTTTAGGGTTAGAGTTTTAGGGTTTAGGGTTTGGGATTTAGGGTTGTAGGTTTAGGGTTTAGGGTTAGTTTTAGGGTTAGGGTTTTATTTATTTATTTTATTTTATTTTTTTAAATTAAGTAAACTAGTAAGTTTAAGTTTATTTAGTTTATTTTTTATTTATTTTGTTTATTTTTTTTATTTAGGTTTATTTTATTTTTATTTAGTTCGGTTTATTTATTTCAGGTTTATTTATTATAGTTCACATTTTTTATTTTAGTTTATTTTTTATGTTTAGGTTAATTTTTTAGTTTAGTTTTATTTTTATTTTATTTTCTAGGTTTAAGTTTTATTTTTTATTTGTAGGTTTAGGTTTAGGTTTTTATTTTATTTTTTAGATTTAGGTTTTAGGTTTTTATTTTAGGTTTATTTTTAGTTTCTACTTTTTAGTTTAGGTTTATGTTTTTTTTATTTTGTTTTATTTTATTTAGTTTAGGATTAGTTTATTTTAAGTTTAGGTTTTGGTTTTATTTATTATAGTTTAGTTTATTTTAGTTTAGGTTTATGTTTATGTTTATTTTTATTTTAGGTTTATGTTTTTTTTACTTTAGGGTTTAGGTTTTAAATTTTTTTTATTTTTATATTTTATTTTTTGGTTTATTTTTTAGGTTGAGGTTTTTATTTTAATTTATTTTAGGTTTATTTTATTTTTATTTAGGTTTTTTATCTTTTAGTTTAGTTTAGGTTTTTATTTATTTTATTTTATTTTCTTTTTTAGGTTTAGGCTTATGTTTAGGTTTTAGTTTATGTTTTTATTTTATTTATTTTATTTATTTTTTGTTTTAATTTTTGTATTTATTTTTTTAGGTTTTATTTAGTATAGGTTTAGATTTTTAGCTTTTTAGGGTTTATGGTTTAGAGTTTAGGGTTTGAGGTTTAGGGTTTAGGGTTTGGGATTTAGGGTTTAAGGTTTAGGGTTTAAGTTTTAGAGTTTAGGGTTTAGGGTTTTATGGTTTAGGGTTTAGGGTTTAGGGTTTAGGTTTTAGGTTTAGGGTTCAGGTTTTAGTTTACGATTTAGTGTTTTTAGTATTTTTTTAATAGAGAACATATTCAGATTCAACATTTCTTCTTTTCGATTTCATTAAGCAAATAACACACCAAGTTTTCTAAGATACAATCGATGACATAAATAAAAAATGAGCATGTATAGAGCAATAATAGTCTCTACCTTAAAGACACTGTTCCATAAGTAGTAGATCGGATCGACCATTCTTCAGTTTCTCCAGTTCACATTAGAACAACCCTGAGCTCTTGAGTAGCGGGACCCACCATCATATCCTCGATCTTTTCCTCCACCACCACCATGGCTATAACCTCCATCGCTACTTCCGCCTCCATAACCACCACTACTCCGACCACTACCTCCATATCCATAAGCTCCTCTAGATCCCCACCACCCTTTGCTATGTCCCTTTGCCTCCACCTTAGCCTCCACCACGGATCTAGGCACGGTTGTGGTGATGTTATTGTCATCAAGGTTCTGCCCATTTTTATGATTTAGGTTTAGGTTTATTAGGTTTTAGGGTTTAGGTTTTTTTTAAAAGTTATTTAGTTACTTTAAGTTTAAGTTTAGGGTTTAGGGTTTAGGGTTTATAGTTTAGGGTTTAGGGTTTAGGGTTTAGGGTTTAGTGTTTAGGCTTATAGGGTTTTTGCTTTTATGGTTTAGGGTTTAGGGTTTAGGGTTTTAGGGTTTATGGTTTAGGGTTTATGATTTAAGATTTAGAATTTAAGCTTTTTTTAAAAAAATGAAGTAAACTGGTAGATTTAGGTTTATTTAGTTATTTTTTATTTATTTTAGTTTATTTTATTTTTTATTATTTAGGTTTATTTTTTATTTTAGTTTATTTTTTAGGATTAGGTTTTATTTTTATTTTATGTTTTTTATTTTATTTTTTTAGGTTTAGGTTTCAATTTTTTATTTTAGGTTTATTTTTAGGTTTTGTTTTTTTAGTTTAGGTTTAAGTTTCTTTTTAGTTTATTTTATTTTATTTCGTGTAGGTTTAGGTTTTACTTTTTTAGTTTAGTTAATTTTAGTTTAGGTTTAGGTTTATTTTATTTTATTTTTTACATTTAGGGTTTAGGTTTTATTTATTATTTATTTTTAGCATTTATTTTTAGGTTTATTATTTAAGTTTAGGTTTTTATTTAGTTTTTAATTTATTTTATTTTAGGTTTAGTTTTTATTTTATTTAGGTTTTTTATTTTTTAGTTTAGTTTAGGTTTTTATTTATTTTATTTTAGTTTAGTATTTCTTTTATTTCTTTCTTTTTAGGTTTAGGCATAGGTTTAGGTTTAGGTTTAGCTTTAAGTTTATATTTTTATTTTATTTTATTTTGTTATTTTACTTTATTTTAGATTTTTTATTTATTTTATTTTTAAGTTTATTTAGTTTAAGTATGAGTTTTTAGCTTTTTAGGGTTTAGGGTTTAAGGTTTAGGGTTTAGGGTTTTTTTGGGTTAAGGGTTTAGGGTTTAGGTTTTAGGGGTTAGGGTTTAGGGTTTACGATTTTAGGGTTTAGGGTTTAGGTTCTAGGTTTAGGGTTTTTGTTTTCTATTAATGAGAACAAATTTAGATACAACATTTCTTCTTTTATTTTTTGTTTATTTTTATTTATTTTATTTTATTTTATTTTTCATTTTTATTTATGTTTATTTTTTATTTTATTTAGTTAAGTTTATTTATTTTAGTTTGGGTTTTTTTATTTGAGTTTATTTTTTAGGTTTAGGTTTTGGTTTAGGTTTATTTTTTAATTGAGTTTTTTTTTTAGGTTTAGGTTTTATTTTTTTATTTTTAGGTTTGGGTTTAGTTTTTTATTTTACTTTTTTAGGTTTAGCTTTTAGGTTTTTATTTTAGGTTTATTTTTAGGTTTTATTTTTTAGTTTAGGTCTACGCTTATTTTTAGTTTATTTTATTTTATTTAGTTTAGGTTTTAGGTTTAGTTTATTTTAGGTTTAGTTTTAGGTTTTATTTATTCTAGTTTAGTTTATTTTATTTTAAGTTTAGGTTTATTTTATTTTATTTATTTTTGTTTTATTTTATGTTTAGGGTTTAGGTTTTATTTTTTATTTATTTTTGATTTTATTTTAAGTTTATTTATGGTTTATTTTATTTTTATTTTATGTTTATTTTTAATTTATTTAGGTTTTTTATTCATAGGTTTATTTTATTTTTTAATTTAGTTTAGGTTTTTATTTATTTTATTTTATTTTATTTTTATTTATTTATTTTATTTTCCTTTTAGATTTAGGTTTATGTTTTAATTTATCATTTTATTTTATTTATTTATTATTTCATTTTGGTTTAAGTTTTTTATTTATTTTATTTTTAAGTATTATTTAGTTTCAATTTATATTTTTAGATTTTTAGGGTTTAAGGTTTAGGGTTTAGGGTTTAGGATTTTAGTGTTTATTGTTTAGTGTTAGGGTTTAGGGTTTAGGGTTTAAGGTTTAGTGTGTAGGCTTTCTAGTTTAGGGTTTTTAGGGTTTAGGGTTAGTTTAGGGTTTAAGGTTTAAGTTTAGGGTTTAGGCTTTGGGTGGTTTTTTGGGTTTAGGGTTTAAGGTTTAGGGTTAGTTTATGGTTTAGGGCTTAGGATTTTAGGGTTTAGGGTTTAAGGCTTAGGGTTTGGGTTAGGGTTTAGGGTTTAGGGTTTAGTTTTAGGTTTAGGGTTAGTTTAGGGTTTAGTGGGTTTAGGTTTAGTGTTTTTTAGGGTTTAAGGTTTAGGTTTAGGGTTTAGGGTTTAGGGTTTTAGTTTTAGGGTTTAGGGTTTTGGGTTTAGGGTTTTATTTTAAGTTTAGGGTTTAGGTTTAGGGTTTAGGGTTTAGGGTTGTGGGTTTAGGTTTAAGTTTAGAGTTTAGTGTTTAGGGGTTTAGGGTTTAGTTTAGGGTTAGGGTTTTATTTTTTTTTTTAAATTAAAGCGGAAGGTTTAGGTTTATTTAGTTTATTTTTTATTTATTTTAGTTTATTCTATTTTACTTAGGTTTATTTATATTTTATTTTGTTTAGTTTATTTATTTTAGTTTAGGTTTTATTTTAGTTTATTTTTTAGGTTTAGGTTTAGGTTTTATTTATTTTATTTTAGTTTTTTTTTATTTTTTAGTTTATTTTTTAGGTATAGGTATAGGTTTTTTTTTCACTTTAGGGTTTAGGTTTTTTTTTTAGGTTTTATTTTTAGGTTTATTGTTAAGGTATAGATTTTTATTTCATTTTTAATTTATTTTATTTTAGGTTTAGTTTTTATTTTATTTAGGTTTTTTATTTTTTAGTTTAGTTTAGGTTTTTATTTATTTTATTTTAGGTTAGTTTTTATTTATTATTTTATTTTCTTTTTAGGTTTAGGTTTAGGTTTAGGTTTTAGTTTATGTTTTTATTGTATTTTATTTTATTTATTTTGTTTAGATTTTTCATTTATTTTATTTTCAGGTTTTATTTAGTTTAGTTTAAAGTTTTTTGCTTTTTAGAGTTTAGGGTTTAGGGTTTATGATTTAAGGTTTAAGTTTAATTTAGGGTTTAATTTAGGGTTCATGGTTTAGAGATCTTAGGGTTTATGGTTTAGGGTATAAGGTTTAGGTTTTAGGTTTAGGGTTCAAGTTTTAGTTTAGGGTTTAGGGTTTTGGGTTTTTTTATTAACAGAGAACAAATTCATATTCAACATTTCTTCTTTTGTTTATTTGATTTATTTAGTTTATTTTTTCTTTATTTTAGTTTATTTTATTTTTTATGTTTATTTTTTTGTTTTCATTTAGTTTAATTTATTTTGTTTAGATTTATTTATTTTAGTTTAGGTTTTCTATTTTAGTTTATTTTTTTGGTTTAGGTTTATGTTTATTTTTTTGGTTTAGGTTTTATTTTTTTTATTTTTAGATTTAGGTTTAGTTTTTTTATTTTATTTTTTTAGGTTTATGTTTTGGTTTTAATTAGGTTTACTTTAGGTTTTATTTTTAGTTTAGGTTTATGTTTGGTTTATTTTAGGTTTAGGTTTTATTTATTTTAGTTTAGGTTTAGGTTTTTTTTTATTATTTTATTTTTATTTTAGGTTTATATTTTTTATTTTTGGCTTAGGGTTTAGGTGTTATTTTTTATTTATTTTTATGTTTTATTTTTAAGTTTATTTTTTAAGTTTGTTTTATTTTATTTAGGTTTATTTTTAAGTTGATTTTATTTTTATTTTAGGTTTAGTTTTAATTTTATTTAGGTTTTTTATTCATAGGTTTATTTTAATTTTTAGTTTAATTTTAATTTTTTTATTTTGTTTAGTTTATCTTTATTGGTTTATTTTATTATATTTTTAGGTTTAGGTTTAGGTTTTAGTTTAGGTTTTATTTGATCTGATTTTTATTTTATTTAGGTTTAGTTTATTTATATATCTGATTTTAGGTTTTATTTATAGTTTCCTTTTGCTTTAGGGTTTTATTTTAGGGTTTAGTTTAGCAGGTTTGGGGCAGGTGGGTCCATTTGCCTCAGGTTTAGCAGGGTTGGCCCAGTGGCCTTTTAGGTCACCAGTTTTGGTGTCACCAGGGCCTGGCAGTGGCCTGGCCCAGTTTTAGGGAGAGTGGCCTGTGGCTCAGTTTAGCTTTAGGTTTCAGGGCTCAGGGCCCAGGAGCCTGGGATTTTAGGCCCAGGTCAAGGTCAGTCAGTTTGTGGTGAGGGCCTGGGACAGTGGGAGAGTTAGTAGGGCCCAGGGCTCATAGGGCCAGCAGATCAGCTCAGAGTTTAGTGGGTTAATTGGTATGGTTATTTTATTTTATATTTAATTTTAAAACAAAAGTGGCAGTTTAGGTTTATTTAATTTATTTATTTATTTTATTTATTTATTTATTTTATTTATGCATTTATTTAATTTAGTTTAGTTTATTTATTTTAGTTTATTTATTTAGGTTTAGGTTTCTTTAGTTTATTTTTTTAAGTTTAAGTTTAGTTTAATTTTTTAATTTTTATTTTTAAGTTTAGGTTTTAGGTTTTTAATTTAGGTTTATTTTTAGGTTTTATTTTTTCATTTAAGTTTAAGTTTATTTTAGTTTATTTTATTTTATTTAGTTTAAGTTTAGGTTTAGGTTTTATTTCAGTTTAGTTTATTTTATTGTAGGTTTAGGTTTATTTTATTTTTATTTTAGGTGTAGGTTTTTTTAGTTTAGGGTTTAGGTTTTTCTTTTAATTTATTTTTATGTTTTTTTATTGTTTAGGTTTAGGTTTTTATTTAATTACATTTAGCGATGAAGACTTACACCTAGGGACGACCGAGCACAACCATCTCTTTACATTACATTGGATGTTGGTAGATACAGGCTATCCAGAGTTCTGGTTAACCCAAGTGTATCAGTCAACATTATGAGTTTAAGAACTCTTGCCTACTTGAGGATCGACATCTCCAAACTCCAAAAAGAAAGAATGATGTTAAGAGGATTCAATGAACAAGGTGAGAGGGCCTTTGGTGTTTATTTTGGATGTATGGGGCACCACAGATCATATGGGGTACTTTTGAGGTGATCAGTACAAAATTGAGGTATGATGTGTATCTGAAAGATAGAGGTATCACCCTACAATGGTCCTAATCACATAATAAGGACTCATAAGGCATGATGGGTCTTCGAATGTACCGAGATTTTTCCCCACTTTACATGGATGAATAAAGTAGGGTTTAATTAAGTTCTTAAGTTCCCTATGGAGGTAAGCCTTCATAGTAAATTACATCTTAGAAAATAAAATTTCCTAAGAATACTCTCGATTAAAGTAGACAATTATCATCTTCAAAGATTTCAAAGTTAGACTATCAAAAGATTTGTGGTATTTGGAAAATCAATTGGGAAAGTTCAAGGAGAAGACTTATTTTTAGAATCCAAATGAAATAAGTAGGAAATGCTAATGATACTAGGAAGCTTAGTGAGCATTACAATCTATCCTATGATTGGGCTTTATAATTTTGAAGTTGAGGAGATTTATATGTTTTGAGTTGAAATTTAATTAGATTAGTAGGGCTTATAATCCACCAACACAAGGTTGTGGGAATGCCTAAGAGGTGAGGATTTATGCTCATAGACTGAAATAAATAGCTACCTCGGATCCTAAATATAGGGAGCTTTAGTATGAGCTAAAGCACGGCCTAAATCTAAGCGACAGGTGGACATAAGGGTTTACTTCCACAAGAGAGAATAAATTGTTTGACTTCTTGACTTATAACCGCCTAGAGTGGCCGCTAGCTAACTCCTATAATTTTAAAACCATGTAGACCGATCTTATGAATTGCAAGATAGCTAGGGTAGTTATTTAATTAGAAAGAGACTAAAGTCCTAAACACACTCCCTAAGATACTAGAGCATGAGTGGTATAAGCATATGACCCTTAATCTATAGATACAAAATCTTTTCAAATTTTATTTTAATTTAGACACATTATTTTGATAGAGGCTTTAGTATTTATTATGCCTAAATGCATGATGAAATAGGATATGGGTCAAATCAGCTAGAAGAAGGTGTTCTCCATCACAAGGGATGCCCTCATAGGTCAAGCATTCCTTTATCGAGTAAGGATGGAGATCCTTATTGTTCAATAGAGAAAGAATATGCATGTATGATGTGAAACATACAACCGTATAGCTAAGGGGTTGCTAAATCTTTGAATTATCTTATTTATGTCTTAGGCTTTATGATGAGGTTTTGAGTTGTTTAAAATTTAGTTATGAGTGATTAGTTGGGTAGAAAGGTTATTTTTATCCTAAGAGCCTAATCGTATCCAAGCCACACATTAAAGCATCAATCATTTAAGAAACTATGAAAAGCATGTCATCCTAATGCACAATGTAAATATAACATTAAACAATTATATAAACTATCGTAAGAGAATAAAAGGATGGTGCGGTCGGGTACCGCCATACAACTCGAAGAGAGAAAAGATGGGTAGCCGAGCTCAACCCTTATACAACCTGGAATATGAAAGAATAATTATAATTGTATTAAATGCTATGGTCATCTTCTTTCTTCATAACTCCATTTGATTTGGTTCCTTCTTTGATTTGGATGGTGCTTGCTTCAAAGGCATCATAGAGCACCCCAAGATAAAGCCTTCTAGCCATTGCTCATCCTAATCCCCGAAAGCACTAATCCTAATTCCTATTGAAAAATTTACATTTATGTGAAAAGTAAATCTAACTACACCTACAAAATAGAGGTTAGCTAAATATACATATAATCTCATACAATTGTATTTATAATTTGGACTTAGCACCCTACACATGGGTAACTAAGCCCACCTGTCATAACTTGGATTATGCTTAAAGATTTAAGCAAACTGCAAAAAGAGCATTCACATTTATTTTTAAGCATCCCTTAAGCATAATCCCCTATAAAAATATGATTAGGCTAATATTAGCTTAACGTTTAGTCTACGAAGCATACACCCTAACATCCAATCTAAAATAATACATCATAAAACAAAGCATACATCACATCATTCACTGTCCTAACTTAGAGCTAGAAATGGTGACTTAAATCTAATGAGTGTATTAAGGCTTGTGTGGTAAATCTTGTTAGGCATTAATGTTGTATTTTCTAAGTGTAGAAAGATTCAATTTAACATGAAAGGTTGATTTCACTTGAAGTAGTTTAATTGATTTGAGAATTTTAATTGGTGTTTTCTTTTGTTTCATTTGATTACACTTAGCAACTAAGTGTTATAAAGAGAAGAAAAGAGGATTGCCCTCTTTCATCCCTACCTTAAGTCACTTTCTAAAGTATATTAATTTGATTTAGTTCTCTTTAGTGAATGGCTTATTAAATGATTTAATCAATCCTAAGTTTAGGTTCACTTTAAATAATCCTATTCAAAATGAAAGGCATCTTAAGATTAATTTAATTCAATTACTACCACATGGCATATATTAAATCATTTTTCCATCACATGTGACATGCATATGATTTAATCCTAAGTGTATTTATACATGCAACATATTTTAGCACACTTAAATGATGAATGTATGTGTATGTTTAGAAATTATATTTTATTTGATTGAATTATTTAAACATATTAATTTGAAACTTTATCCAAATTCTTATACAGAAAGGTCATAAGAATGAAATTAAATAAGCATGTGTCATTGTTAAACTAGGGAAGTGAGGTAATCAAATAACCTCCTTGGAGCTAGCTAAAGCCTCATATTCTCGGATGTTTAGACTTTATACCCATTTGCATTCAAACATATGTAAATTCATATACATGAACATAGGAAGTAAGCTCCAAAACATATGGCTAATTAATTCAACCACTTAGTCAATTATAAATGCATGCAATTTTAATGTAAAATGGGGTTTTCATTCACTAATCACATATACATATACATGTACAAAGATATAGGCAAGTACGTGTCATTGTTAAACCAGGGAAGTAAGGTAATCAAATGACATCCTTGGAGCTAACTAAAGCCTCGTATTCGGATGTCTAGACTATATACTTGTTTTCTTGAACACACATGTATCTAAACATAAATGAGGGAAAGAAAACCATGTAAAGATTGTATATTTTTTATTGAATCATTTATATATATGAATTAAAGCTCTATTCAAATTTTAATGTTGAAATACATAGGAATGAAAGAAAATGGGTAAGTGCCATTGTTAAACTAGGGAAGTGAGGTAATCAAATGATTTCCTTGGGTCTAGCTAGAGCTTCATATTCCGGGGATGTCCAAACTATATACTCATTACCATTAAATCTTATATAAATCAACCAATGAATAGAGGAAAAAGAGATCAACATGAGTTCTTAGGGACAATCAAATATAAGCATGTGATTCATTCAACCAAAATCATCATAACACATATCATTATTCATTTATAAGCTTTTGAAAAATACATTTGGATTTAATAGTGATAAAATCATATATTAAATTAAATCAACACATAAAAGAAAATCCATTATCTTTTACTTGATTTTGAAAAGATGGATGCATGAATTGAAATTACATAAAATTTAACATGATTAAGAGGTCAATTAAATATAAGCATGTGATTCATTCAACCAAAATAGTTCTTAAGGACAATCAAATCAAATAAGATTATTTAAAGCAAACCAAAGTTTCTTTATTAAATAAGTTTATGATTTTATTTGATTTAAATAGGAGAAGAGAAATCATCACTTGTTATTTTAAGCCCATTCCCACATTAATGATTTGATTTAATCTAAAATGTAAATAAGTTGATTTTTAATTAAGTTGGACCCTTAATTATATGAATTTATTACCCTTACTTATGTCACCTTAAAGTAATTAACTAAATTATTATGAGCCAACATGATATGCATGGAAAATAAACTTGTAATGATCCCAAGAAATAAAAGGGGCCTAATGCAATTGGCTCTTGATTAATAGTTAATAAGATTAATGGACTTAATTAATTACTCTTATGTTTTCCCACACATAAGGACAAACCATAATTTCATTAAACACCTTTAGGTTATTAAACACCTAAAGATGTACCCCATGATTTAATTAATTAAAGTCTGATGTGATTATGATTTCAATTTGATTAAGTGATTTAATTAATTTTATTTTAAAAAAGGGTGAAATGAACTTAGGTAAAGGGGTCCCAACCCTATTCCTTGCATCACTTACTATTGAACAATGATTAATAAACTTAATTAACCAATTTGCTACTATTAATGGAATTAATTAATCATTAATTAACTTAAAATAGTATTTATTGTTTAATTTGTCAATTTTCCTAATTAAGTGAGCAATAAATCCAAAGAAAATCTTGAGAGGTAGTGGTCATCCAATTAAATTAACCCAGAAAATTTAGGACTAATTGCTTAAGTAATTAAGAAATAATTAAGCCAATTAATTTTGTAATTAAACTTTAATTACTATTCAAAATTTTATAAGATCATTTTTAATTAATTCTACTCTGAAATACCTTTTAAATGAGTATTTATTTGCATTTGTTTGATTTCTCTATGATTTTTTATGATTTTTAGAAGTTTCGGCCATTAAAAATATTTAATTGAGCCTAATTAAAGCCTAATCTTATTAGTGCCACAAGATGAATATTAATGACATTTTTTGATAGAGGAATGAGCTTTGGAGCTTAGGGAATGGCTCTAGCGGCTCGTCTTGGCTAGGGCTCTAAGGAATGATTTTTGTGTGTGTTTGAGTAGAAATAAGGGGCTATATACCCTCGTTCATCTTGATCGGATGGTAGGATCGGGTTTGGCTTCTACTGGCAGTCTAGCCATCTTAAGGAGTCATGGGTGGTAGGGAAGAGTTGAGTTGGCTCGGCTTGGTTGGTTGAAGGTGTGGAGGTGGCCGCCAAGGAGGAATCATGGGTGTACTATGGGTTTCAAATGCTCCAATGGGGAGGGTGAGGTGATTTCAACTCCCATGGGTCATGCGACCCAACCACCCCTGGTCAGGTTGGGTAGTGTCCTTGCCTAGGTGGACCATTGGGAGAGTACCAAGTGGCCAAGGAATGGAAATGACACTTACATGGGTGATTTCTATAATATGATGCCCTTGACCCAAGGATAGAATGATCATTTGGCATTGGATTTGATTTGGGTAGATTTGAAATGAACCAAAAGTGGGTTAGCCCAAATTTCAAGTCAATTTGAGTTGATTTGGTTAGGTTTGGCTCAATTTGACTCATTTAGTCAAATTGGGTTAAGTTGGGTCAAGTTGACCAATTGCTCAAATTGGGTCAAATCAAGTTGGGAAGTTCATATGATCATTTGAGATGTTTTGTTCAATTGGTTTGGTTTAGTTTGGCTTAGATTTGATTTTGGCTTGTTTGAACTCATTTGGGTCAAATGGGTTAAGTTGACCAAATTGACCAAATTGGTCAAATTGGCTTGGGTTGGGTGTTGGTTTGGATTTAGTTAACCAATTGAAGATGGTTGTAGGCTTTGGTTTCAATTAATTTGGATTTGGTTTTGATTTCGGCCAACTTGAACATTTAGGTCAAATTTGGCTAAGTAGGTCAATTGGGTTCAATTGGGTCCAATCATGGCTTTAGTCAAGTTCAACAATCAATTTGGAATGAACTTGAGGCATTGGTTACAATCAATTTGGTTTATATTTTGATTTGACCAAATTTAGTCTTTTAGATCAATTTGGGTCAACTTGGGTCAAGAGGGCCAATTGGGTTTGGTTTGACTCAATTGAAGGTCAAGTCATATTCAAATATTGATTTTGACATTGTATCAATCATTTGTTTCAAGGCATTCGGCTTAGGTTGTAATTTGGCTACTTTGGGTTCATATGGGTTAAAGGGTTGACTTGGTCAAATGACCAAGTTGACTTGGTTTGACCCAATTTGTGATAATTTATCAACTAGGGTGATCAATCATGATGGGAGGTTTTGATTGGCTTGGTTCAATCCAATTTGGGTAGGATTAGAACTTGGCTCAAATAGGTCAAATTGGCCACTTTGGGTCAAGTGGACCAATTGGGTTTAGTTGTCTTGATTTTGGATTGAATTTGATTTAGTTGAGTTTATATATGGATTTGGGATTGATATATAAATTCAATTGAATTAACTTGGGATCAAATGGGTTTTGGTTCATTTGAACATTTCAAGTCAAAAGGGTTAAGTTGGGTTTGACTTGGGTTGATTTTGTTTTGGCTTGATGATTGTATATTTCCTTTATATTTGTTAATATTATTGAATGTATGATTGATACATGAGAAAATCAATTGAATTTTGGTTTTGGAATGAAGAATTGGTAAGTCCATGCGTTGGGTCATGTAGCTTAGGTTTGTATTTTGATTTGGTTTGATTTAGTTTTGATGATTTAAATGTATATTTCATTTAAATTCTTGAAGATGATTGAAATATGATCAATTTGGGAGAAAATTAACTGAGTTTGACTTGATTTGGATTAAGATTTGGCAAATTCCATGGGATAGGTCATACGACTTAAGAAGGGTTTTGATTTAATTTGATTTAGTTTTGATCATTTGAATGTAGATTTGATTTATATTTAGGACGATGATTGAAGAAACAAATTGATTATGAGGAAATCAATTAATTTTGGATTTATTTGGATTAAGATTTTGCTAAGTCCATGGGACAAATCATTTGGCATAGGAAGGGTTTCAAGTTTGGATTTGATCATGGGCTTTAATCATCTAGTTTTTGAATTTGGGTTTGGATTTGGATTTGAATTTGATGTTTGAATTGAACTTGAGGTTTGGTTTGAGAAGGTGAACATGGATTGGATTTGGGTTGTAGGGTAGGTGAATTATCCTAATCCCAAGGCATAACCTAATCTATGGTTAACCCTTCTAAGTCTTTAGCTTAGGTTAAGTGTACATAATTATTAGAAGTGTCTTATGACTAGGGAAGTCTTAGTGTCTAGAAGACTCCTAAGTCTAAGATGGGAAGATTCAATCCGCACTCCAAAGTGAGGTCAACAGGTCTTAGGCTCCATAGTGTTTCCCTTGAAAATAGATGATTGGAAGAGTGAAGCTAAGGTTCACATTATTGACTTGGATACATCTTTTAATCCTTTACTTGGGAGATGATGGATACATGAGAACAACATAGTTTCATCCTCTACATGAGTGTATGAAGTTCGTGACATGTGGGATCATCTACTGTGTCAAAGGAGATCTCAAGCCATTTATAGTTCATGAGCTTGGCATATATGAGGATGTGGCTTACTACCTCCCTCAAAATCAACAATTATATTCTCATGAACTTTGCTAAAGTTTAAAAATAAAAGAAAAAGAAAATTAAAAAGAAAAAACCTTAAAGAAAAATAAAAGAAAAGAGAAAATGAAAACAAAAATTAAAAGGGGTGAAAATAGACTTCGAGGAGGAAGTGGATCCTAACATTAGATTCCACTCATAGTTTGTTACTCCATTCGAACATATGGGTAGGATGACTTGACCTCCACCAGGCATAGGAAGAGGCTCATTCAGAGGTAGTCCCAAGGGTGAAAAATATTTTTATTGGCCACCCAATAGAAGATATGTCCTAGCTACAATGAGGACACCTATTATCCATATATACATACAATCTAGTTCATAAGATGAGTCTTATATGGTTAGCTCACCAGAAAGCTCTTCTCAATAGTGGATTCCCTTGGAGGTTACACTTGAGCCAGATAGAAATGATGACCAGGCTCTAAAGCAAAGCATAAGTGTATCCAAGTCTATATGTGAAACAATTAATCATTAGTTGGGAACCTTAGCTCTAACCCACTTTCTATCAAAAGCTAGGGTTTTGGTAGCTAAGGAAGCCCTAAGTCATCCACAGGTGTGAAGACTCAGAGGTTCATTTTGGGAGCATCATCCTTAAGTCAAGAAGTTGATGTAGAACTTGAGGATGATTCATATAAAGATTTAATATAATTATATTTTGATTGGTACTTGCCTTGTGTTCATAATTTACCAAAGAAAGGGTTAATCCCACATATTTGGTCAAAGCAAAAGTTAGACTACTTCGAAAGAATATGAAAGAACAAACGCAAAAGCTCTCAATCAAGACCATGACTCCAAGTATAATCGATGATGATGATTACCGCTAGTCATTACCATTTGGAATCGATAGGTTCTTTTCAAATCACATTAACTCATATGAGGAGCTATGATTAGATACTTTAGATGATCTAGATGATTATGAATTCAAATATGCACCACTAGAGTTTGAAGAAGAGATCAAGTTAACCGTAGACAAGCTCAAGGAAATCAACTTAGAATCAAGAAGATCCACCCAACATACATCATCTTTGTTGAATGAAATTGAAACCAATGACTTAGTTAGCTATTGACTAAGTTTAAGGACTTTGCATGGAGTTATGAAGAGGTGGATTGGCTCTCAGGTGTCCATAAACTAGTAAGCCTACCTAACCCTATCAAGCAAGCTCCTAGCATGCATTAAACATAGCAACAAGTCATTTATGAAGTCAAGAAATTGATTGATGCTGGCTTCATCCAGGAAGAAAAATACCCTACTTGGTTAGCCAGCATCATCCCAGTTAAGAAAAATAATGGCCAAATTCACATATGTGTCAATTTTAGAGATTTAAATAAGGCATGTCTAAAAGATGAATTCCTTTACCAATCTCAAAGTCGATGTGAACATTGTCTCATCTTCTCTTTCATGGATGGCTCATCTAGATATAACCAAATAAAGATGGCCCTTGAAGATGAAAGAAATATTGCTTTTAGAACCCCAATTAAAATCTATTGTTATAAGTCATGCCTTTCAGCCTTAGAAATGACGGTGCCTCATACTAGCGAGCTACGACTCGAGTCTTTGTCAAACTCATTCATCATCAAGTCGAGTGCTATGTTAATGATCTCGTGGTCAAAAGTAGAGAAAAGAAAGACCATCTCTTTGACTTGAGAGTAGTTTTTGAATAGTTAATATAATATAACCTCAAAATGAACCCCAAGTGTGCATTCGAAGTACCTTCAGTACCTTCAAGAAAATTCCTTGGGTTTGTTGTCTGACACCAGGGAATTGAAATCGATCTGAAGAAGATCAAGGTGATACTAGAAATGTCACCCCTAAAAGTTTAACTCAACTCAAATTACTCCAAGGGTGGTATGCATTTCTAAGATGCTTTATATCCAACTCATTGGGAAGATGTCATCCATTCTCACTTGTCAAAAGGATGCCAAGTTCAAGTGGGATGATAAGTGTGAGCATGCCTCAAGACATCAAGCATTACCTAATGATGCCACAGCCTAACGCCTTATCTTAAGCTGGTCATACTTTATACTGCTATGTTAGATGACTCACTTGGTTCTTTTTTGGCCAAAGCAACTGATGAAGGGAAGGAAAATGCACTCTACTACCTTAGTTGTCGTCTAATCCCTACGAAGGCTAATTATCTATAGATTGAGAAGCATTGCCTAGCTTTAATCTTCGCATCCCAAAACCTATAGCACTACATGCTTCCTCATAGTGTGAACTTATTCTCTAAGATCAATCCAATACAGTATCTCATATCACAGCCGATGCTATCCAAATGGTTGGCACCATGGTCCATGATCCTCTCGTAGTTTGACATTACCTTCACACCCCTCCGCAGTGAAATGATAAGCGCTAGCAGATTTCTTAGCAACACACCACTTCTAGCTAACTCTCCTCTTAGTGATGATATCTCTAATGAACAAATCATGAACTTAGGGGATAGTAGCATTCACCATTGGGAGATGTACTTTGATGATGCGGCCTTATCTCAAAGAGGAGAAGAACCACAATCTATTATTCCAGGAAAAGCAAGGGTAGGAATAGTTCTCTTAACTTCGGACTGTGATGTGATGTGATTATCATATTTTCTATCTAATCTTTGCACTAACAATGAAGCCAAATATGAGGCTTTAATTGCCGGTCTAGAGTTAGCTATTACTCTAAGCATCCATAACATCAATATCTACGAGGATTCTTAGCTAATTATTAACCAAATTGTTGGGTCGATAAGGTTATAAAGCCCAAGCTCCATCATAACCACAACTACACCATGGACTTATTTGCCCAAATTCTATAGGTTAGCATTTATAAGATTCCTCGAGGAGAGAACACCGTAGCATATGCTTTAGCCAAGCTTGCTAAAGAGTTGGCATGTCCCGAGGATGAGTCCATATCAATAAAGGTCCAAAATAGACAAGTCTTATCTTTTATTGGTATTGAACTCATCAAAAAGTACTCTCTTGAAGGGGAGGTTGCCATTGCCAAGAAGGATGATGAGTTAGATTGGAGGAAACCATTCATGGATTACCTAAATAAAGGCAAATTACCTCAAGAGAAGTCCCAAGCCCATCAGATGAAGCAGAGAGCACTTTCCTATGCTCTTATGGATGGTGTCTTGTACTGGTGGTCTTTTGATCATATAAGATTATGTTATTTTGAAAAGCATGAAGCATGTAAGATTGTGATCGGAGTACACTCAAGATTATGTGGAGCCAACCAATTCGGTCTGAAGATGAAAGCCAAGATCGAGAGACTAGGATACTATTGGTCATCGATGATCAAAGATTGCATGGATATGGCTAGGTGATGCCACCAATGTCAAATACATGGTGTGGTCCTACACCAACCACCCAACATTCTACATCCTACATTGGTCTCATGGCCATTCAAGTGTTGGGGTACCGACATTGTGGGTTCAATTGATCCTCATTCTTCCAAGGGTCATCAATTCATCTTAGCTGCTACTGACTACTTTTCCAAATGACCAAAGGCAATTCTGCTCAAAGAGGTCACAACTTAGCATGTGCTCTAGTTGTTTAGGAACCATATCATATATAGGTTTAGAGTGCCTCGATGAATTATATCTAATAATGGTACGCATTCAAGAGCAAGATCAACAACTTTTCCCGGAGACACAACATAGATTGGAGATATTCTACCATCGACTACTCGAGGGAAAATGGCTTAGCAAAAGCCTTCAACAAAACTCTCATCCAAATACTGAATAAGACACTCGACAACAATGATCGATAGTGGCATGAGCAATTAGTTGAAGCCTTGTGGGCCTACTGCACAACATATAGAACTCCAACTCAGTCTAGTCCTTTCTCATAGTGTATGTGTCCAAAGCCATTCTACCATTAGAAGTTTCTCTCATCACTAAGGATAGGTAGAAAGATCACAAAGAGGTAACACCAAATTATAGTTAGAAGAGGTTGAAGGTTTGGAAGAGAGATGCCTAAGGGCATGCCAAAACATCGAGTTGTACAAACCTAAAATGATTAAAGCTCACAACAAGTTTGTCAATCCTAGATCTTTTCAAGTAGGAGAGCTTATTTTAGTTCTAAGGAGATTGATTGTTGCTCAACATAAGATGGGAGGTAAGTTTGAACCCACTTGGGAAGGCCCTTTTACTATAGAGAAGGCCTACCTAGGAGGATCTTATCAGCTTATTAATCATAAGAGATTGTGCCCAATGCTTCCAATCAATAGGCTCTACTTAAATAAATATTATAAATCATGTTTGAAAATAATTATCATCAATGAAAATTCCATTTCAAATTCAATCTCTTACATCTTGAAAGAATTCTTATTTTTGCCGCCATGATGTGTTTAGGGTAGGTGTAAGAACCTAAGTGGCATCTTATCCTTCATCGACATAACACAAACACTAACTACACACAAACATATAAAATAAACACATATCTTTTATCTCGAGCTACTCTGAGTTGAGATAACGCCCCCAGTGACACTCACTCAAGAATGCCTAGGTCGGGTTGATGCTACTGCTAGTGTGTCACCCTGTGGTATTCTTTGGAGGATGGCTATACTTTTCTTCCTTACTTGGCCACTGCACACTGATGAGCGCCTTGTTAGTTTGGTAGGCCTTACAGCATGGCCGGTAAGCTACCTCATGTTGGCTTCATTTAAGAGGATGTGAGTCTGCTATGCTTTCTTCATGGATTAGCCTTCATGCACTAATTGGATCGAGTATATTTGAGGTTTAGGATAAGTCCCCTAGTGGCTCCTTCCCTCTGACGCTTCAAGTCCGCCTTCCTGGGCTCCTCGCTAGTCGCTCTAGGTTAGATAGTATGTCCCGTTGATAACAAACTATCCCGATGATCAGTTCCACTTGGAAAATTGTAAGCCTACATGCTTTCTTTCCAGATTGATCATTGCACATTGAAGGGCACCTTAGGTTGGTTGGTTCTCACTATGCTGATGGAGACACCGCTCATGGTGATGGATACACCTTAGGTTGGTTGGTTCTTGCACCTTAAGATATACCACTCATGGCAATTGTAAGTCTACTACACTTTTTCTTTGAGTTGGCCATTGTACACCTATAAGCTTTCTTTTCCAGGGCTCAGGATAACGCACCTAGTAGCACCTCCCCTATGGGCATTATATATGGATCATGTCCTTTGCAACCCCATTTAGACACTACCTGGGTTACTATTGGATTGAACAATTCTCCTTCCCTAGTATCCACCCCTGTGGTTGGAGAATTCATCCTATGGATATAGATTCTCCCTTGGTCTAGTAAATTTGAGATAGGTCAAGCCTAACATAGCCCATTCTCGGTGGTCCCTCGACACCAAGGTCCACACAATATAAACAAAATATATTCACTTGTGGATTAGAGGACACCCTTAGCTACCTTTTCCAAAGGCATCCTATCTTTAGGGCGTGTCGAAAACTCCAATAAAGTTGCCTAACTACTCTTCAGTTGATATTAGTCCCCAAAGGCATTCAAATCAGTAGTCTCCCTAAAGTCAGCTTCCATTTGTTGTGCTACCAATAGGTCACCCCAGCAGTTGTTCCCTACTTTAGAAGATGTAAGTCTGCTATGCCTTCTTCTTAGCATAGCCATTGCACACTAAAAGGCAACCCTAGTTGGCTAGCTCTACCCCACCAGTAGACTATCCCTTTGGATTTGTAAATGAGATAAGATAAGTTTGATATAGCCCTCTTAGTGGGTCGACGCATAACATGGTCCATAAGTTAAATCTATCAAATTTGATCAAGCTCACATCCCCAATGGATATGCCCACAATTTAAAATCAAACTATACCAAATAAACAATATCAAATCACATAATCTTGACTACTTTGAGTTGACATAAGTCCTCAGTGGCATTCACTCAATAGTCGCCTAGGTCGTTAATTTATTGTGCATCCAAGGTCACCCCATTGGTTGTTCCTTGCTTTGGAATTTGTAAGTCCGCTCTTCTTAAGCACTTACACAAAGGAAAACCCTTAAGTTGGATAGCTCTACCCCACAGTCGGTAGACTATCCCTTTGGATTTGTAAACTTGAGGTATGTTAAGGCTGATATAGCCCATTCTCAATGGGTTCATCGCACACCGATAGGGTCCATACATTAACTCAGATTAAATTAAACCCAATCTGATTTTCCATAGTGGAGTTAAATCACACCCTTCTCCCTAGTGGAGCCCCAAATCATATGTAAACAAGTTGAGCAAAACAATTAAATTCAAAACTAACCTCGTAAGTGGAGCAAAATTAAACCAACTCCCTAGTAGAGTCTAAATCAAAGAAATTCAACCAAACTCTTATTCCCAGTGGATATATCCCCCAACAAATCTATGAAATCAAACTCAAATCCTAATCCCTAGTAGATTCCCGAGTAGAAGGTTCATATACTTGATCCCCAGCGGAATCGAGATTATATCTCTGACAGATATGCCTCCACATGAATTAAAACAAAATAAATTAAAGTCAATTTGATCTTAATCCCTAGTGGATTATAGATTCTTAACCCAAATGGAACTTTTTTCCATAAATCATATAATCAAATCAAATTCAAAACTTATCCCCAACAAATTTTCTTTTTGTATGCCCTCGACATAGACCCCTCACATGTCATGTCCAATGCATGTGTGATCCCTGTGGATCTCCCTCCATGTCCTTGACATGGAATTCTCATCAAATCTTATTCCTTCTCTTATGCACGCCTTTAATACTTCAACCAAAAGCCTAATAATGTATTCATTCAAATTACACATATTAACATTGTAATCAACATTTTAGATTTTGATGGTGCAATCTCAAAACTAACTATACAATATCATGCTAAAATATTATAGTGTGAATTAACACACTATATATTATATAATATATGATGTTATATTATAATTTGCTATAATATAATATATATCTAACATTACACCTCATTAGAATCAATTAAAAGGAACAAATAACAAAATTTTCTCAAAATATGAATAATGTTCATTTTGGATGTAAAATTCTTAATTTTTATTAGAAATGGTACAAAATAGCATAATCTTGGTGTTTCTTTATGGTTTGTGCCATGAATTTTGCCAAATTCTTCCATCTCAGCCTTCAAATTAACATTTTTGTGAGTTTTGACCCAATGTATTATAACAAAAGTAAAACATACTAAAATGTACAATAACATTTAGTAACAAACAACCACATTCATATATATATATATATATATATATATATTTAAAGTTATATTGTTATGTACATTATATTTTAATATGCTTTCATATAATATATTATCTTACATTACATCTTAAAATGAATCACTTTAAGCAAAAATTTATAAAATTTGGTTGAAAATGAACATTTATTTTGGATGCAAAATTCCATTCTTTTGATTAAATGACACACCATAGCACACCCCAATGATGTTCCCTAAAGCTTACCTTCAATTTGGCCAAATCCCATCATCTCCTATAAATCAATATTTTTATGAATTACAGTAAAACTCTACTACATCATACTATAACAAACTAAAATATGCTAAACAATAAGTAGTAATACAATAGTAAGTTATAATGCATGATGCTACACTATGTTATGGCATCCTATATTATAATACACTATAACATATTATATTATATTACATTGCATATCACATCATGAGGGTTTGCTTAAGATAAAACATCATAAATCTAGTCTAAACAATAAAAAACTATATATTTTAATTGTATCACTTACATATTTTAAATTGAAATAACACATTATGATGTCGTACTCTACCTAATATGAATTTGTCCAAATTCCACCATTTTAAAGTCTAAATCAACATTTTTTTAAATAATGCTAATGTAGTCTCGACTACATGATTGTAAAATTTTGAAAGAAATTAAAATGCACAGTATAATATATTATGATATATGAAGCTATACTATGCTACAACATATAATATTTATTTTGAACATAAATCTTACTTTTTAGACAACAAGTGGCACAATACATATTTTGTACTACAACCTAATTCCCACTTCAAATTTAACAAATTTCATTATCTAATTTATTAAATCAATATTTTATGATTTATATTAATAAAGTATAGGGCAATACCATAATATACTAAAACATTTCAAAACATCTTATAACATCCAAAAAAAAACCTCATTGCATGCTCAAATATATGATGCTACATAATACTATAATATACGATAATATAATATGATTTAGGGTTAGGGTTTAGGGCATTCAAATCTCTAATAGCCAAGGGAAAGTCTCTTGAAGACATTTTCTTTAGCTACCATAACTATGTTAGGATTAGTTCATTCTTTAGATCTACTCCTAATGACAACTTTATTCAAACTTTAGCGATAAGGTTTAGGGTTAGGGTTTAGGGCTAGTTTAGGGTTTAAGGTTAGTATAGGGTTAAGGGTTTAAGGTTAATTTAGGGTTTAGGGTTTAGAGTTCAGGGTTTAGGGTTTAGGGTTTAAGGTTGTAGGTTTTAAGGTTTAGGGTTTAGAGTTTTAGGGTTTAGGATTTAGGGTTTAGGGTTTAGGGTTTAAGGTTTAGGGTTTAGGTTTAGGGTTTAGGGCTTAGGGTTTAGAGGTTTATGATTTAGGTTTAGGGTTTAGGGTTTAGGGTTTAGGGTTTAGAGTTAGGGTTTAGCTTTAGTTTAGGGTTTAAGTTTTAGTTTAGGGTTTAGGGTTTAGGTTTTAATAGAGAGTTCAACATTTCTTCTTTTAATTTCATCAACCAAGTAGCACCTCAAGTTTTCTAAGACACATGGGATAGATAAAAAATGAGCACCCATATAGAAAATTAAAAACCCTACATAAGTAAAACCATCTCTACTATAAAGACACAATTCCATAAGCAGCAAAATAGAGCAGTCATTTTTTAGTTTCTCCATTTCCCTTGAACCACCCCACCTCTAGATCCTCCATCATATTTGATCTCTCCCTCCACACCATGAGGAACCTTGCTCCTTTTCCATAACACCACTTTGCTCACCACCACTTATATCCACTAGGACCTCAGATCCCCACCACCACTACGATAACCACCGCCTGCCTTCTCCTCAATTAACTAGGTGAGTGTAGTTGATGGTGAAGTTTCTTCATCAAGTTCTTCCCATTCTTAGGGTTTAGGGTTAGTTTATTTTGGTTAGTAGTTTAGGGTTTAGTTAGTTTGGGGTTTAGGATTTGGTGTTTTATTTATGTTTTTTTTAGGGTTTAGGGTTTAGGCTTTAGGCTTTAGGCTTTAGGGTTTTAAGGTTTAGGGTTTAGGGTTTAGAGTTAAGGGTTTTAGGGTTTAGGTTTAGGGTTTAGGGTTTAGGGTTTAGGTTTTAGAGTTTAGTGTTTTAGGGTTTAGGGTTTATGGTTTAGGGTTTAGGGTTTAGGGATGTTTTTTTAAATGAAATATATTGGTAGGTTTAGGTTTATTTACATTTTTAGATTATTTTTTATTTATTTGAGTTTATTTTATATTTTTATTTAGGTTTATTTTTTATTTTTATTTAATTTAGTTTATTTATTTTAGGTATATTTATTTTAGTTTATTTTCTAGTTTAGGATTATTTTTTAGTTGAGTTTTATTTTTATTTTATTTTTTAAACTTAGGTTTTATTTTTATTTTTAGGTTTAGGTTTTAGGTTTTTATTTTTAGGTTTAGGTTTTAGGTTTTTTTTAGGTTTATTTTTATGTTTACTTTTATTAGGTTTAGGTTTATTTTAAGTTAATTTATTTTATTTGGTAAGGTTTAGTTTTAAATTTAGGTTTATTTATTTTAGTTTATTTTATTTTAGTTTATGTTTAGGTATATTTTATTTTATTATTTTATTTTTTTATTTTAGGTTTAGGTTTTCTTTTTAGTTTAATATTTAGATTTTATTTCTTTTTTTGTTTTTAGGTTTACTTTTTTGGTTTATTTTTAAGGTTTAGGTTTTTATTAATTTTTTATTTTATTTTATTTTAGGTTTATTTTATTTTTAGTTTTTATTTTAAGTTTTTATTTTATTTTATTTTTAGGTTTAGGTTTTAGTTTAGGATTTTATTTTATTTTATTTTTAATTTTATTTAGTTATAGGTTTTTTTATTTATCTTATTTCTAGGTTTTATTTAGTTTAGGTATAGGTTTTTATGTTTTTAAGATTTAGGGTTAGTTTAGGGTTTAGGATTTAGGCTTAAGGGTTTAGGGTTTTTAGTGTTTAGGGTTTAAGTTTAGGGTTTAGGGTTAGTTTAAGGTTTAGGGTATAGGGTTTTCGTGTATAGGGTTTTAGGGTTTAGGGTTTTTGGTTAGGGTTAGGGTTTAGGGTTTAGGGTTTAGGGGTTAGGGTTTAGGGTTTAGGGATAGTTTAGGGTTTAGGGTTTAGGTTTAGTTAGGTTTAGGGTTTAGGTTTAGGTTTAGTTTATTTTAGGTTATTTTAGGTTTATTTTAGGGTTTAGGGTTTTAAAAAATAAAATTTAGTTATTTATTTAATTTATTTTTTATTTATTTTAGTTTATTTTATTTTTTTTATTTAGGTTATTTTTTATGTTTAGGTTTATGTTTATGTTTATTTTTTGTTATGTTTTATTTTTATTTTATTTTTTAGGTTTAGGTTTTATTTTTTATTTTTTAGGTTTAGGTTTAGGTTTTTATTTTATTTTTTTAGGTTTATGTTTTTGGTTTTTATTTTAGGTTTATTTTTAGGTCTTATTTTTTTAGTTTAGGTTTAGGTTTATTTTTAGTTTAGTTTATTTTATTTTATTTAATTTAGGGTTTAGGTTTAGTTTAATTTATGTTTAAGTTTAGGTTTATCTATTTTAGTTTAGTTTATTTTGTTTAGGTTTAGGTTGATTTTATTTTGTTTATTTTAGGTTTAGGTTTTTTTTTTAGTTTAGAGTTTAGGTTTTATTTTTTATTTATTTTATATTTTATTTTTAGGTTTATTTTTTAGGTTTAGGTTTTTATTTAGTTTTTATTTTAGGTTTATTTTATTTTTATTTTACATTTAGTTATTATTTTATTTAGATTTTTTATTTTTTAAGTTTATTTTATTTTTTAGTTTAGTTTAGGTTTTTATTTAATTTATTTTAATTTAATTTTTAATTTTTAATTTTATTTTATTTTTGATTTTTCATTTAGGTTTAGGTTTAGGTTTAGGTTTTAGTTTTGGTTTTTATTTTATTTTATTATTTTATTTTATTTAACTTTAGGTTTTTTCATTATTTTATTTTTTTAGTTTATTTAGTTTAGGTTTATGTTTTTAGGTTTTTAAGTTTTTAGGGTTTAGGGTTTAGGTTATAGTTTAGGTTTTTTGGGTTTAGGGTTTAGGGTTTTAGTGTTTTATGGCTTAGGGTTTTAGGGTTTAGGGTTTAGGGTTTAGGTTTTATGATTTAGGGTTTGTTTAGGGTTAGTTTAGTTTAGGTTTTTTTTTTTGTTTTTTATTATTTATTTTAAATTAAGTAAACTAGTTGATTTAAGTTTATTTTGCTTAGTTTTTATTTATTTTAATTATTTTATTTTTTATTTTTATTTAGGTTTATTTTTATTATTATTTTTATTTAGTTTAGTTTATTTGTGAAGTATAATTTTAGTTGTAGAAGTATAGTGGTGGTGTTGTGACATTAGGTGAACAAGTCATCAAAAAGAATGAGCGATTTAGATATTTAGGCTTTATTGTTCAAAATTATGGTGAAATAGATGGAGATGTTATTAGTAGAATTTAAGTTGGATGGTTGAAGTGGAGGAATGCATCTGGCCTGTTGTGTGATATAAACATATCACTTAAACTTAAAGGAATATTTTATAAGATGGTGGTAAGACACGATGATTTATAGTGCGAATGTTGTCCAATAAAAGAAGCATGATCTAAGTTAAGTGTTGTAGAGATGAGGATGCTCAGTGGATGAGTGCCTTTACTCTTAGAGATAAAATGATAAATGTGTATGTTCAAAAAAAGTTGGAGTAGCTCTAGTGGTAGATAAAATTAGTTTAGGGTTCATTTATTTTAGGTTTAGGTTTAAGTTTTATTTACTTTAGTTTATGTTTAGGTTTATTTTATTTTGGTTATTTTATTTTTATTTTAGGTTTAGTTTTTAGTTTTAGTTTAGGTTTGTGTTTTATTTTTATTTATTTTAGTTTTATATTTATGTTTAGGTTTTTATTTAGTTTTTATTTTATTTTATTTTAGGTTTATTTTATTTTTATTTTACATTTAGTTTTTATTTTATTTAGGTTTTTTATTTTTAGGTTTATTTTATTTTTTAGTTTAGTTTAGGTTTTTATTTATTTTATGTTAGTTTTGCTTTGATTTTTTATTTTATTTTATATTTAGGTTTAGGTTTTTAGTTTTATTTTATTTTTTTATTTCATTTAAGTTTAGGTTTATTTATTTATTTTATTTGGGTTTTATTTAGTTTAGATTTAGATTTTAGATTTAGTGTTTAGGGTTTTTTAGGGTTTAGGTTTTGGGTTTAAGGTTTAGGTTTAGGGTTTAGGGATTAGGGTTTTTTTAGGGTTTATTTAGGGTTTAGGGTTTAGGTTCTTTTATTTATTTTTTAAATTAGAAGTGGTAGGTTTAGGATTTTTTTAGTTTATTTAGTTTATTTTATTTATTTTAGTTCATTTTATTTTTATTTTTATTTAGGTTTATTTTTATTTTTATTTAGTTTAGTTTATTTATTTTGGTTTATTTATTTTAGTTTATTTTTTAGGTTTAGGTTTAGGTTTATTTTTTAGTTTAATTTTATTTTTATTTTCTTTTTAGGTTTAGGTTTCATTTTTTTATTTTTAGGTTTAGGGTTGATGGTTTAGGGTTTATGGTTTCAGGGTTTAGGGTTTTGGGTTGGGATTTAGGGTTTAGGATTTAGGGTTGAGAGTTTTTTAGGGTTTAGGGTTTAGGTTTTAAGGTTGTAGGTTTAGTGTTGTAGGTTTTGGATTTAGGGTTTTTTTTTTAAATTAAGTAAACTAGTGGGTTTAGGTTTATTTAGTTTAGTTAGTTTATCAATTATTTATTTTAGTTTATTTTATTTTTTTATTTTTTTTCTAGGTTTATTTTGTTTAGTTTATTATTTTTAGTTTAGGTTTTTTATTTAATTTATTTTTTAGGTTTAGGTTTTGTTTAGGTTTTGGTTAGATTAGGTTTAGTATTTGGGTTTTAGGGTTTAGTGTTTAAGGATGTAGGTTTTAGGGTTTAGGGTTTATGGTTTAGTTTAGTTTAGGGTTTAGGTTTTTTTTTGGGTTTAGGGTTTAGGTTTAGGGTTTAGGGTTTAAGGTTTTAGGGTTTTTTAGGGATTAGGTTTATGGTTTAGGTTTAGGTATAGGGTTAGTTTAGGGTTTAGGGTTAGGGCTTTTTTTATTTTTTTTATTTTTTATTTTTTTTAGTTTAGGTTTGGTTCAGTTTTAGTTTAGGGTTTTGGTTTTGGTTTTAAATAGAATAAATTTAGATTTAATATTTCTTCTTTTTATTTCATCAACCAAGTAACACTAAGTTTTCTTAGACACTGGCGATGACATAAATAAAATAAGCATGCATAGAAACAAATCAAAAGCCCTGATAACTAGAACCATCTCTCTATAAAGACACAATTCCATAAGCAATAGATGGATTGGTGGTTCTTGGTTCTCCATTTCCCCGAACCACCCGGCCTCTTGAGTAGTAGGATCTATCATATCCTCGATCTCTTCTTACCACCATGGTAACCTCATTACTCCTCTATAACCACCTTGAGCACCACCTCCATATCCAGCACCTCCAGGTCACCCACCACCACTACGATAACCACCACCTCCTAGCCTCCATTAGATCTAGGGAGCACGGTTAGGTGACATTCACGTATGAAGGTTCTTCCCATTCTTAGGTTTAGGTTTATTAGGTTTTAGGGTTTATTTTTATTTTTAATTTATTTAGTTACTTTCTAGTTTATGTTTAGGGTTTGAGATTTAGTGTTTAGGGTTTAGGGTTAGGGTTCAGGGTTTAGGGTTTAGGGTTTATGGTTTAGGATTTAGGGTTTATGGTTTAGGGTTAGGGTTTAGTGTTTAGGGTTTAGGATTTAGGGCTTAGGGTTTTTTTTTTTTTAGGGTCTAAGGTTTGGGGTTTAGGGTTGTAGGTTTAATATTGTAGGTTTAGGGTTAGGTTAAGGGTTTAGGGTTTACGGTTTAGGGTTTAGGATTTAGGGTTTAGGGTTTTTTTAAGTAAATCGATTGGTTTAGGTTTATTTAGTTTACTTACTTTATTTTACTTTATTTTTTATTTTTATTTAGGTTTTGATTTTGTTTTTTTTAGTTTAGTCTATTTTTTTAGTTTAGGTTTTTTATTTTAGTTTATTTTTTAGGTTTAGTTTAGGTTTATGTTTATTTTAAAGTTTAGTTATATTTTATTTTATTTTTTAGGTTTAGGTTTTATTTTTTAATTTTACATTTAGGTTTAGATTTTTATTTTATTTTTTTCAATTTAGGTTTTTATTTTAGGTTTATTTTTAGGTTTTATTTTTTAGTTTAGGTTTAGGTTTATTTTTAGTTTATTTTATTTTATTTAATTTAGGTTTAGGTTTAGGTTTTATTTATTTTAGTTTATTTATTTTAGTGTAGGTTTAGGTTTATTTTATTTTTATTTTAGGTTTAGGTTTTTTTTTTATTAGGGTTGTTTGGGTTTAGAGTTTAGGGTTTTTTGGTTATTTTTTTAGAGAATAAATTTAGTTTCAACATTTGTTGTTTTTGATTTCATCAACTAAGTAACACACCAAGTTTTCTAAGACACAAGCGACGACATAGATAAAAAATGAGCACTCATAGAGCAAAGTAAAAACCTTAGATAACTAGAATCATCCCTAATGTAAAGACACAATTCCATAAGCAGCAAATTAGATCAGTCATTCTTTAGTTTCCATCAGAACCACCCCGGCCTCTCAGGTAGCGGACTGACCATCATATGTCTCTCTCCTCGCCACCACCAGCTTGTAACCTCCATCACTCCTCCCTTTACATACCATCCTTTGCTGACCACCACCTCCATATCCACCACCTCAGATACCCCACAACCACTATGATGCCGCCGCCTCATTGCCTTCACCGCCATATCTAGATTGAGCTGGGTGGTGATGTTCACATCCTCAAGGTTCTCATTCTTATGGTTTAGGTTTAGGTTTAGGTTTATTTTATTTTAAGGTTTACGTTTAATTTTTAATTTATTTAGTTACTTTAGGTTTAGGTTTAGGGTTTGGGGTTTAGGATTTAGGGTTAGGGTTTAGGGTTTAGGGTTTAGGGTTTAGGCTTATACAGTTTATGCTTTTAAGGTTTAGGGTTCTGGATTAAGGTTTAGGGTTTTTTAGGGTTTAGAGTTTAGGGTTGTAAGTTTAGGGTTTAGGGTTGTAGGTTTAGGGTTTAGGGTTTATAGTTTAGGATTTAGTGTTTAAGGTTTTTTCTTAATTAAGTAAACCTGTAGGTTTAGGATTATTTTGCATATTTAGTTTATTTTTATTTATTTTAGTTTACTTCATTTTTGGTTTTTATTTAGTTTATTTTTTATTTTATTTAGTTTAGTTTATTTATTTTAGGTTTATTTATTTTAGTTTAGGCTTTTTATTTTACTTTATTTTTTTTTCGTTTAGGTTTAGGTTTAGGTTTTAGGTTTTTATTTTAGATTTATTTTTAGGTTGTATTTTTAGATTAGGTGTTGGTTTACTTTTTTAGTCATTTTATTTTATTTAGTTTATTTTAGTTTATTTTTTGGTTTAGGTTTAGGTTGTATTTATTTTAGTTTAGTTTATTTTAGTTTAGGTTTATGTTTATTTTATTTTGTTTATTTTATTTTTCCTTTAGGTTTAGTTTTCTTTAGTTTACGATTTAGGTTTTATTTTTTATTTATTTTTATGTTTTTTAGGTTTATTTTTTTTTTTAGGTTTTTATTTAGTTTTTATTTTATTTTATTTTAGGTTTGTTTTATTTTTATTTTATGTTTAGTTTTTATTTTATTTATGCTTAAATTTTTTTACTTTAGTTTAGGTTTTTATTTATTTTATTTTAGTTTTTTTATTCTTTTTATTTTTGGTTTAGGTTTAGTTTTAGGTTTTATTTTATTATTATTTTTCTTTTATTTTATTTATTTTATATTTAGGTTTTATTTAGTTTAGTTTTATGTTTTAGGTTTTAAGGTTTCTGATTTAGGTTTAGGGTTTAGGTTTAGGGTTTAGGTTTTCAAGTTTAGGGTTTAGGTTTTAGGTTTAGGGTTTTTAGGGTTTAGGTTTAGGGTTTTAGGTTTAGGGTTTAAGTATAGTATTTAGGCTTTAAGGCTTTAGGGTTTTTTTAGGGTTTAGGGTTTAAGTTTAGGTTTAGGGTTTAGTGTTTAGGGGGATTTTAGGTTTTGTTTAAGTTTAGAGTTTAAGGTTTAAGTTAGGGTTTAGGGAGGGTTAGGTTTAGGTTGAGTTTAGTTTAAGTTTAGGTTTAGTTTAGATTTTTAGGGTTTAGGTTTAGGTTGTAGGTTTAAGGTATAGGGTTTAAGGTTAGTTTTATGGTCTAGGGTTTAGGGTTTGGCATTTAGGATTTAGGGTTTATTATTTACGGTGTAAGTTTTAGGGTTTATGGGTTTTTTTTAAATTAAGTAAACTAGTAGGTTCAAGTTTATTTATTTAGTTTTAGTTAGGTTTATTTTTTTATTTAGTTTAGTTTATCTATTTTAGTTTTATTTTCTTTTAATTTTGGTTTTTTATTATAGTTTTTTTTTAGGTTTAGGTTTAGGTTTATGATTATTTTTAAGTTTAGTTTTATTTTTTATTTTATTTTTTAGGTTTAGGTTTATTTTTATTTTGGGTGGGTTTAGGTTTAGGTTTTTATTTTATTTTTTTAGGTTTAGGAGTTAGGTTTTATTTTAGGTTTATTTTTAGGTTTTATTTTTTTAGTTTAGGTTAAGGTTTATTTTTAGTTTATTTTATTTTATTTAATTTTGAGTTTAGGTTTACTTTATTTTTGGTTTTGGTTTAGGTTTTATTTATTTTAGTTTAGTTTATTTTAGTTTAGGTCTAGGTTTATTTTATTTTGTTTATTTTAGGTTTAGGTTTTTTTTTTGGTTTAGGGTTTACGTTTTATTTTTTATTTATTTTTAGATTTTATTTTTATGCTTATTTTTAAGGTTTAGGTTTTTATTTAGTTTTTATTTTATTACATTTTAGGTTTATTTTATTTTATGTTTGGGTTTTATTTTATTTAGGTTTTCTATTTTTATGTTTATTTTTTTAGTTTAATTTAGGTTTTAATTACTTTTATTTTAGTTTAGTTTTTATTTTTTATTATATTATATTTTTAGATTTAAGTTTTAGTTTAGGTTTTTATTTTATTATTTTATTTAGGTTTAAATTTTTTTATTATTTTATTTTTAGGTTTTAGGGTTTAGGGTAGGGTTCGAGGTTTAGAGTTTAGGGTTTAGGGTTGTAGGTTTTAGGGTTTAGGGTTTAGGGTTTAGATTTATGGGTTTAGGGTTTAGGGTTTAGAGTTTAGGGTTGTAGAGTTAAGGTTTAGGGCTTAGGGTTTATAGTTAGTTTTAGGGTTTAAGACTTAGGGTTAGGGTGTTTTTCAATATTTTTTTTATTTTTTTTATTTAGGGTTTAGTTTAGATGGTTTAAGTTTTGTTATGATTGGAGGTTTAGATTTAAGGTTTAGGGTTTAGGGTTTAGGGTTGTAGGTTTAGGTTTTAGTTTAAGTTAGTTTTAGGCTTTAGGGTTTAAGGCTTAGTGTTGAGGATTTAGGGTTTAGAGTTTTTTTTAAATTAAGTATATTGGTAGGTTTAGGTTTAGGGTTTAGGGTTTAGGTTAGTTTTAGATTTTAGGTTTTAGGGTTAGGGTTTTTTTATTTATTTTTAATTTTTTTTATTTAGGATTGAGGATTTAGGGTTGTAGATTTAGGGTTTATTTTTTTGTTTTTTTGTTTATCGTGGACCCTGGTTTACAGATCATACTAAGAATGAGCTTATATCATCTAGACCTATCTCAAATTTTAAACCAAGGGAATCTAGCATCCAACAAATTCTAGGGTGGCTACAAGGAAAGACATTAGAGTAACGGGTAGTGTTTAAATGGGGTCCAAAGGACATGATCCAAGTAGAGTGCTGGGGAGAGGGGCCACAGGGCTTGATCTAAAACCCAGAAGATAAAATATGTAGGTGGCCAACTCAAGTAGAAAGCATGGGGACTTACATGCCAGAGTGGTGTATCCAACGGGTGAGTTTGTCGACATAGAAACATCAACCAACTGTTGCACGTGATTTGCAACAATCGACTAGGAAGAAAGCATGGACTTTCCTATGGCGATTGTTGGGATAGTCTATCTTAGATAGGTGCTATCCGACATAGGTATTCTTGAGTGAATCTTTTGGGGACTTATATATTAAAGAGTAGTCAAGGAAAGGACCCTAGGACTTATAAACCTCAGATATACCGATTCGGTGCACGATGGTTAATTGAAGAAGAAAGCACGAGGACTCACATCTTCTTAAACAAAATCAACATGAAGTAGCTTCTTAGGCGGGGGTGAGGTCTACCAAACTAATAAGGTGCTTGTTGGTTTGTAATGGTCAAGTCAGGAAGAAAGCATAGGGACTGACATCTATCGGACAAGTGACCACTAGGGTGACATACTAGCAAGGTGGCATGTTATCCCAACTTAGAGCAACTAATGAGTGAGTGCCACATCTCCCACATCAAATTAGCCTGAGATAAAAGATTTGTGTTTGTGTTTGTGTTAGAAGGAAAAGGATGCCTCTCAGGTTCTTTATACCTATCCTAAAAACACGTTGGAGAATTGATGAAATGGTGCCATGAATGATAGTTGTGTTCCCACCAAGAAAGGATGTTGCTTGGGTTCACTTACACCTAACTTAGTTGTGCTAGTCGAAATAGGATGCCTCTTGGGTTCTCTCTTCTATTAGATAGCGTTGGGAATTATGTTTGATTGTGTTTGTGTTGTAAAGAGGGATAGGATGTCGCTTGGGTTCTCTTTTATCTAAATACGTCGTGGATTCATAAAAAAAATCAAATAATGGTTCATGGGAAGATTTTGATGAATTGGAATGAAATTTTGTTCTTTGATGATAATTGTTTTCAAACATGTTTTTATGGGTAATATTTCTTCAAATAGAGCCCATTAATTGGAAGCATGTGTTCCCCTTTACAATCAATAAGCTGATAAGATCATCCTTGGTAGGCCATTTCTATGATAAAATAGCCTTCCCAAGTGGGTTCAAACTTACCTCACATATTTAACGGGCAACAATTTGTCTCCTTGAAAAGCTCTAGGGAAGACTAATGTATTGTGAGCTTGAATCATTTTAGATTTGTATAAATTGAGGTTCTGGCACACCCGTAGGCATGTCTCCTCTAAACCAGTGAGCTCTTCTAATCGTAACTTTGCATTCTGCTCTGTAGTGATTTTACTACCAAATGCTATCATTAGTAATGAGAGTTAAAATTCTAATGGTAGAACGGCTACAGACCCATACACTATGGAGAATGGGGTAGATTGAGTTAGAGTTCTGTATGTGGAGTGGTAGGCCCACAAGGCTTCAACCAACTGCTCATGCCACTATCGCTTGTTGTCGTCGAGTGTCTTCTTTAGTATCTGGATGAGAGTTTTGTTGAATACTTTTGCTAGGCTATTTTCCCTTGGATAGAAGATGGTGGAGTATCACCAACCTATACCGTATCTCCTACTGAAGCTATCAATCTTGGTGCTCTTGAATGCAATACCATTATCAGATATAATTCTTTGAGGCACCCCGAACCTATATAAGATATGGTTCTTGAAAAACTAGAGCATCTTGGTTTGTGACCTTCGAGTGAGATTGCCTCCACCCAATTGCAAAAGTAGTCGGTGTCAGCTAACATGAATTAATGACCCTTGGAAGAAGGAGGATCGATCGGACCAACCATGTCGGTACCCCAACACTCAAATGGCCATGAGGCCAATATAGGATGTAGAATGTTTGGTGGTTGATGTAAGACCACACTGTGTACCTGACATTGATGAAATCTTCTAGCCACGTTCATGTAGTCTGTAATCATCAAAGGTTAGTAGTATCCTAGTCTCTTGATCTTTGCTTTCATCTTTGAACCAAATTAATGCGCTATGCATAAACCTGAATGTACCTCGATCACAATCCTATGGGCTTCATGTTTATCTACAGAACATAATCACATTTGATCAAAAGATTGTCAGTACAAGGTGCCATCCACGAGAGCATAAGAGAGAGCTCTTTGCTTCATCTGATGGGCTTATGATTTCTCTTGAGGTAGGTTGTCGGTGTTCAAATAATCTTTGAACGGTTGCCTCCAATCAAGCTCCTCGTCTTTGTTGGCAAAGGCAACCTCCCCTTCTAAAGAAAGTCTCTCGATGAGTTTAGCATCTATAAAGGACAAGATTTGTCTATTTTAGACCCTTATTAGAATGATCATCTTCCGGACATGCCAATTCCTTGGCAAGTTTGTCCAAAGCATCTACTATTGTGTTCTCTCCTCAAGAGACCTTATAGATGGTGACCTCAAAGATTTGGGCCAACAACATCATGATATACTCATGGTTATGATGAAGCTTAGGTTTTAGAACCTTGAAGGACCTAGTAATTTGGTTGTTAACTAGCTAAGAATTCTTGTAGATGTTGATGCTATTGACACACACTATAATGGCTAACTCTAGACCTACAATCAAAGCCTCATACTTGGCTTCATTATTGGTGCAGGGATTAGAGAGATAGTATGAGAATCTCATCATGGTCAGAGTTAAGAAAACTATTCCTAACCCCGCCTTTCATGGAAGAGTAGATTGTGGTTCTTCTCCTTTGTGAAAGGAAGCCACACCATCAAAATATATCTCTCAATGATGATTATCAATCTTCCCAGTTCAAGATTTGTTATTGGAGATTGTCACTAAGTAAATGGCAGAAGTGGTTGTCTTTAAGAAATGCTAGTGTTTGATATTTCACCTGGTGGGGTAGAATGTAATATCAAGCAGAGAATCAGGACCAACGTGCCAACCATGATAACGTTGCCATGTCATGAGATCGTAGTGGATTGATTTTGAAATTAAGTTCACCTTATGAAAGCTTATAGTGTCATAGCTTTTGGGATGCTATTAAGCAATACCAATAGGTGGGTAGTTCAAAGATAGGAATTAGATGATAGTTGAGGTAGTACAGAGCACTCTCCTTCTTTTCGTCATTGGCTTGGTCCAACAAAGAACCAAGGGAGTCATCCATTGCAATAGTGTAGATGATAAGTGGCTTTCCTAGGATAGGGGCTACTAGAACATACGACTTCACCAAATACTGCTTGATATCTTCAAAGGCATACTGACACTTGTCATCCCACTTGAACATGGCATCCTTTTTGAAAAGTGCTAAAAATGGCTTGCATCTTCCTGGTAGATTGAGATAAAGCTTCTAGATACAACCTCCCTTGGAAAGATCTTAGTTGAGTTAAACTTTTAGGTGGTGGCATTTTAAGATAGCTTTGATCTTTTGGATCTATCTCTATGCATTTTGGACAACAAACCCAAGGAACTTCCTTGAAGCTACTCCGAATGCACACTTTCGGGGATTCATTTTGAGGTTATATTGTCTTAACTATTTGAAAACTAGTCTTAAGTCAAAGTGATGGTCTTCTTTTTCTTTGCTTTTGACTACTAGATCATCAACATAGCACTCAACTTGATGATGAATGAGTTCATTGAAGATCTGAGTCATGGCCCATTTGTATGTAGCACTAGCATTTTTAAGGCCAAAAGGCATGACCTTATAATAATAGATTATGATCAGGGTTTAAAAGGTAATGTTTCTTTCATCCTCGAGGGCCATCATAATTTAGTTATAGCCAGATGACCCATCCATGAAGGAGAATACTGCATGAGATGAGGTGATGTCCACCATTAATTATGATATAGGAAGAGGAAACTTGTCCTTAGGACATGCCTTGTTTAAGTCCCTAAAATTGATGCATATGCAAATTTGGCAATTCTTTTTTTTAATTAGCATGACACTGGTTAACCAGGTAGGTATTTTTCTTGCCTGATGAAACCAGCATTAATCAATTTCTTGATGTTAGAAATGACCTATTGTTTGATTTCTAATAGTATGCATGTAGGAGCTTGCTTGATAGGGTTAGCGTTAGAGTTAATTGCTAGTTTATGGATTGCTACATCAGGAGATAATTTGAAAATCTCTTTGTAACTCCATGTAAAGTAGTCCTTAAACTCAATCAGTAGCCTAACTAAGTCATTAGTTTCTTCTTCATTCAGCAACAAACTGATGTATGTCGGGCATGGATTTTCTTCTATCTCAAGGTTGATTTCTTTAAGCTTATCAATTGTTGAATGGATTTCCTCTTCAAATTCTAGTGGTATATCTTTGATTTGGAGCATCTGGATCATCTGAAGTTTCTAAACATACTTCCTCATAAGAGTTAATGTAGTTGAGAAGAACCTATCATATTCCAGATGATTGGTAATAGCTTAATAAATTGTCATCATTTGGACCATCAAGATGTAGTCATGATCATGATTGTGCATCTTACCTCTCTGTTGTTCCATAACTTCTTGAAGTACTCACTTGTGCTTGGACCATGTATAAGGAATCAAACCTTTCTTTACTAGATTAAGAACACAAAGTGCCAATCAAGGAAATTCCATTAATTTTTTATATGAGTTATCCTCAAGTTCTACATCAACTTCTGAACTTGAGGATGATGATCCCAAAATAAGTCTCTTTGGCTTGACATCCATGAAAGAATGCTTCCTTACTAAACCTTCAACTTTTGAGAGTGAGGTTAGAGCTAAGTTAAGTCTTTGATAGTTTCACATAAACTTGATTAGAATACATTCATGCTTTGCTTGGAGGCCTAGTCTTCATCATTATCTAGGTTGAGTGTCACCTCTAATGAAACCCGCTAAGATGGGTTGGATGGTACTAATGACATTAGACTCATCCTCAGATTCCAAGTCTTTATGAATAGTAAGGATACTCTGACGAACATAATGTTGGTGAGGCCAACCGTCCTTCCCTTAGAATTGCCTTTGTATCTACCTCTAGTTCTGGTGGAGGTTGAGTCATTCTACCCATATGTCATATGGTGGACAGCAGGTGGAATGTGATATGTGGCTCTACTTCTTCCTTGATGTACTTTTCAGTTCACTTGTATTTTACCATTTTCTTCTTTATCTTTTTCTTCTTTTTCTTTTTCTTTTCTATTTGAATTTTGACCAAGTTTATGAGAAAAGATGTTTCAAGGAAGATAGTAGGTCACATCCTCATATATCTCAACCTCTCTAACTGAAAATGACTTTTCATCTCCTTTGACAGATTGATTCCATCCCTTCAACTTGATGGGTGATGAAAGGAGGATTGAATCATCTTGTTGGTTTATCCAAAACTTCACGAGCAAAATAGTGAACTATGTATTTGAATCATTATGTAAAATTTGGCTTGGTCTTGTCACCTATTTCCAAAGGTAACACTATGGAACCTAATGCCCTCTCGCCATGTTCATTGAATCCTTACAATAATATCCGATCTACTCGGAGTGTAGAGATGTCAATCCTCAAGTACGCAAGGGTCTTTAGACTCATTATGTTCATAGATGCACTAGATGAACAAGCACCCTGAAAAGTATAAACTTGCCCATATCCACTATAATGTAGCGAGGACAGTTGTGCTCCATGTCCCCTAATAGAAGGTCTTCATCTGTGAATGTGACTCCTTGGGCTTCTCTTGAATAATGTGCCTCCTCTTCAATAGTTATCAATTGAACTAAGCATATCTCTTGATCAAGAAGAGCCTTGATTAATGATTCCCTCATCTCTTTGGATAAAACAAGGGCATCATATATGCTTGACTTACTTGAAAACTTTCTTAGGTGAGTGAGGACATTGTAATCAACTCTGGGAAGATTCTCCACAAGCATATCCAAGGGTGGATCATCTTGTGGAGGGGCTTCTCAATCATCAGAACCAATGACTTCCCTTATCTTGAGGTCAGGAGGTAGAACCTTGCTGAGGTTAATTTTATAATCTCTTGTGGCGGGTTAGTGGAAGATTCTACCTGCTCATCAGGCTCACCTATAGCTTCTCCTATAGGACCCTCAGAATCAGATGATTCCAAGTCTATCAAAAGAGGTGAACCCATAATATTCAGAGAAGGAAAGTCCAACTCTCATCAAGGGAAAGATTAGGTTATTATAATTATTATTTAAACTTAACTTTTTTAAGAGTAGATTTAGACAAACCATCGGTAACAGTGTAATTCAAACTAGATTCCTCAATTTCTTGGATTTTAAAGGAGGTACATAGTAGAAATTGAGTAAGGTAAGTGGGGTGAGGGATTTGATGCCCTCATTCGCCAATACAAGATGTATACTAGAAGAAGAGCTAGCTGAAATAGAAGTGTCGGCTGAGTAGTAGGTGCAACAGTGGAATTGAGACTAAGCTCAGTTGATGGCTGCACTACTTGGCTATCCCAAGCAAGTATATGATCTCTCTCTGAGCTCTACCTTCCCAGTTGTCTTTGGCAACTTGCAAGCCTTCCTTTGTTGAGGTTCAAGTTGCCTGCACCTATAAGAAAAGTTTCTTGATTTTGAAACAATCTTTTTTAGAGGTTGGGATAAGGAGATATCCCAACCTTATTTAGTTTTGAGAGGATCGTAGGTATCCCCAAGGACTACCTAACAAAGCTGGATGGTTATTCCATAAGATATTCTTTTTGGATAACTATGGTGCCTATCTTGTAGCATTCTCAAGCATCCTTGAATGTAAAATAATCTTCCAAAACATGACCTAGCATGTGGTGGTAGGGGCAAAAGTTAGGATCATTGCTCTTGCCCACTTTCTCTAGCTTCCTATGCTTGGGTAGTTGAAAATCTAATTTCTTTAAGAGACTCTTAAATATTTTTTTGATTATCTACCTCTTATGAAAGGATTATTCAGTTATCTAAAAAGTGGATGGTAGTGGTGGGCATGTGTACCACTGCTGTGAGTATGGCTGAGGAACAGGCAATGAAGGCCATGGAGATTGTTGTGGCAGTTGGCAGGATGGCCTAGGTGGTGGTAAAGGAGGTGAAGGTGATAGCTGTTGGAGCACGACATCTCTCATGCTGATCTTTGGTCTCTTGCTTCCCCTTATCCAACACTACTACTACCCCTGGATTCTTCTCATAAGCATTCTACGGCTTTGGCTTTCTTGACTGATCTTGAAAAGATAATTGTTTGGCCTCTCCTTGTAGACTAGCCACTTTGTTGATTAGTTTCTCAAATGTCTTGATTGTAAAACCTTTAAGCATGAAGGTGACCAGGACATGAATATTCTTTAGAAGAATTTCAATGGTATGTTGTTCAGATAGCTGCGGCTTGCATTTCAAACTCAAATTGTGTCATCTAAGAATATAATCAATGATGGACTCATCGGTATTAAGCCACGAGTTCACCTACATCATCCTTTGTTGAGCTCAACAAGCCTCTTAATGAAGAGTTGCCCAAACTCAAAGAAGTCTTCAGACTGTTGAATTTAACATACCAATCAAAGGCTATGATTGCTAAACTGCTAACAAAAAGATGGAATAATAACGCATCGCTACCACTAGTATTGCAACAGTTTCCCTGAAGTGTGCTATGTGCTACCATGGGTTCCCACTGCCATCAAAGCTCTTAAAATAAGGTGGCACAAAACTCTTAGGATACCTCTGGGTAGGGTCTACCCTTTGGAATCAAATTCTTCTGGGTAGGGTCTACCTTTTGGAATCGATGATCCTCCTAAGGCTTGCGCCAATGGTTCTCTCACTTGCTGCTCAACTATGATTTTAATGTCCTTTTCTTGTATGGAGGTACTATCTACTACCTTCCTATACAAGCTAGTGATACCCTATTCTACTGGCAGTGAAGTCTTGGCTTAATCCACAACATGTAATAACTCAGGTTGATCGGTCTCTACAATAGTAGGATGCACTATAAGGGCTTGGTTCTAAAGTGCCAAAATTGCTTCTAACAAGTCTTCAAGCATCTTTCTCATCCTATCAATTTATTCATCCTTATATTTTAGTTGTTGATGGAGGTGTTGGGTGAGCGTATCATCCTTTCGGAGAACCTTCCGGCTATGCTAATCACAAGAGGGGAACCCTTAACGTCAACTATATGTACTCCTGTTGAATCCTCCAACAAATCATCTTCATTATGATCAAAACTGAACTTCTTATTCTATAGGCAGGATGAGTCTTATTCTAGAATTTCATTCTTTTCCATAAGATACTATGCTATAATAGCATATAGGGAGTGGTCCAACTACGTGGGCACAAATGAGCATGGTTGACTGGTGATAGGATCATGCTCATGAATAGAAATACATCTAACCCTTTCTACTATTGGAGAGCTAACCCTATGAGGGCTACGCTCACTAAAAGAAATATGCTCATGGCTATCATCTGTCATGCGAGGAGTGCTACTCCTGGGAGGATCTATCGCCATGGAGACAATAGTACTGTCTGCTTCCCCCTCTGTTGTTGTTATCTCCATGCTCTACTATGGTGGTGGTGGTGATGGCACAACTACGATGCCTTGAGGTCGCCACTCCATCTTCACCACAACTGGAGCAACAGGTTGAGTAGGAGAGCTCAGCCTCACCTCAGTTAGCGGTGTAGATGGAATAAGATCTCTTAGCCATAGTCGGATCATAAGTGGGGCTCTCTTTTCCCTGGATGCAGCCTACATGGCTTCTGCTGGAACTGTGAATGATGGAGCTTGTACTAGAGATGGTGAGCATGGAGTAGAGTGGTGTGGCTGAGGCACCACCAACATTCTCTATCCAGGAGAACCTCTTGTGGTGAGTATCTCAATACAATGCTATCAATATGACTGGCACAGGTACCACGTTGATCGAGAAAGTCCATGAGGGCAAAGATAGCTAACTGTCTAGCGTACCTATATCTCTCTCTACTAGTGATATGTACAAAATACATGGGCTTCTCTAGCCCTTTTTTGACTGATGTGCTCACCAACACTGTGAGGGATGACTGACCGTAAGTCAAATTAGGCCTCGAACTCTGATCATCCATAAGCCCCACCTATATCTCTCTCTATAGAACTGATCTAAGGCTGACATACGACCTTCTCCTATCTCTAGTAGGAGCCTCAAAGTGAACTGCAGGTTGAGGTAAAACTGAGATCCTCTTAATATCTCCTTCTCCATCAGATCTAGAGAGGGGATGAAACTTATTCTTTGCGATTAGAGGAGAGACCATCATGGGTAACTCCTCTACTGCAGATTGAGTAGCTGCCTCCATCTCTTTGGCTATGTGCACATTATACCACTTGATCTTGTGACATCTGTTGTAGCATTGGGTCCTGCTAGGAGGAGTAGTATGGGAACTAGAAGTTACCTTCTAGGTATAAGAGACTATCCCTAGAACTAGGGGAGCCTTCCCCTTGGAAGAAGCGAACGAGTTGGTGCTAGTCTATACTGGGGTAGAAATGGGAACCACTGAACGCACTGGCATTGAAATTGTAATTGTTGTAGGAACTGCCATAGTCTTCCTCTTCAGTGAGGGAAACTCTGAATCTGATGGCATCTCAACATAGATGATTAGCTTCTGCCCGATCACCACACTCCTGCTGATGGTTGTGAGGGTGGTCCCCACACAAGTGATCCTAGCTCCCTCGAAACCTCAGCCAAAATGAATGAGGTGGGAAAAGTTAGTCTATGGGAGGCTGGCCTGATCCAAGGCCAAATCCATCCCAAAAGGAAAAGTAAATAAAACTACTAAATTTGACTAACTTAGTTGAATTTTACAATTTTGGGAAAATAAATTCAAATTAGATTTTTGCTTTAATTTTTTTAAATTTGAATCCACATATTATGTTAAGTATTTTGAATTTAGAATTGGGGAAGAGATTTTGAATTTAGAATCCATTTTCAACAAATTGTGTGTATCTTTGGAAATGGGTTCAAATATTTTGAAGAGATTGATGCTTCCATTGGTTCATATTTGATTTTGATTTTTTGTGTTTGGGGACCCTTTATTTATCAAATTTGAGTATATTAAAATAAAGGGTCAATTGATTTTATTTGGGATTTACTCATTTAACAAATTTGGTTATGCTAAATGAGTTGTTTGAAATAAATTTTCTTCTTGTTTTGCTTGTTTGGTGAATCATGTGTGAATTTGAAAACAGAACCTTTATTTAGAAAATTTGTGTATGCTAAATAAAGTTGATATGTTTTCTTTTATTTTGATTTTTTGAAAGGAGGATCTTCACTTCGCAATTTTAGGTATGTTAAATGAAAAATCCAAATGTATTTGATTTTTTATTTTTGAAAGATGGACCTTTACTTAGCAAACTTGGGTATGCTAAATAAAAGATCCAAATGTGTTTTGATTTTTGGATTTTTGAAAAGAGTATCTTCATTAATTTGGTATGCTAAATGAAGAATCCAAATGTGTTCTATGTTTTGATGTTGATTTTGAAATGAGGATCTTCACTTAGCAAATTTGGGTATGCTAAATGAAGAATCCAAATGTGTTTTGATTTGTGATTTTTTATTTTGATTTTTTGAAAATGAGAACTTTATGTTGGCTTAATTAGCCTCATGTTCAATTTGATTAATTTTGATGATAACAAACAAATGCTTGGATGTTCTAATGAATATTTTTATGTGTTTCAGATATATCAATTGCTAATTACATATCCAATACATCTCACAAATTGTTAGAAGAAATTGCAAGAATAAAAGAATGAAAGGGATAATGTGAAGCTCATGATTTTAGGTTATATGACTATTCATATGAGTTCTTTGGCATGAATCAATTTGCTCACAACCTAACATACTATTTTAATGAGGTTAATTTATATAAATCTTTATTTAATTAACATTCAATTATATGTTTTTTCTACATAGCAATAAAATTGTCAAAGTAATAAATGATCATAACTAATAAGTATAATTATTTTATTTACTTAATATAATTAGGTATTTTAATTTAATTTGCTGGTTATATGATAACTAACATATTTATGATTATATATAAATTATATCATAATTTTTAAATGTCACATGTCAAAATTAACAAAAATATATAAAATTTTGTATTTTAGCCAAAGTCATTGTTTAATCAAAGAATTCATATCTGATTTTATCTCCATCGGATTCCTTGGATTTTTTCCATTACAATAAGTGGTTACATGACCCACTTTGCATTAAAATTGAATTTATTATGATTTTTTAAACATTACCTGATTTTAATAATGGATGCATGCTACATGCTTTGAATATATTAAGAGCTACATTTGATTACTTTTGACTTTCCCATGTGAATAATAAATTTTTGCTGCTAAATTTAATATTTGTTTAATATAAATTATATTTTATTGAATATTAAATTATCACATGATAGCATGAGGTTTGTATAATATATTTCTTTGAAACAATTTTTAAATGACCTTCTTGCTTATAAATAGCCCTCATTCTCTTCATGAAAGCATCCCTCATTCAAAATTCAAAATCTCTCCAGCAAATCTAAGAAAAAATCTCTTAAATGTTCCTTCTAAGTGTTCTCCAAATATTGCAAGATCAAATCCTTGGTTTGGAAGCTTCAACATCTTCAACGAAGTAAGCCTTTTTAAATTACTTGAGTTTGTTTTCTTGATCTTAATACTTCTTAGTTGTTCATGCTATTTTCACCATCTATTTCTTCTTTCTAATTTATACTTTTTGGTGGATTAGTCTTTGAACATTGGTTTTCACATCAAAGTTTTCAATCATTTTTTTTGGTGAAAAACCCTTGTGATAATTTGTAGGATCTATTTCAACTTGCTGAAATTTTTAGCTTCCTACAAATTTCTTTTGGTTTCTTGAAATATTTCTTCTTTGGTCTTATTTTGAAAGATCATTTATTCTTAGATCTATTTTAGAAGTATATTTTAAGCATTTTAAAATAAATTATTGTGCTGAAATTATTTTCATATTTGCTAGATCTCTCTTTTAATTGAAAGCTTACTAACCAACTTAGATCTATCATATACTTATTTTTTTTATTTTGTGATCATTAGCATTAATTGAAAGAATCTTTTGGTTAAAATAAATTACTCCTTGCTGAAAATTTATTTGATTATGAAAAAGAATATTGTGAATTTATTTTGAAATCATTATGTATTATTCTACAAATTATAATAACATAAACATCCTAGTAAGATCACTTTAAGATATTTATTTTTTTATTAAGTGAGCATTTTGCCTTGCCAAATTTTAAGTTGTAAAGTGATCATTTATAAGTTGTGATATCACTTTTTTATTGATTGTTTGGTATATTTGTGAGATTTACTTTATCAAAATTTATTATTTTGTATTTTTTTTTTTTGTGTTGTAAAATTTATTTTGGGGTTGTACCTCCTTTGTAGGAAATATATTGTTGTAGGGGTTGTACTCACCGTTATAGGAGAATACTTTTGTAAACCATTTTCATTTAATGGATTCTAGCCAAGGGTGGCTAGGCTGAAATAGGCTTTGGGGTTTGGCAACCACGTAAAATCGTTGCCTCTTGTCTCTATTTACTTTTATTGTATTTTTATTTTTTTGCATTTAGAATTATATCTTATCATTATAAAATCAAAATCTAATTTTCTATTTAAAATTAAAATTTAAGTTTTGAAAATTTTAATATTACCCAATTCACTCTTGGGTGCTATAGTGTCTCACATTGGTATCAATTTAGGCTCTTTTATTGGCTTAACATCCAAGAGTAAATCTTTTCACTATGGCACAAGGTTTCACAAAGGGTTCATTATCGAGGGACAATCCACTCATAGACCTCCACTTTTAGATAGTGTACCATTTTGATTATTGGAAAAATAGAATTAGTACATTCTTAAGAGGTCAAGATGCACGCATGTGGTATATGTTGACACATCAATATCATACACCAGAAGTAAATGGCATTAAAGTAGAAAACCTTTTGAGGAATGGTCTATAATGAAAGAGAACTTGATGAATTAAATGCTAGGGCTTATAATACTTTACATTATGCTATTACGATGATTACATGAAAATTTCTATGTTAAGTACAAAAAAGAAATATGGGATAAACTTATTATAACTTATGAAGGAACTAGTGAAGTTAGAGATGCTCACATAAATAGACTTGTTCATGATTATGAGTTATTTCATATGTCTCCTTCAATCTATTTGATATGTATACTAGATTTATGAAAATAATTAACACATTACATTCTCTTGGAAAATATATAGGAATCAAGACTTAGTTTATAAGATTTTAGATGTCTTCCAAAAGAATGGGAAGCTAAAATGACTATTAGTGAAGCTAAAGATTTATCTACTTATCCACTTGATCAGCTTTTGGGTTCTTGATAGCACATGAATAGGTTATTGCTCAAAGGGATAAGATGGATAACTCAACAAAAGGAGAAGGAGAAAGGAAAAGCCATTACTACAAGTTGATGATAGTGATGAGCATAACACCTCAAGCTTGGATGGTGATTGTGATGAGGTGTTCATGCTTTCCAAAAACTTGGGAACTTGCTAAGGAAGAAGAATCAAAGGTATAAAAAATCTAAAAATTATAAATTTCAAACTAAGAAATTTTTTACAGGTGAAGGGATCATTTGCTATCATTGTGAAAAGCCTGGACACATAAGAGGTGATTGTCCAGAACTTGTTGAATCAAAGAAAAAAGAAATTAATGTAAACAAGAAAAAAAATATGAAGGAGAGAAAAGTACCATAAGAAGAAGAGAAGACTTTATGGGCCAATCCATTCAAATGAATCAAGTACTAGCTCATCGGATGAAGAGGTCAACATATGTCTTATAGCAAATGGAGAATCGACTTAGATTCTCAAGAGGTATGTAATGATATATCTTATGATGAATTAGATGATGCTTTTAATGATTTAGTTATTGAATATAAAAATTAAAAAAGAAAATACAAAACCTTAGAAAAGAACATAAAAATTTAGATATGCATTTTGTGATTTAAAAAATGAATGTGATAATTTAAAAGTAAAATACTTCTTTATTAAATTGTTCCTTAGTTGTGTAAACTTAAAGAGAGAATATCTTATTAAAAGCAAGATTAGAATTATGTTTAAAATCACAAGTTCATTATAATACTTCATCAAGAAAACATTTAATAAAAATTATTTGCATCATACACATCCCACTCATATACCTTATAATTATCATTCTAAATAATATGCAAACACTAATGTTTGGTGCAACTATTGCAATAAAAAGGGCATATTTCATTTGATTGCTATGCACGAAATACAAAATACTAAGCAATCATCTTATGTATGGGTACCAAAAGGTACAAGCACTACACAAACCATGCATGCTAAATATCTTACTTCAAATTTAGAATGTGGACCCAAACATGTTTAGGTTCCAAAAGTTAACATGTGAGTTTATTTTGTAGAATGCCTTCAAAGCAAAATCAAAGAAGGCATGTGGTACTTGGACGAGATGTTCAAGACATATGACGGAGATAAAGATAAATTCACAACTTTAGAATCAAGTGATGGAGGATTTGTTACATATGGAGATAATGTGAAGGGAAAAAATCATTGGCATTGGTTCTATTTGTAAGAATTCTATCACTTTAGATAAAGTTTTCTAGTAGAAGGATTAAAACATAATTTAATTTCTATTAGTCAATTATGTGATAAAGGTTTGAATGTAGTATTCCATGCATCATATTGCATTATAAAAAATAATGAAAATGTTTTGCTAGTAGGAAAAGATACAAAAATATTTATGTCATTGATTTAGATAGCTTTCATGATGTAAATTTAAACTTACTTTGTTTTAAAAGCACTCATGATGATATATGGTTATGGCATAGGAGACTATGTCATATTAACATACACACTTAATAAAATTGCTAAACTTGATTTAGTAGTTGGTTTGCCTAAATTAAATTTTCATTCAAACTATGTTTATGATGCATGTATTCATGGTAAACATTCTAGAAGCTTATTTAAAAGTAAAAATAGTATTTCTACTTCTAGACCTCTAGAATTATTGCACATGGATTTATTTGGTCCTATTAGCACTAGCTTAGGTGGAAAAATTATGGTTTTGTGATTGTTGATGATTTCTCTAGATATACTTGGGTTTTATTTGTAATTTACAAGGATGATGTTTTGGTGAGTTTAGAAAGTTTTCTAAATATATTCAAAGAGAACAAGGCCTTTGATTAATAGGGTTCAAACCGATCATGGTGGCAATTTGAAAATAAATTATTTGAGGATTATTGTGATGAACATGGTATTAGACATAATTTTTACTAGAACTCCCCAACAAAATAGAGTAGTAGAGAAAAAATAGAATATTAATTGAATTAAGTAGATCTATGCTTGATGAGTATAAATTGTAAAATATTTTTTGGGTAAGCGATAAATCTGCATGTTATGTAATGAATAGGATCTATTTTAGACCAATTTTGAAGAAGACACCCTATGAATTGTTTTTTGGAAAGAAGCCTAAGATTGAACACTTTCATGTATTTGGATGTAAATGCTTTATTTTGAATAATGGAAAAGATCATTTAGGTAAGTTTGATTGCAAATCGATGATGATATCTTCTTAGGATACTCTCTTTAGTAGAGCTTATAGAGTTTACAATAAAGAAAAATGATTGTAGAAGAATCAATACATGTTATTTTGATGAAAATTTGATTGATCCTATTAGAAATGAAGTGATTGATGAAGAGATTGATAACTTCAAGAAAATATCTTTAGAAGATAATATGGATGATTCATTGCCTAAAGAATGGAAATATAATAAAAATCATCCAAAGGAACTAATTATAGGAGACCCTTCAAAAGGAGTTATGACTAGAAGACATAGTAGAGAAGTTGTAGATCATTCGGCATTTTTATCTAAGGTTGAACCTAAAATTTAGAAGAAGCATTAAATGATAATTTTGGATTATTGCTATGGAAGAGGAGTTGAATCAATTTGTAAGAAATGATGTTTGGGAATTAGTCCCAAGACCCAAGATCAAAATGTCATTGGAACAAAATGGATCTTTAGGAATAAGCTAGATGATTCAGGTATTGTTAGAAATAAAGCTAGGTTAGTTGCACAAGGGTACACAAGTTGAAGGTATAGATTTTGAAGAATCTTTTGCACCCATAGCAAGACTAGAAGCTATCGTTACTCTTACTTATGCTTGTTTTAGAAATTTTAAACTTTTTCAAATGGATGTCAAAAGTACATTTTGAATGGATTTATTGACCAAAATGTATTTGTAGAGCAACCACCTAGATTTGAGAGCCTTGATTTTCCAAATCATGTGTATAAATTAAAGAAAGCCTTATATGGTTTAAAACCTCTTGATATGATAGGTTAAGTAACTTTTTGATAGATCATGGATTTAGAAAGGGCAGAGTATATACCACCTTATTCCTTAAGAGCATAGATGATGATTTGATTGTGGTACAAGTGTATGTAGATGATATATTATTTGGAAGTACAAATGAATCTTTATGCCATGAGTTCTCATCTTTGATGTCTAAAGAGTTTGAAATGAGTATGATGGGAGAACTTAATTTTTCTTAGGTCTTCAAGTGAAGCAACAAGAAAATGGCACATTCATCTCTCAAACTAAGTATATAAATGAATTGCTTGAGAGGTTTGACATGAAAAGATTTAAATCTAGTAAAACTCCTATGAGCCCATCTATAAAATTGGATTTAGATGAATTAGGAAAATCTTGATCAAAAACTTTATAGGAGTATGATAGGTTCACTTTTATACCTTCGCTAGTAAGATATTATGTTTATTGTTTGTTTGTGTGCTCATTTTAGGCCAACCCGAAAGAATCTCATTTAATAGCGGTCAAGCATATCTTTTTATTTGATAGGCACTATTAGGTTAGGTTTATGGTATCCTAAAATTCTTTATCATGTGATTTGGTTGCTTATTCGATCTGACTTTGCGATGCAAAGTAGATAGAAAAAGTACATCACATGTCATTTTTAGGATCATCACTTGTGTCTTGGTCATCTAGGAAACAAAATTTTGTAGCTTTATCCACTTCTTTGGTACATAGCGGTAGTTTTGCTTTCGTCCTTTGGTTAAAGCAACAATTAGAAGATTTTGGTATTAAGCAAGATCACATTCTAGTTCAGTGACAATAGTGCTATTAGTTTGACTAAAATCCTATCCAACTCCAACCAAGCATATAGAAATTAGACATCATTTTATTAGGGATCATGTTTTGAAAGGTGATGTTAATATTAATTTTATTAGCGATTTACAAATTAGATATTTTTTACAAAACCCTTACCAGAAGAATGTTTTTGTACTTTAAGATGCATGCTTGGAATGTTAGATCCTAATATTTAAAATTGTATGTAGTTTGTTCTCACTTTTTGATGTTGTCAAAAGGGGAAGAAGAGTAAAATGTTGGTTAATATTAAGTCTATTTAATGCATACATTAAGGGGGAGCAACATTATTCATCTCATATGCATAAATTTTTTTTAATAGAATTTCTTTCAAAAACTATGATGAAAGGTCAATTTGCACCTTCATCAAAATCAATACCAACATTAGTTTGTCATCATCAAAGGGGAGATTGTTGGCTTAATTAGCCTCATGTTCAATTTGATTAATTTTGATGATAACAAACAAATGCTTGGATGTTCTAATGAATATTTTTATGTGTTTGGATATATCAATTGCTAATTACATATCCAATACATCTCACAAATTGTTAGAAGAAATTGCAAGAATAAAAGAATGAAAGGGATAATGTGAAGCTCATGATTTTAGGTTATATGACTATTCATATGAGTTCTTTGGCATGAATCAATTTGCTCACAACCTAACATACTATTTTAATGAGGTTAATTTATATAAATCTTTATTTAATCAACATTCAATTATATGTTTTTCTACATAGCAATAAAATTGTCAAAGTAATAAATGATCATAACTATTAAGTATAATTATTTTATTTACTTAATATAATTAGGTATTTTAATTTAATTTGCTGGTTATATGATAACTAACATATTTATGATTATATATAAATTATATCATAATTTTAAATGTCACATGTCAAAATTAACAAAAATATATAAAATTTTGTATTTTAGCCAAAGTCATTGTTTAATCAAGGAATTCATCTGATTTATCTCCATGGATTCCTTGGATTTTTTCCTTTAAAATAAGTCTTTACATGATTTGCATTAAAATTGAATTTATTATGATTTTTTAAACATTACCTAATTTTAATAATGGATGCATGCTACATGCTTTGAATATATTAAGAGCTACATTTGATTACTTTTGACTTTCCCATGTGAATAGCCAAATTTTTTGCTGCTAAATTTAATATTTGTTTAATATAAATTATATTTTTATTGAATATTAAATTATCACATGATAACATGAGGTTGTATAATATATTTCTTTGAAATAATTTTTTAAATGACCTTCTTGCCTTTAAATAGCCCTCATTCTCTTCATGAAAGCATCCCTCATTCAAAATTCAAAATATCTCCAGAAAATCTAAGATAAAATCTCTTAAATGTTCCTTCCAAGTGTTCTCCAAATATTGCAAGATCAAATCCTTGGTTTGGAAGCTTCAACATCTTCAAGCAAGCCTTTTAAATTACTTGAGTTTATTTTCTTGATCTTAATACTTCTTAGTTGTTCATGCTATTTTCACCATCTATTTCTTCTTTCTAATTTATACTTTTTGGTGGATTAGTCTTTGGACATTGGTTTTCACATCAAAGTTCCTCAATCATTTTTTTTGGTGAAAAACTTGTGATAATTTGTAGGATCAATTTCAACTTGCTGAAATTTTTAGCTTCCTACAAATTTCTTTTGGTTTCTTGAAATAATTCTTCTTTGGTCTTATTTTGAAAGATCATTTATTCTTAGATCTATTTTAGAAGTATATTTTAAGCATTTTAAAATAAATTATTGTGCTGAAATTATTTTCATATTTGCTAGATCTCTCTTTTAATTGAAAGCTTACTAACCAACTTAGATCTATCATATACTTTTTTTTTTATTTTGTGATCATTAGCATTAATTGAAAGAATCTTTTGGTTAAAATAAATTACTCCTTGCTGAAATTTATTTTATTATGAAAAAGAATATTGTGAATTTATTTTGAAATCATTATATTATTCTACAAATTATAATAACATAAACATCCTAGTAAGATCACTTTAAGATATTTATTTTTATTAAGTGAGCATTTTGACTTGCCAAATTTTTTAAGTTGTAAAGTGATCATTTATAAGTTGTGAGATCACTTTTTGAATTTGATTGCTTGGTATATTTGTGAGAGATTTACTTTATCAAAATTTATTATTTTGTATTTTTTTTTTGTTGTAAAATTTATTTTGGGGTTGTACTCGCCCCTTTGTAGGAGAGTACATATTGTTGTAGTGGTTGTACTCACCCCATTATAGGAGAGTACCTTTTTGTAAACCATTTTTCATTTAGTGGATTCCTAGCCGTGGGTGGCGTGGACGTAGCGGTTTTGGGGTTTGGTAAACCGTAAAATGTGTGCCTCTTGTCTCTATTTACTTTATTGTATTTTTATTTTTTGCTGCATTTAGAATTATATCTTATCATTATAAAATCAAAATCTAATTTTCTATTTAAAAATTAAAATTTAAGTTTTAAAAATTTTAATATTACCCAATTCACCCCCCCTCTTGGGCGCTATAGTGTCTCACACTTTACTAACCAAATTTGTGTATGCTAAATAAAGTTCAAATGTGTTTCTGATTTTGATGTTTTGATTTTTGAAAATGGGATATTAATTTAGCAAATTTGGGTATGCTAAATGAAGCATCTATATGTGTTTTGATTTTTTATTTATTTATTTTTGAAAAGAGGATCATTAGTTAGCAAATTTGGTATGCTAAATAAAGAATCCAAATGTGTTTTATTTTTATGATTCTTTTATTTTTATTTTTTTGAAGAGGGAAATCTTTACTTAGCAAATTTAGGTATGCTAAATAAAGTCCAAATTTATTTTGAAAAATGAAACTCTCATTTGAAAATTTTGGGTATGTCAAATGGGAGTCAATTATGTTTTATTTTTCAAAGATGAAATTTTTTTTTTGTATGATTATTGCTTTTTTTTCAAAGAAAGAAATTCTAACATAACACATGTGGGTTGTGTTGAGTGGAATTTCAAATGGTGTAATTTTATTTTAAAATAAAGCCTCCATCTAACATATTGAATGGAGAGGCTTATTTTTAAATTTGTAATTTTTGAAAAGAAAGAAATTTTAACCTCAAAATATGTGAGATATTTTGAAATGGAATTTCAATGTTATGATATGAATTTATTTCGAAATAAAATCTTCTTTCAATAAATTTGGGTATATTGAAAGAGAATTGTTCATTTTCAAATATGTGCTTTTTGAAAAGGTGATTTTTTTATTTTGTTTTTGTAAAGATGATTATTGATTTTACTTTTGAAAAGATGATTGTTGATTTTATTTTAGAAAAGATGGTTGTTGATTTTAGTTTTGAAAAGATGATTGTTGATTTTATTTTTTTGAAAAGATGATTGTTGATTTTATTTTTGAAAAGATGATTGTTAATTTTTGATTTGAAAAGAACTCTTCATTTAATAAATTTAGGTATATTGAATGAAGGATGTTCATTTGTGCTTTTTGAAAAGATGATTTTGATTTTTTTTTTTAAATGATCCTACATGTAATGATCATGAATATTGTTACATGAGGTTGAAATATTTTATCATGTCTATTTTGAAAAAGTACTTTTTGGAAATTGTTGTTTTTATAAAGGATTTATTTTTCTTTATTTTTTTTGGAATGAACCTTTCCTTACCATAGAAATGGTAAGGAGGAAGTCTTTAGTTATTTCTTTTTATTAAATTTTTTATTTTCACCTATTGGGGGAACCCAATAGGGGTTTCAAGACCTACATGGAGTGAGGTCCTGAAACCTAAAAGATGTTGGCTAGCTTAGCTTAAGAATGAAATAAACTAAGTGCCAACGGAAAAGAAGGATAGTCTCATATTCATATGAAATACAAATCCATTATCAATACTTGGAGACAATGATCGTTTACCAAAGATGGAGAGAGGAACTATTCTCAACGGAGTCGCTAGAAAAATCTATGGTGAAATATTTTCATCTTCATCTATCTTTTGGAAAAAATAAATGAAGACAAAAATACACACTTGGCAGAAACCATGTAAATTTGCAGATGTTCTCATTAGGGTAATCGGATATAACATTGAGGAATGATGTGCTATCTCGAGAGACAGAAGTCACCATCCTGCAATGGACCTAATCACCTAATGAGGACTCCTATGGACTATGGGTCTTCGGATGTACTAAGATTCTTCCCCTACTTTACATGGAAAAGTAAAGCAAGGTTTATTTTAAGCTAAGTTCATTAAGTTCCCTATGGAGGTAAGCCCCCACAGTGAATTACATCTTAAGGAATGAGATTCCTTAAGAATACTCTTTTTTAAGGTAAATGATCATTCTCTCTATAGATTTCAAAGATAAGACTATCATCAAATTGGCTATTTTTAGGAGATCATATGAGATTGATCAAGAGGAGGGTGTTATTATTGAAGCTAAAGGAAGATAAGTAGGGGATGCTCATGATGCTAAGAAACCTAGCGATCATCCCAAACTCTCCTATGGTTGGTCTTTATATTTTTAAAATTTGAGAGGAATTATGTGTTTGAGTTGAAGTTTTATTGGAAATCCAAGACTTACAATTCGACAACACAAGATCGTAGAAATGCCTAAGAAGTGAGGATTCATGCTTGTAGCTCGCAAAGGGAAACAACATCCTCAGATCCTAAATCTAGAGAGCTTTGGAAATGGCCAAAGCACGACCTAAATCTAAAGAGAAAATGGGCTTATAGTTTTCCTCCACAGGAGAGGATAAACCACCTGACTATTGGACTTACAACCACCAAAGGGTAGCCACCAATTAACTCCTCCTATGATTTTTAATATATGTAGGCAAGTCATATGCTTTTGCAAGATAGTTAGGTAGTTGTTTATTTAGAAAAAGACTAAGTCCTTAAACATACTCTCTAAGAGATTAGATCATGTAGGGCATGATTAATGACTTAAATCTAATCCAATTTTTTTGTCAAGTTTTATTTTCACAATTTGACACAAGCTATGGGATTCATATGCCTAATGCATGAGAAATTGGTTATTAAAATTAGCAAGAAGGAGGTGTGTTTCCACCATGGCTCTCAAAGGTTAAGCCAAGTTCTCTGGCAAAGGTGGAAGCCCTCCATAAGCAAGAGTGAAGCAAGATACTTTTTATGCATGATGTGAGACATACAACATCCACTAAGGGGTTTAAATCTTTCATCTTGATTTATAACCTAGGCTTTAGGTGAGGTTATGAGTTATTAATTTTTAATTTTAAGTTGATTAATTCGATAGAAAATTTATTTTTTCCTAAGGGCCTAATCGCATCGAGGCCATTCATCAATGCAAGAAAAAAACTAGGAAAAACATGTCATCTTAATGCATAAGCTAAACAAATATCAAATAATTTTATAAAGCTAACACAAAAGAATATGGGGCCTTTGTGGTCAGGCTCCACCGCACAAACCTGAAAACAAATGGGTAGCTAAGCTCTACCCTTACACAACTTTGATTACAAATGAATTAACTACAATTTAGAAAGAATTCATGTTTTGGGGGTCTTCATTCTTCATTCCTTCTTTTCTTCTTCTTCATTTCTTTCTTTCCTTCTTTCTTTCTTTCTTTCTTTCTTTCCTTCTTTTGGTTGGTTGGGATGTGGTTGCTGTTTTAAGGTGCATAAGACAAAGTCTTATGACCAATGTTCATCCTAATTCCCCCATAACATTCATTATAAATCTTAATTGCAAAATTACAAGAAAAAGAAAAAGTAAATCTAACTAAATCTGTAAAATAGAGATTAGCTAAACATACCACACAATCCCAAGCATGTATATGAATAAATTGGACTTAGCACCCCACACATGGGTAACCAAGTCCACCTATTCTAATTTGGATTATTCTTAGGGGTATAAGCAACCTGCACAGCAAAAGTATTTTTATATTTCTTTATTACAATGCCCCTTAAGCACAATCCCCTACAGAAAATAATGATTAAACTAAGATCATCCTATCATCTAGTCTATGCAAATACACCCTAACATCTAGATTAAAACATTTCATCACAAACCAAAATCAGGCATCAAACCATGCATCACTTTAACATAGAGCTAGAAATGGTGACTTATTTAATGTGTGTGCCATTTAAGGCTTGTGTGGCATGTCTTAGCTAGGCTTTAAGGTTAGAATTTTTTAAGAGTGAAGGATTCAACTTAGAGGGTGGTTTCATTTAAGTGATTTAGTTGATTTGTTAATTTTATTTGATGATTTGATTTGGTTTGAATGAACCTACACTTAATTATTAAGTATTGTAAAGAGAGGAAAAGAGAAGAGAACTTCTCTTTCCTCACTACCTTAAGTAATTTCTAAGGTAGATTCATTATTGATTTTTCTTTAGTGAATGTTTTATTATGTGTTTTAATTAATCCTAAGTTTAGATTTTCTCTAAATAAACCTATTCAATAAGAAAGGCATCTTAGAATTAATTAAAGTGAATTACTATCACAAAACACACCATTATTTATTTCTTTCCAATATGTGTATCATGCATATGAATGATCTTAAGCATATCTATACATGCAAATACAAACCTTAGCAAACTTTGATGATGAATGCTAAAAAATGTTGTTTAGGAAAATTTTGGATATTTCATGATGTATGATTTTGTTTAATAGAAAAGAGAGGGGTTCTTTTATCCATTAATCAAATGCACATTTACATGTATGAAAGACATAAGTGAGTATGGCACCATTATTTTCTACACTAAGGGTATAAGGTACAAGACCTTCTTAGGGCTACTTAAAGCCTCGCAACCCCGGGATGTCCAGACTAATATACCACTTTTTTTAAATACATGTGCATGTGAAAAAACAGAATAAATGGATGAAGAATCATGCAAAAGGTTTTTGTTTGTTAGTTTGATTTTGGTTGTTTAATTTACATGTGCAATGTGATATCCTTCTTAAGCCATAACATAGAAGTGTATAGGAGTGGATTTAAGCAAGTGTTATGTTCTTTTTAAATGACGTATACACTTTGCAAATCCTATACAAACCTAAGTTAAGAAAAGAGAAGAAAATTACATAACACATTTTATGCTACAATCACATGCAAGCTTATAAGTATTTATAAGTAGCATACCTTAATTTATAATCTTTTATTCATAAGTTTGGAAAATAATTTTGATTTAATAGTGATAATAACTCATTTTCTTACTTTAGCCAAAACATGCAATTTGACATAAAGAGACATTTTATTTATTTTTTTTTCAAAAGATATGAATGCATGATTTCATATGGCATACAACATTTTAGCATGTTTGGAAAGAAATAAAGTGATGTAAGCATATAACTTCATTCACCCTAATTAATTCCTAAAGACATTATTATGAAATTAGATCATTTAAAGTGAATCAACATTTCATAAAGATATTTTTATTTTTGTTTTGAATTTGATTTAGGAAATGTGAAAAGAGTTTGCTGGTCCTAACCCATTTCCCCATGTGTGAATTGATTTAATTTTTTAGAACAATTAGATTGATTTTATGTTTTGTTTAGATTACGGTGTAGATTAAATTCATTAATTATCCCTTACCTACACCACTTTAACATAATTATTCAAACAATTGTGAGCAAACATATGATATGAAACCACATGGAATTTAAATCATCAATGCTCCTAAGAAAGAAAGGGGTCTAATACAATTGGCTCACAATTATTGATTAATTAAATTAAGGGTTTTCATTAAGTACTTTCATAATCTCCCCATACATGTGGGTTGGGTTTTGATTTCCTTAAGCTTACCTTAATCTTTTGAACACCTAAGGATCTACTAGAAAGAGATTGATTAATTTTAGATTAGTTTTGAAAGTTTGATTAGATTAATTAAGTAGATGAGTAGTGGATTAATCCTAAATTATATTTCAATTAAGGAAGAAAGGGGGTTTAGGGAATAACTTAAGGAAAGTACCCCAAAATTATTACATAAACTTTCTCTTCAGTTAAACAATGCTTAATTATATTAATTAAGTGATTAACCAATATTCACATGCTTAATTACTTTAATTACAAGAGGGTGATTAGGATTCAATTGATTTCCTAATTAACTCATTAATAAATTCCACAAAATTAGAGGCGTAAGTCATCCCCTAAACATGTCCGAAGTTTGGAATTGATTAATGAAATGATTAGAGAGTAATTAAGGTTATTAAGTGTTCAATTAAACCTTAATGAAGGAAAATTCATTATTTAAAATTAATTAGGAACAATTTTATTGAATTCCCCTCTGAATTATTTTAAAATGAAGTTAAATTTGCATTTTTTTTTATATTTTTCTATATTTAATTATGAATTTATAAAGTTTTAGTGATTAATAAGTAATTAAATAACCTAATTGTATAACTAATCTCATCGGCATCACGGGGCTCGACGCGCACACGCTGTGGCATGATGGGATTGGTTATTTAAGTTATCACATCGCCACATCGAGTGGTGCTACACGGGCCTTCCAATTAAGGATCAGATGATCAGGATCAAACCCATGGTTTTGAAGGATTAAATTAGCTAATCTACATAGATTAATCAGGACTATCCATCCAAAACATGCGGGATGGATGATCCATGATTCATCCCTACCTTTTCTTGTAGGAGACAGAGACCAACCGTCCTCCATGGCTTGATCCGAGCTCACTTGAGCTCGGATAAGGCTAAGATTCAACCCTCACCATCTAGAAGCAAGGAGAAGAACATCCAACAGTTGAATTTTAATGGGATTACAATTCCCTTCACTAAGGACCAAGCATGTTTCAGCTTATGCTCGATTTTGAGGCATACCTCACCGGAGGCTATCAACGGTCTTCCAATAGTTGAGGAAGCTTCATCTAGTGGGGATAAATCCCTGTTGAAGGTTTCAAGGTTCAATTTGTAGTGGATCTTCCAATTGACCAAAGCTTGTTTCAATGGCTTGCGGCATCTATCGAACTCCCCCTTCTCTTGGCTTGAAGACTTTGGAAAAGCTTTGAGTAAGCTCAATTTGGTGCCTTGATGGTGCTTGCAAGAGGAATTGGAGTTTGATTCAGAATTGAGCAAAGTGGAAATCTCCCTCACCTCCCTATTTCGGCTTTGAAAAAATCCATGAAGTAGAAATTGGAATGAGCTTAGGAATGCTTGGGGAAACTTGGAGAAGCTTGCCTTTGATCCTCTGAGCTCAATCAAATGCAAGGAACTTGGCTTGAGTGGAAATGAGGGGGAGTATATCTTCTCCTACTTGGATCAAACGGTCGAAGCTTATCTTGCTATTTTGATCAAATTGAGGACATTTAATGGGTTATTTTGGTTGTTTAGAGTGCCATGTGCTTCAATTTTGGCAGAAGAGTGGAATTATGGAGGTGCACATGTGTTAAATTAGTGTGGAAGGTGATCCATGTGGGAAATTTTGATTGTAGGGGTTGGTATGGCCTTAGCTTGGGTCATGGCTGACCCAAACCCATTGGGTCATGTGCACCACCTCTTTTGGTGTCCAAATGGTCCACTAAGAGAATTCCAAGTGGCCATGAAAAGGAATTGACCAAATTCGAAGTGGATTTTACCTTAAGTTACCCTTTGACCTAAGGGTAAAATGGTCACTTGGGTTAGATTTTGATTTGGGAATATTTAGAATGATTAAAAAATGGGTTGTGCCAATTTTCAATGAATTTGGTGTTGATTTGATATGATTTGGCTCAAGTTGACCCATTTAGGTCAAAATGGTTCAACTTGGATGAAGTTGGCCAATTAGGTCAAATCATGGGTTAGGTCAAGTTTCAAATGATCATTTGTAATGATTTGGTATCATTAGTTTGGTTGATCTAATTTATATTTGGTTTTGGTTCATTTGAGTTCACTTAGGTCAAATGGGTCAAGTTGACCAATTTGACCCACTTTGACCCTTGGTTAGGTCATGGAATGGTTTAGGCTTGATTGATCATTTGAAATGTTTTACAAGCTTTGGTTTCAATCAATTTTTATTTGGTTAAGTTTGATTTGACCTTTAGGTCAAGTTCATTCAATCAAGGTTGGGTCTGGCCAATTGATGCTTTGGTCAAGTTCAACAAGTGATTTAGAATTAATTTGACCCATTGATTGCAATCAATTTGACTTAGATCAAGATTTGACAAATTTGGACTTCTTAAGTGAACTTAGGTCAACTTGGGTCAACTGGCCAATTTGGCTAGGTTTGGCTCAAATGATGACTTGGTCAAGTTCAATCATTGATGATGAATTGGTTTAGATCAATGGTTTTAATCAATTTAGCCTATGGTGGATTTTGGCTAGTTCAAGTTTCATTTAGGTTAGGTGTTGACTTGGTCAAAGGCTAGGCTTGCCTTGGTTTGACCCAATTTGATTGATTGATTATCCTATGATGATTGTTGCTCATAATGTGAGGCTTAGATGGGCTTAGTTCAATCTAATTTAGGTAGGATTATAATTTGGCTCAAAAGGTGTTTTTAGGTCACTTTGGGTCAAGTGAGCCTAAGTGGGTCAATTTACTTGATCAAGGCTTGATTCAAGTTTGATTGAACTCACATATGGACTTATGATTGAAATATAAATCCATTTGCAAGTGATTTGGAGTCAAATGTGTTTTGATTTATTTGACAATTTCAAGTTCAAAAGGGTGAACCTGGGTTTGATTTGGTTTGATTTGATTTGATTTGATGATTGAAGTATATGATTGAATTTATTTTGTGATTGAAGGATTGATTGTTTGGAGAAAAAATCCAAAGGTTTAAATTGATTTGAGTTTGATTTGGCTAAGTTCAAGAATTTAACTTGAAAGAGTTTAGGTTGGATTTTGATTGAGTTTGGATTTGTGTTTTGAATTTGGTTTTGGTTATTTAAATTTATATTTCATTTATATTTGTGAATATAAATGAGAATATATAAATGGTTTATGAGAAAATATTTTGAATTTGAAGTGATTTGAATTTGATTTGGTTAAGTCCATAAGATGAAATCAATGTCTTAGGAAAGATTTTGGATTTAGAATTGATCATTTCAATTTTTTGAATTGATTCATGGTTGGATTTGAATTGATCTAAATTTGAGAAAATCAATTAAGTTGGAATTGATTTAAGATTTGATTTGGAGTTGATTTGAAATTGGAGTTGATTTAAATTTGAGGCTGATTTGGATTTGAAGTTGATTTGAATTTGGAGTTGATTGAATTTAGAGTCTATTTGAAAGAAGTAAGGATTTGGTTTAAGCTATAGGGTAGCCAAGTTTTCCTAACACCCCTAAGGCATAACTGCTTCCTATGGCTAACTATTCTAAGTCTTTAGGGTTAGGTTAAGTGTTCACCTAATCACTAGAAGTGTCTTAAGACTAAGGAACTCTTAAAGTTTAAGAGGAATCCTATGTCTTAGATGAAGAAGTTGAAAGCTCACTCCAAAAGTGAGGTCAACAGAGCAGCAACAAACTTCCTTTGGTCCATCTGATACCAGCAAGATCCACCTACAAGACTATCGCAACCTATAAAAGAAATCTGCAACATACTTCTGAAAGGGTGAGTACAATTATGCAAGCATAAAAAGTAAGAGCAAAAAAAAAGAGTATTGTAAAGAAAAGGCTCAGGGTCAGTTATAATTATCTCAAGGAGCAACACTATATGTAAGCATCCAAACTTGAGAAAGGTTACAATTACATATACCTACCAAAAGAAAAAAGAGTGGAAAACATCAAGACCATCATAGCCACCATACGTCATGTATCCCATCATCCAAAGTTTGTCATCCAGCAAGGCTGCAAAATCATCCAAACAAAAAAAATAATAGCCAACCAACAAGCCATCAGAACAACCAAGCCTAATAAGGAAGATAATCAACCAATCATCAGGGATAGCAGCAATACAGTAGGAGCACCACCAAAGCCACCACTAAAAAGGAATAATAAAATCAAAAGGAGTAAGCATTATGACAGGGGTAACAACATAAATAGAGACAAACAAGAGCAAAAAAGAAAAACACAAGTGCTCATATCCTCGACCAACAAAGCAGAAATAATAGCCAGTAAAAACACCCAAATGGGGATAAGCCACCAAGAGAGAAAAAAAGTAGGAGGAAACCAAAAGTATAGGACACAGAAAGAACACTAGAAGATTCCCAGAACAGTCACCAAAAGAGCAGGAAAAACTGGCCAAAACAACCACCCCTCCAACCAACCCAGATAGCCAATACAACCAACCAAACCAGCCAGCCAACATTACCTTCTAGCTGACCACCATAACAACAAAAGACTTAAGTCAGTGTAAAGACCAACAACAATCATCAAGAAAAAATCATTCAAGACAACCAGGGAAAGGGTAGAAGCAAACGGCAGCCACCAAACCAAATGAAGGCAAAAAAAAATTTGATCCAGGTATGTTGAACAGCCAGCCAAAGACAAAAAGGTACAAAGCCCAATAAGATAGACTACTAGCCAACCAACAGGAAGAGCATCAATAAAGGCACCCAACCAAGCCACCAGCACTCAAGGCCAACTAACAGCCATAAAATAGCCTTCAACCAGCCAATCCAAAACAATATCCAAACCCAAAGGCACTGCAGCTAAGAGAGGAAGGCCAATACAAGAGGAGGTCAAAACCATAACCAAAAGATATAAAACAAAATTAGCAAAACCAACCACCAAGCCCCAGTCAACAAAATAGAGAAAATAATATCCAACCAACAACCTCCACCATGACAAAATCAAGCCAGAGATAAACCACCAACAACCCCCCCATCAATCACCAAATGAAAAAAATAGCCAAAATAGCCAGCCATCCAACTAACCCAACCGGCCAACAAAGCCACCCTATCAACCACCATAGTAGCAGGTCCAACTCAGGTAAGTTAGCAAGCAGCCCATAAAAGAGGCAAAACCCATATAGAAAGAAAAACCTACAACAGCCATAGCCACGACCCAAAAGGAGGATATAAAAATTTCCAAAGGAAAATTATGGTAAACACCCATCCAGATAGATAGAAGCTACCAAGCTAAAAAAACCAAAATAAACCAGGCTATACTTACAATAACCATCAGGTAGCAAAAATGAGGCCAATCCAAAAGTAAGAGATCAAAAATATAACCTAGCTCAAGCTAAAGAGAGAAAATAAGTAGATAACTAGAACCCAAAGAGGGTTTAGCAAGGGGCAACCAAAAGTAAAAGATCATAAAAATCTAACAATAAAAGCAAGCCAAGAATTTATAATCTGAGAAAAGGTATTCTAGTATTATCTAGATTAACCAAACCTCTTAATGGTTTAGGAAAAGTTTAGTTGTCAAATAAAGTGAACTCAGTTAAGTTGGCACCAAAGTTAGCCAAGTAATCAGCATAAGCATTAACTTCATGAAGGATGTGGGAAAATTTAAAGCAAACTTGAGAAAGAATATTTCTAGTATGATTAAGAAGATAAAATAATTTAGCACTCCCATTTCTATTGGAATTAAGCATGTCAAGAAGCACAGAGCATCAACTTCAATCCAGATGTTGAGGAAACCTCTATTCAAACAAATTTCAATAGCTTTATTATTAGCCATATGGTTAGCAAATATAACATAACAGGCTTTGAGAGGATAGGCAAAAGCACAATTGACATAACCTTCAAAATCCCTAAAGTTGCCACCAAAACCATATTTATTGGAAGCAACAGAACCATAAGTATTCACTTTAATCAAATTTTCTTTAGGTTTGATCTAATGGATAATCCTAACACTTTTATAAAAGTCAAACTCATGTAGAATGATACCCAATTTTTTAGCCACAAATTTATAACCTCTAAAATGAATATTACTAATAAGACTGGCATTAAAAAGAGCATGAATTTTTTTCTTTAGTTCTAGCCAAGATCCTTTTGTGGTTCATAGGAATACCATGATATTTAACATCATTTCTATTCATCTAGATGAACCAGATAAGGGTAATATCAATTAAAACTTTGATATGACCTATCATATATTGAAATAGACTTCAAGAAGTTGATATAAAGAAAGAGAACCTGAAAATAGTTGGTATTAAATAAATCATCATACCAAAACCATAATTTAGAATCAGTAGCACCATTGATAAAACATAATTTACATTTTCATATGAAAGCAACAATAACACTTTAAAGGTAAGTAAAACCATTTATTCCAGAAAAGAGTCCAGGACTAAAGTTATTCAAAATCCTCCAAGCTAAAATTGAATAGGAATTGGGAATGATATTTTTCCAAAGTTTAATAGAAATGTTAGAGGGGTTCTATTTATCTCTAATAAAATTCCAAACCTCTTAAGAACAAAGTCACCATTATAAGAAAGCTTAAAAGAATTTGGTCAGCTTTGTTAAAAGAAATGGGGATATTTCTAAAGTGGTCAAAAAGAGAAATAGGGATATACTCAAGTTTGCTTTTATTCTAATTATTATTAAGCCAAAAGAATTAACTTTGATAGCAGCAGTAGAGTGGGTAGATAAAAGGGTGTCAATAGAGCCGTTGCCAATCCAATTATCTTTCTAAAAGAAGGAAGAACCCGACTGAATACCCCAAGATATTAATGATTCAACAACCCATTTAATGGATCAAAGCCTTTTCCAAACTGGAGAGTCACCATTTTAATAAGCATAGCTAAGGGGGTGTTTACCTTGGCAATAGTTTTCCATCATAAAATTATCCCAAAGGCTATCATTCTTCCTAAAATTCCACCAGAGCTTATGAGAGAAGGCAGTGATAGCTTCACTAATAGGCTTATAACCAAGAGCACCTTCTCCCAAAGGACCACAACATTTATGCCAAGATGTCCAATGCATTCTTTTGGTAGAATTATTGGAGCCCCAAAAAATTTGTTAAGCAAATGATCAATTCTAATAAGTGTAGTATTAGTGGGGATAATAGTTTGGATAAAATAAAGAGGCAACCTAGCCTAATTGACCTTGAATCTAACTTGGCCTAAAAGGTCATATTGAGCCAAATTCAAACTTAACCAAAATTGATTGGAAACAAAGATACCAATCCATTTCATATGACCAACTAAACTTAAACCAACCCATGACGTGACCCAAATAGGTTAAATGGGTCAAATTGGTCAACTCGACCCATTTGACCTAAATGAACTCACTTGAACCAAATTCAAACCTCAACCAAATTGAATCAAACCAAAGCCACCAAAATATTTCAAATGGTAATATGAACTTGACCCAACCCTTGGTTTGACCCATTTGACCAATTGGTCAACTTGACCCAAGTTGACCCATTTTGGCCTAAATGGGTAAACACGAGCCAAATCACATCAAACCAACTCCAAATTCAATGAAACTTTGTCAAACCTATTTTCTCATCATACCCAATATACCCAAACTGAAATCAAGGTCAAATGACCATTTTACTCCTAGGACATAGGGTAAATTTTGGCCAAATCCACTTGGAATTTGGTCAAATCCTCTCCATAGCCACTCAGCACCCTCTTAGTGGATCAAGTGAACACTAGGGAGTGTGGTGGACCCAACCCAATGGGTTTGGGTTAGCCAACAGCCCAATGGCCAAACCAACCACATGCCTTGAAATGGAGCACATGGAATCCTCCTTCCACTCAATTCAAGCACATGGCCACCTCACCCACTTCTTCCCGCCAAAATTGAATTCAAAGACATCCTAAACTACTAACAAACCCATGGCATAAGCTCAATTGGATCAAAATGGCAAGGAGGCTTGCGGTTGTTCGATTGCCCTTGGGGGAGATATACTCCCCCTAATTCAACTCAATCTTCAGTCTTGCTAATTGATTGAAGCAAAGGAACTGGGCAAGCCCTAGCTACTCTTCTCGAGCTTCCTAGAGAGAGTTTGAACTTCCCATTTCTCAATTTCTCAAGCTAAAAATAGGGGAAGAAAACCAAAATTCAATCTCACTCCACACTTAAAACTAGCCCAATTCCCTTTGCAAGCTCCCTCAGGGACCCCAATCGAACTTGTCTAAGCTCTTTCCCAAGCTCCAAAGGCAAAAGGGGTGCTAGTTTGATCAAAGTCGCAAGGAATTCAAGGTGGAGTTGGCCTCTAGAAGCAACCACCCAACTCAAGGCCTCAAACTATCAGCAAAGCTTCGTCTCCACTAGACGAAGTTTCTCCAAGGGAATCGAACACCGGTGATCACCTCCAGCAAGGTAAACCATTTTTCCAATCTTAATCTAACCATAGTGTGGATCTTTATGAAAGGAATTGTCATTGCATGAAAAACTAGCCGTTGGATATGATCTCCATTGTATGATGAAGGTGTAAGCTAAATTTTAGCCCAATCCAAGCTTAATCGAGCTTAGATCTTGCCCTAGAACATGGACGGTCTCCATTGCTCACAAGAAATTATAGGGATGAATCTCTAGCCATCCATCCATGCTTTTTGGATGGATGGCTGAGATTAAAACATGTAGCATCCCACATTTCACCCTTTAGAACTATGGCTTTAATCTCAGTCGTCCGATCCTTGATTGGACGATTGAGGAGAAAGCGCATTGTGCCGCTACTGATGTGGCTCTATGATGTGATAAGTTAAAGACCCAATCCCTTCACACCATGTGGAAAGTGTATGCTGCGTCAGTGGCCCACATGGCCCCAATGGGATTAAACATATAATTAGCTTTTTAAATTATTATTTAATCACCAAACCTTCCTGTTGATCTCATTTTTGGAATGAGCTCTCAACCTCTCCATCTTAGACATAGGACTTCTCTTATACTTTAAAAATTCCTTAGTCTTAGGACACATCTAGTGATTAGGTGGACAATTAACCAGCCAGACTTAGAAGAGTTAGCCATGGAATAGATCATGCCTTAGGGTGTTAGGAAAATTTGCCTACCCTATAGCTTGAACCACATTCCTCACTTCCTTCCTTCAAGTCAAACTCCAAATTAAATTAGCAATCAATTCCAACCTAACCTAAACTCAAATTAATTCCAAATAATTGAAACCCATGATCCAAAACTCAAATTCAAATTCCAAAAATCTTTCCTAAGCCCTTTGATTCTATCTTATGGACTTAGCTCAAATCAAATCCAAATCAATTCAAATTCAAGAAATTTTCTCATTACCCATTTATATTCTCATTTATATTTACAAATATAAATGAATTATAAATTCAAATATCCAAAACCAAATTCAAAACTCAAACTCAAATTCAACCAAAATCCAACCTAAGCCTTTCAAGTCAAATTCTTGAAATTAACCAAATCAAACTCAAATCAAGCCAAACTCTTGATTTTTCTTCATGATTCAATCAATCCTTAAATTATGAATCCAAATATAAACATAAACTTTAATCCTCAAACCAAGACCAAATTTAAAAATCAAGCCCAAGTCAAACTCATGTTCACCCTTTTGACTTGAAATTGTCAAATAAATCAAAACTCATTTGACTCTAGATCACTTGTAAATGGATTTATATTTCAATCATAAATCCATATGTGAGTTCAACCAAACTTGAATCATGCCTTGATCAAGCCAACTAAACCCAATTGGCTCACTTGATCCAAAGTGGCCAATTTGACCTACATGAACCAAAATTCAATTCAACCCAAATCAAAATAAATTAAGCTAATCCAAACTTCATGTCATACTTTTTGATCATCATAGGTTAATAAATTGTCATGAAATGGGGTCAAACCAAGTCAACCTAGCCTGTTGACCAAGTCAGCCCATTAACCCACATGAACCCAAACTAGCCAAATTGTAACCTAAACCTAATTGAGTGCAACCAATGGCTCAAGTTCATTACAAATTGATTATTGAACTTGACCAAAGCCTTAATAAAACCTAATTTGGCCAATTGGCCAACTAGACCAAACTTAGCCCAATTGACCATGAATCCAACTTGACCTAAAAGGTCAAATCAAGCCAAAATCAAATATAAACCAAATTGATTGGAAATAAAGATACCAATCCATTCCAAATGATCAACCAAACTCAAACCAATCCATGATTCAAGCCAATTTGGTCAATTGGGTCAAATCGATCAACTTAGCCCAAATTGACTTAAAGGATCAAATTAGCCAAAATATAAATTAAATCAAAATTAAACTAAATTAATTGAAACTAATTGAACCAATGTACTCCAAATAGCCATTTGAACATGACCCAACTCTTGGTTTGACGTAATTTGATTAATTGGTCAACTTAACCCATTTTGACCCAATTTGACCCAAATGGGTCAATTTAACCCAAATTAAGCCAATTGAACTTCAAATGACATAAAATTTGGTCCAACTTACTTTTGAATTATTTAAAATCTGCTCAAAGCAAATTCAATGTCAAATGACCACTTTGCCCTTGGGTCAAGGGCATTCCATGAGAAAAGACACTTTCCCAAGTGGTCACTTCTCTGGCCACTACTCATCCATTGGTCCATAGTCACCAAGGATATTGATTTTTTGACCCAAGGAGTGGTTGGGGAAGCCATGACTCATGGGGAGGTAAAATCACCTCTCCTCATTGGAACACTTGGCATGAAGGACACTCACCTCCCTTGGCTAGGGCACCCACTTGTCCTTCATGGCTGCCACTTTCCATGCCTTAGCTAACCATAGAGAGCAACCTAGGATGATTCTCTTCCATTCCCAACCACCCCAAGCCAAATAACGTGAGTTTGGAGCCAAAATTTTAAATAAAAAGTGGATTTTAGTTCATTTTACTTCACTTTTCATTCTAAGGCTTTAGTGGCTAAAGGACACCCTCATTCCTCCCATTCACCCTCTCCTAGAGCTCGCAAAGCCATTAGAAATCACATCCACTTAATTTTGGAGAGAAATACTACAAAATTAAGGGGATTTTAGTTAGGAAATGATGATCACCGGAGAAAACATCATTTCAACGTGATGGCGAGGATCTAAGCTCAGTCGAAGGATTCTTCCCTCACTCGATAGTGCGCTCGAGTCACCACCGCAGCTAAAAATCATCCCCGGTGAGGTAACCTTCAAAAACTATAGTCGGCCTTAGGATCCCACATTTTGTGATGGTTTTCACACAATTTTTAGGAATCTATTCTAGACAATCGCATTTTACTTTAAATTATCTCAATTAGAAAATAGATTTTTTTTTGTGTGAATCTATGCAAAAATGAGTCCATTTGGACAAGTTTTCACTTAGAAATCTTAATTTTTTTCTTAAAAAAATCTTGAAATCACTGTTCATCCCTAACGGGCTATAGCCATCGTTCGATCCTGCAGTTCATGGGATCGGATGGTTCTGATTGCATGACCCGGCCTTTGAATCGCCTAATGAGATCTGGACCTTCCGATCATGCAGTTCATGCAATCAAATGGCTCAAATCGCATGCCAATCACATGATCCTAGCCTCTAGATCGCGTGATCTGATCTGGACCATCCGGTTGCCGATCGGACGGTCTAGAACAAGCTACGGGTCACTCTCTGTGAGTTGACCGATCATTTCCCACCCATCTGGCTGATGTGGCATCACTCATGAATCGTGTGACACTGCATGGTTCGTGCATCCAATCGCACAGCTTCACATGGTGCCTTGTTGCCATGTCAGCGCTACACAGATTTTTCGATTTAAAAAATTAATTAAAATTACCTGAAACTTCAAAAATTCATAGAAAATAAAATACTCAACCAAATTTTGCAAAAAGGGCTTGTTGGATTCATCTTTCTGAGAGGAATCCAACAAACCCAAAATACTTAAATTTTACTAAATATTTTGAGCTTAATTTGAGTTTTAGTAAAAATCAAACTTTTTTAATTAACCCAAATATACATATGAGATTAAGTTGAAATTTCCAGAGATTATAATTGAGGTTAAAATGCACCTACCATAAGACTTTCAAGTCAAAATGACCTTTGTATTAAAAGATATTAAATTTTGAGTGTCAAATGATTTATTTTAATAAATTAAATTTGTAGAATTCATAAAAATTACTTAAATCAATTAAAACTTCCTAAATTTATAATGAATTGTAGAAAAATTTAAAAAATACATACTCAGGCTCATTTTAAAGATACTTCAAAGAAGAATCAAATAAAATTGTTCTTGATTGAATATTGATTGTAGATTTTCTTAATTAGGGTTTATTTAAAAACTTAATAACCCTAATTACTCCCTAATAACTTCAATAATTAATTCCAAACTTCTCAGGCATGTTTAGTGGGATGACTTCTACCTCCCCTAACTTTCTTAGAATTTATTAATGAGTTAACCAGAGAAATTAACTAATGAACCCCTAATCACTCTTTTAATGTAATTAAGATTAATGAAGCAGTGAACAGTGATTTAATTATTTAATTAAGATAATTAAACTTTTTTTAAGTGATTAGGAGGTTTATGGAATGATTTTGGGATATTTTCCTTAAGCTATTCCCTAAACCCCCTTTCTTCCTTAAATCCAAATCTAATTAAGGGTTAATCCACTAATGATCTACTTAAATAATCAAATCAAATTCTCAAAACCAAAATTAATCTAGAAACTTAATCACCTAAACATTGGGTAGATACTTAGGTGTTCACAACCTAAGTAAACATAGGAAATCATACCTAACCCATATGTGAAGGGTTATGAAAGTACTTAAATTAAACCCTTTAGCTTAATTAATCATTAATTGTGAGCCAATTGCATTAGGTACCTTTCTTTCCTAGAATGCATCGGTTTAAATTCCTTGTGTTTTATGTCATACATTGGCTCATAATTGTTTGATTAAATATGTTAAAGTGGATAGGTAAGGGTAATTAATGAACTTAATCTACACCTTAACCCAACCAAAGCATAAAATTAATCTAATCACCTAAAAATTAAACTAAAATAATGCAGACATGTGGCAATCGGTAAGGACCAATAAACCTTCTCACACTTTCCTAATTCAAATCAAACTCAAAGCAAAAATGAAAGTCTCTTTAAACAACTTTTGATTCTTTTTAAATGATCTTACTTCATAAGATTGTATTTAAGAATTAATTAGAGTGAATGAAATTACATGCTTACATCACTTTATTTCTTTCCTAGCATGCTAAATGTGTATGTCACATTAGTTTTATACATTCATGCTTTTCTAAAATCAAAATCAAAATGAAATATTTTCTTTATGTCAAATTGCATGTTTTAGCTAAAGTAAGAATATGAGTGGCTATTATCACTATTAAATTCAAAACTATTTTCAAAATTTATAAATCAAATACCTAAACTGAAAGTGTGCTACTTATAATTATTTATAAGCATGCATGTGGATATAAATATGAAGATGTGCATAGTGTAGCCTTCCTTTTCTTTTCTTTTAGTATGGTTTTGAATAGGATTTGGCAAAGTGTATAGTTCATTTGAAAAGAACATAACACTTGCCTAATTCCCTTCCTATTCATTCCTATACTATTACTTAGAAGGACATCTACATTTGCACATATAAATTGCATAAACAAAATAAATCAACCAACACAAACTTTTGCATCTTTCTTTTCCATTTATTACTTTTGTACACATGCTTGTATTTAAGGAAAGTGGTATATTAGTCTGGACAACCCTAGTGTTGCGAGGTTTTAAGTAGCCCTAAGTAGGTCTTGTCTTACACCTAATTAATAATGGTGTACTCACTTATGCCTTTTATACATAGTGTGCATGTGAAAAATGGATAAGAAAATCTCTTTTCTACTTAATGAAAATCATGCATCATAAAGCATTCAAATTTTCTTAAGTAACTCACTTAGCATTCTCTTTCCATGCATTTCTTTTGTACATGTAAATGTATTTAAGAAAAGTGGTATATTAGTCCTGACAACCTGAGGTTATGAGTTTAAGTAGCCCTGGTATTGTACCTTACACCCCGGGTTAAAAAATGGCATCATAATCACTTATGTCTTTTATACTTGTAAATGTGCATATAAAAATTGGATAAAAGAATCACTCTCTTCTAATTAATAAAATCATGCATACATGAAACATTCCAAATTTTTTTTAAGTAACGCCACTTAGCATTCATCATAAAGTATGCTAAACATTCCCATATTTATGTATAGATATGCTTAGGATCCATTCATATGCATGTTATACACATGTGGGAAAGAAATAAAATGTTGTGTCTTTTGTGATAATAATTCACTCTACTTAATCTTAAAATGTCTTTCCTTTTGAATAGGTTTGTTTAAAGAAAATATAAACTTAAGATTAATTAAATTACATAATAAAGCATTCACTAAACAAAAAATCATTAATGAATCTAGCTTAGAAATCACTTATAGGGAGGAAAGAGAAGTTCTCTTCTCTCCTCTTTACAATGTTTAGTAATTAAGTAGGTTCATTCAAACCAAATCAAATTATCAAATAAAATTAACCCATATCAACTAAATAACTTAAATGAGACTACCCTTCTAAGTTGAACCTTTTCACACTTAAAAAAATTCCTAACCTTAAAGCCTAGCTAAGCATACCACACAAACCTTATATGGCACACACATTAGGCTAAATCACCACTTCTAGTCCTATGTTAGGGCGGTGTATGGTTTGATATTTGTTTTTGTTTTGTGATGTAATATTTTAGTATGGATGTAAGGGTGTATGTGTGTAGAATGAATGGTAGGATGATTTAATCTAATCATTATCTTTTGCAGGGGATTGTGCTTAAAGGGGTGCTTTAATAAAAATGTAATTGCTTTTGCTATGTAGGTTGCTTATACCCTTAAGCATGATCCAAAATGGGCTAGGTGGACTTGGTTATTCATGTGTAGGGTGCTAAGTCCAATTTGTTTATATACATGCTTGGGAATGTGTGGTTTGTTTAGCTAATCTCAGTTTTGTAGGTTTTAGTTAGATTTACTTTTTCCCTTTTCATATACCTTTGCAATTAGGATTTTGAAATGATTGTTATGGGGATTAGGATGAGCATTGGTTATAAGGCCATGCTGTATGTACCATGTGAAGCCTTTGGAGCATCCACCTTCCAACCATCAAAAAGAAGGAACCAAAGAAGAAAGAAGAAAAGAAGGAGAAAGAAGAAAAGAAGAATGAAGAAATGAAGCTTGAAGACCCCCATAATAATGAATTTCTTGCTTAATTGTACTTAATTTATTTGTAATCCAGATTGTATAAAAGTAGAGCTTGGCTACCCAATTTGTTTTTTTGGGTTTGTGCGGTGGTGCCAGACCACTAATGGCTTTTTACTCTTTTGTGTTAGCTTTATAAAATGTGTGATGTTTTATTTAGCTTATGCATTAAGATGACATGTTTTTCTAGTTTCTTCCTTGGTCCGATGTATGGCCTAGATGGAAATTAAGCTCCTAAGAAAAAATAAATCTTCTACCAAATTAATCAACTCAAAATTAAAAATAAGCAACTCATAACCTCACTTAAATCCTAAGCTAAAAATCAAGATAAAAGAATTAGCAACCCCTTAGGTGGATGAGTATTTCTATTACAACATCATGCACAACAACTTCTTGTTTCACTCCTGATTGGAGGGCTTCCACATTTGCTAAGGAAACTTGGCTTGACCTTAAGAGCCATGGTGAAACACACCTCCTCCCTTCGATTTTGGCCAATAATTTACTTCTCATGCATTAAGCATATGAATCCTATAAGCCTGAGTCAAATGATTGTCCAAAAATGAAAATAACATGTAATATGATTTGCATTAGATTTAGGTCATTTGAAGCATGCCCTTACATGATCTAGTCTCTTTAGAGAGTGAGTTTAAGGACTTAGTCTCTTTCTAAATAAATAATAGCCTAGCTATCTTGCATAAAGCATATGACTTGCCTACATGAATTTAAAATTGTAGGAGGAGTCACTTGGTGGCCACCCCTAGATGGTTGTAAGTCTAAACAGTCTGGTGGTTTGTCCTCTTGTGTAGGCAAACCGAATACCCATTTTTTGCCTTAGATTTAGGTCGTGCTTTTGGCCTTCCCCAAAGCTCCCTAGATTTAGGTTTTGAGGTTGCTTCTCCCTTCTATGGGCCATAAGCATAAATCCTCACCTCTTAGGCATTTTCATAACCTTGTATTGTGGAATTATAAGCCTTAAACTTATAATAAAAATTCAACTCAAACAAATAATTTCCCTCAATTTCAAAAATGTAAAGCCCAACCATAGGATAGTTTGGGATGTTTACTAAGCTTCCTAGTATCCTAAACATCCCCTACTCATCTCCATTTGACTTCGATAAGAACTCCCTCTTCTTGATCGATCCCACTTGATTTGCCAAAAATAAACTAATCGATAGTCCTATTGAAATCTTTGGAGAGAATGATCATTTACCTTAATCGAGAGTATTCCTAAGGAATCCCACTTCCTTAAGATGTAATTAACTATGTGGGCTTGCCTCTGTAGGAACTTAACTAACCTGATTTAAAATAAACCCTACTTTACTTTTCCATGTAAAGTAGGGGAAGAATCTACGATACATATGTTGAGCCATAGTCCTTAGGATTCCTTATTGAGGTGATTAGGTCTATTGTAGGGTGGTGAATTTCATCTTTCGACACAGTACACCTCTCCTAAATGTCATACCTGATCACCCTAATAAGAGAATATGTGGATCTACGTGGCATCCTGACCAAAATGGTGTGTATTTTTGTTTCATTTATCCTCTTCAAGAGGATAGATGAAGGCGAGAATATTTCACCACACTCCCTAAATTCATATCTAAGCCTAGAAAAATTAGAAAAATATGAAATAAATTGCATTGAAAAGATAATTGAACATAGAATATTCTAAAGTTAATTTTAATTAATTTTGAATTATTCTTTTCTCTTAATTTGGGTTTTATAAGGAATGTTATTTTACTCATTACCCCTTAATTACTCCATTGATTAATTCAAAACTTCTTGTGTATGATTAGTGGGATGACTCATGCCTCCACTAATTTTCTTGAGATTTATTGGTGGTTTAATTAGAGGAATTTTTAACTCATTCTTTAATCACCCCTTTAATATAATTATGCTTAATTAAGGGTATAATTAGTTGTTTAACTGTTTGATTGAGTCAATTAAGATTTGATTAAGTGAATATGAGATTTAGGGAATAATTTTGAGATACTTTCCTTAAGATATTCTCTAAACCCCCTTTTCTTCCTTAATCCATCTTTAATTAAGGGTTAATTCACTAATTACCCCTTAATTAATTTCATAAAATTCCAAAACTTTCTAGAACTTAATTAATCTATCTTGGGTAGATGTTTAGGTGTCCAAGAGCCTAAGTATAAATAAGAAAATCAAAATCTAACTCACATGTGTGAGGGGGTTATGAAAGTACTTAAGTTAAACCCCTTAGTTTAATTAATCATTAATCATGAGCCAAATGCATTAGGCCCTTTTCTTACTAGGTGCATTGTTGATTTAAATTCCTTGTGTAGTTTTATGTTATCTCATTATAATTATTTGATTAACTATACTAAGGTGGTATAGGTAAGGGGTAATTAACACACTTAATTCGTACCTTAACCTAATCAAAAATATATAATAGATCTAATCATTTAAAAGTTGAATTTAAATATCATACACATGTGGGAATGGGTTAGGAATAGCAAAATTGCCTCACATTTCTCAAATTAAATCAACCTCTAAACAAAATCAAACCCTCTATAAAAATAACTTGATTTGCTTTAAGCTCTCTTATTTCATAAGATTATCTTTAGGAATTAATTAGGGTGGATGAATTTACATTGCTTTCATCACTTGATTTCTTTCCTATCATGCTAAATGTGTATGTCATATGGATTTCATGCATTCATGCTTTTCAAAAATAAAATAAAAATGAAAATATTTTCTGTATGTCAAATTGCATGTTTTGGCTAAAGTAAAAAAATTTGAATGGCTATTATCACTATTAAATTCTAAATTATTTTCAAAATATATGAATCACTTACCAAAATTGAAAGTGAGTTACTTATTTTTTTTATAAGTTTGCATTTGAATATAAAATGTGTCTTATGTTTGTTTCCTTTCTTTCCTCTTAACATGGATTTGAATAAGATTTGCAAAGTGTATAGTTCTTTTAAAAGAACATAACACTTGCTCAAATCTATTCTTATCCTTCCATGTTATAACCTAGGAAGGATCGTCATATTCACACATATAAATTGCATAAACAAATCAAACAATCAAGTATAACTTTTTGCATCCTTTTTTTCCATTCATTTCTTTTGTACATATGCTTGTATTTAAGGAAAGTGGTATATTAGTCTAGACACTGGGTTGGCTTTAAGTTGCCCTAAGTAGATCTTGTAACTTACACTTCTAGTGCTAACAATGGCACTGCACCCACTTACGCCTTTCATACATTCATGTGTGCATGTAAAAATTGGATAAGAAACTCCCCTTTTTTACTTAATGAAAATCATGCAACATAAGCATTCAAATTTTCTTAAGTAACTCATTTAGCATTCATCATAAAGTGTGCTAAACATTCTCATTTGATGTGTATAGATATACTTAGGATTCATCCATGTGTATGTTATACATGTTGGGAAAGAAATCAAGTGATGTGTATTTTTTGATATTAATTCACTTTACTTAATCTTAAAATGCCTTTCTTTTGAATAGATTTGTTTAGAGTTGATCTAAACTTAGGATTAAATAAAACACATAATAAAATATTCACTAAATAAAACTAAAATATGAATCTACTTTAGAAATTACTTAAGGTAGAGGAAAGAGAAGTTTTTTTTCTCTCTTCCCTCTCTTTACAACCTAGTAATTAATTGTAGATTCACTTGAACCTAATAAAAATAAAAATAAAATCAACCCAAGACAACTAAACAACTTAAATGAAACCCCCCTCTAAGTTGAACACTCTTCACACTTAGAAAACTCTAACTTAAATCCATAGCTAAGCATACCACACAAACATTAAAAGCACACACATAGGCTAAGTCACCACTTTTAGCTTTAGATTAGGGCAGTGCATGGTTTGATGTTTACTTTTATTTTATGATGTTTTGTTTTAGTCTAGATGTTAGGGTGTATGTGCGTAGACTGAATGGTAGTGATCTTAGTCTAACCATTATCTTTTGCAGGGGATTGTGGTCAAGGGGCATTGTAATAAATAAAAATATAAATGCTTTTGTTGTGCAGGTGCTTATACCCCTAAGCATAATCCAATAGGCTAGGTGGACTTAGTCACCCATGTGTGGGGTGGTAAGTCCAATATACATGTTTGGGATTTGTATGGTTTGTTTTAACTAATCTCTATTTTATAGGTATTAGTTAGATTTTCATTTTTCCCTTTTCATGTAATTTTTAGAAATTAGGATTTTCAAATGAATGTTATGGGGATTAGATTGAGCATTGGTCATAAGATCTCATATTATGTACCATGTGAAGCCTTTGGAGCATCCACATTCCAACCATCCAAAAGAAGGAACCAAAGAAGAAAGAAGAAAAGAAGAACGAAGAAATGAAACTTGAAGGCCATAACATGAATTTTCTTACTTGATTGTAAATTAATTCATTTGTAATAGGTTGTATAAGGTAGAGCTACCCAATTTGTTTTGTTTATCGTGGTTCTCAACCATAAATGGCCTCTTATACTTTTATGTTAGCTTTATAAATTGATTGATGATTTGTTTAGCTTGTGCATTAAAATGACATCATTTTCCTAGTTTCTTCTTTGCTTGATGTATGGCCTGGATGATGATTAGGTTCTTAGGAAAAATAAATCTTTTACCAAATTAATCAACTCAAAAGTAAAAATAAACAACTCATAACCTCACTTAAAGCCTAAGTTAAAAATCAAGATAAAATAATTAGCAACCCCTTAGCTGGATGAGTATTTCTTTTATAATATCATGCACAAAAGCATCTTATTTCACTCTTGATTGAGGGCTTCCACCTTTACCAGAGAAACTTGGCTTGACCTTTGAGAGCTATGGTAGAAACACACCTCCTCCCTTCTTGATGATTTTGGCCAATAATCTTACTTCTCATGCATTAGGCATATGAATCCTATAAGCTTGAGTCAAAATGATTGTCCAAAAATTAAAATAATATGTAATATGTTTTGCATTAGATCTAGGTCATTTTTCATGCCCTTACATGATCTAGTCTCTTAGGGAGTGAGTTTAAGGACTTAAACTCTTTCTAAATAAATAATAGCCTAACTATCTTGCATAAAGCATATGACGTGGGTACATGAATTTAAAATCATAGGATGAGTTAATTGGCAGCCACCCCCTGGTGGTTGTAAGTATAAGTAGTCGGGTGGTTTACTCTCTCTTATGGAGGCAATCCATATACCCATTTTTGCCTTAGATTTAGGCTGTGCTTTTGGCCCCCACCAAAGCTCCCTAGCTTTAGGTTTTGAGGTTGCTTCTCTCCTGAGTGGGCCATAAGTATAAATCCTCACCTCCTAGGCATTTCCACAATCTTGTGTTATGGAATCATAAGCCCTAAATTTCTAATGAAAAATTCAACTCAAACAAATTAAATCAATTTCAAAAAATGTAAAGCCCAACCATAGATAGTTTGAGATTCTCATAGGTTTCCTAGCATCGAGCATCTCCTACTTATCATTCATTTGGCTTGATAATACCCCTCTTTGATCAATCCCATTTTGATCTTCCAAAATAAACTAATTGATTGATAGTCCCACCTATTGCAATCTTTAGAGACAATGATCATTTACCTTAAACGATAGTATTCCTAAGGAATACCCTTCTTTAAAATGTAATTAACTATAGGGGCTTGCCGCTATAGAGAACTTAATGAACCCAATTTAAAAGAAACCCTACTTTACTTTTTCATGTAAAGTAGGGGAAGAATCTTTGGTACATATCTGCACATTGTACTTAGTGTCCTTATTCAAGTGATTAGGTCCATTGTAGGTAGTGACTTCTATCTTTCAGATAATACACTTCTCCTCAATGTCTTACTCAATCACCTTAATAAGAACATCTATGGATCTACTGGTGTTCAAATGCATAAAAAAGAAAGTATATTTCTATCTTCATATCCCAGATAGAGTGAAGATGGAAGTATACATTTCTTTAAAGAAATTGAAAATTTTACCATAGATTTTTCTACTCATGGGAGGGTTCCTCTCTCTATCTTTGGTAAATGATCGTTGTCTCTAAGTATCGATAGTGGGTTTGTACCTTTGTATGAATCCAAGACTATCTTTCTTTCCAGCTAATTTCATCCTTAAGTCAAGTTCGCTAACATATTTGGGTTTTAGAACCTCACCCTGTGTTGGTCTTAAAACCCCCATTGGGTTGTCCAATGGGTAAAAAAAATTCTAATAAAAAGAAAATATTTAAAGACTTCCTTCTTATCATTTCTATGATATAGAAAGGTTCATTCTAAAATAATAAAGACAAAATAAATCCTTTATAAAAATGTTACTTTTCAAAAAGCCTCTTTCAAAAATGCACATAATAAAATATTTTTGCACAAAAGAGTTCCTTCATTCAATTCATTTTGGGTGAAGACTTCATTTTCAAAAGTAAGATTCCAATAATCACATTTTCTAAAAAGCACAAATGAGCTTCTTCACTCAATTCATTTTGGGGAAGACCTCATTTTCAAAGATAAAATTTCAACAATCATGTTTTCAAAAGCACAAAACTTGAACATAAGTTTATCCATTCAATACATTCAAATATGTTGAATGGATGTTGCATCTTCAAACAAAACAACTTTACAACTTTGAAATTCCATTCAACACATTCCACATGTGTTAAGTTAAAATTTTCACCTTTCCAAACAAAATCAAAAATAAATTTTTCAGAAAGCACATGTGAAACCTCTCCATTCAATTGAATGGATGTTTCATTCTCAAACAAAATAAAAAAAAATAAATTATTTGAAAAGCACATATAAACATCTCCATTCAATATCCCAAATTTATTGAATGAAGATTTCATTTCAAAATAAAATGACATCGCTTTGAAATCCCACTTAATAAATTCCATATATGATTAAGTTGAGATCTCCTCTTCAAAAAAATTGATTTCCATCTCACATACCCTGACCTCATTTTTAGAATGTGCTCTCAACCCCTACATATTAGACATAAAACTTCTCTTAGACTTTAAGAGTTCCTTAGTCTTAAGACACATAGTGAGGTGGACACTCAACCTAGATACTTAGAAGAGTTAGCCAAAGGAATAAGCATGCCTTAGGGGTGTTAGGAAAATTTGCCTACCCTTAGCTGGAACCACTCCTCACCTTCCTTTTTTCAAGTCAAACTCTAAATCAATCTTATTTAATTTTATCCAAACTCAGATCAATGCCACATGATTGAAATCCATGATTGAAACCCATGAATGAAATTTCTAATTCCAAATCTTTCTTACTTAATCTTCTCTTAAGGACTTAGCCTAAATCATGATCAAATCAATTCAAACTCATGAAGTTTTCATAACTCATTTATATTCTCATTTATATTCACATACATAAATGAAATATAAATTCAAATCAATCAAACTAAATCCAAAATTCAAATTCAATTCAAAATCAATTTTTTAAATCCTTAATTTCCCTCTTAAGGACTTATCCAAAATCACCTTCAAATCAATTCAAACTCATGAGATTTTCTCATAACTCATTCATATTCTCATTTATATTGACATATATAAATGAAATATAAATTTAAATCAACCAAACTAAACTCAAAACTCAAATCCAAAACTCCAAAATTTCCAAAATCCTTTAAAATTCCTCTTAAGGATTTAGCTACATCATGATCAAATCACTTCAAATTCATGAAATTTTCTCATGAATCATTTATATTCTCATTTATATTCACATATATAAATGAAATATAAATTCAAATCAAAAAACTAAACTCAAAAATCAAATCCAAAACTCCAAAATTTCTAAGTCCTTTAAATTTCCTCTTAAAACTTAGCCTAGATCATGATCAAATCATTCCAAATTCATGAAATTTTCTCATGATCTATTTATATTCTCATTAATATTCATATATATAAATGAAATATAAATTCAAACAATCAAAACCATTTCCAAAAATGAAACTCAAATCAATTCAAAATCCAACGAAGTCTTACAAGTCAAAATCTTGGACTTAGCCAAATCAACTTCAAATCAAGCCAAACTCTTGAATTTTCTTCATGATTCAATCAATCCTTCAAGCATGAATCCAAATATAAATACAACCTTAATCACTAAACCAAAACTCAATTCAAAAATTAAGCCAAAATATATTCATGTTCTTCCTTTGAATATGAAATTATCAAATGAATCAAAACCCATTTGACTTCAAACCACTTGCAAATGGATTTATATTTCAATCATAAGTCCATATACAAGTTCAATCAAACTCAAATCAAGCTTTGACCAAGCCATTTGACCCACTTAGGCTCACTTGACCCAAAGTGAAAGTACCTTATGCTAACCAAATTGGATTGAATTGACCTATGCCTCTCATCATGATCAACAATCATCATGAGATGATCAATCAATCAAATTGGGTCAAACCAAGTCAAACATAAGGTTGACCAAGTCAACACTTAGCCAAAATGAAACATAATGTAGCCAAAATCCACCATACAAATTGACAAAACCATTGATCTAAGTTCATTCATGAACTATGTTTGAACATGACCAAGTCAACATTTGAGCCTAACTTAGCCCAATACATGACCCAAGTTAACCCAACTTGACCTAAAAAGTCAAAATCTATCAAAACTTGATCTAAGCTAAATTGATTGAAACCAATGGGTCAAGTTCATTCCAAATCACTTGTTGAACTTGACCAAAGCCTCAATTGGCCAACTAGACCTAACCTAGCCCAATTGACCTTGAACCCAACTTGACCTAAAGGGTTATGTTGAGCCAAATTCAAACTTAACCAAAATTGATTGGAAACAAAGATACCAATCCACTTCATATGACTAACCAAACCTAAACCTACCCATGACCTAAAGTCAAATGGGTCAACTTGACCCATTTGACCTAAATGAAGTCATATGAACCAAATTCAAACCTAAACTAAATTGAATCAAACCAAAGCCACCAAAATATTTCAAATGGTCATATGAACTTGACTCAACCCTTAGTTTGACCCAGTTTGACCAATTGGTCATTTTGACCTAAATGGGTCAACATGAGCCAAACCATACCCATGAACTCCAAATCTAATGAAACTTGGCCAAACCTATTTTCTCAACTTACCCAATATATCTAAATTCAAAAATCAGCCAAATGACCATTCTATACCTAAGCCATAGAACAAATTTTGGTCAAATCCATGGGGCATTTGGTCAAATCCTCTTCATACCTACTTGATACTCTACTAATAGGTCAAGTAAACCTTATGGAGGAGGGTGCACCCAATCCAATGGGTTAGCCCAGCTTGACCCAAGGCCAAAACTGAGCACATGGCTCAAATTGGCCACATTGGAATCATGCTACCACTCAATTTGAGCACATGGGGAGTTACAATTCCACTCCCTACACCAAACTGACCATGTGCAAGCCTCTAACAGATCAAACAACCCACTGACCTAAGGTCAATTGGATCAAAATGGCAAGTGAAGCTTGTCTCGATTGCCTAAGGGGAGATATACCCTAATTCACTTCAATTCCAATAGAGCCTAATTCGATTGAAGCATAGGAAGCTAGAGGAGCCATTTGAGAGCCTTCCCAAGCTTCTTAGAGAGAGTTAGAATTTGCCATTTCTCAGTTTTCCTTAAGAAAAAATAGGGGAGCTCCAAGGATTTGCCAACTTTCTCCACACACCAAACCAAGTCAATTCCCTTTGCACACTCCCTCAGGGGACCATGTCGAGCTTGCCCAACCTCTTTCCCAAGCTCCAAATGCTAGGGAAGATCCACTTCAATCAAAATTGAGCTCACTAAGATGAGGAGTTGGTCCATAGAGCTATCCACTCAACCTCAAGAGCTAAAACTTCCACCAAAGCTTCATTCATAAGCTCCTCCAAGAGAATCGAGCATCGGTGAGGTATGACATTTTCTGACCATTAAACTCAATGTGGTGTGGAGCTTTGTGAAAGAAATTTTGATCCCATGGAATTTTGACCATTAGATGTGCTTGCCATTAGGTTTAGATGGTGTGGGTTGAGTTTCAATCCAATCCAAGCTCGATCGAGCTCAAATCTTCCCTTCAAAAGTGGACAATCTCCATTATTCCTCAGAGATGAATAGGGATGATCTATGGCCATCCATCCACACATTTTGGATGGACGACCAAGATTAAATAACATTTTATATCTTATTTTATCCTCTAAACATGAAAATCCTAGCTCAATCCTTGATCGAACGGTGGAGGCAAAAGCGCATAACACGCCATGTGGTGCTATGATGTGATGTTTAAGTGGCCACTCAAAGGATGATGCATGTAAAGCTACCGTGTATGCATGGAACGTCAGAGGATTAGGGAATTAATTAAGGTTTAAATAAATTAATCCTCTAAACTTCTAAAATTCATATCTCTCTAAAGAAAAATTAGAAAAATATGAGGTAATTTTCACTGAAAGATAATTAAATCTAGAATATTCTAAAATTTGTTTTAATGGATTTTGAATATTGTCTTTATCTGATTTTAGGTTTTATTGAAAATCTTAATTTGTTAATTACTCCATAGTTAATCCACTGATTAATCTCAAACATCTTGAGTGTATTTTGGTGGATGACTTCTACCTCCCTATTTTTTTAGAATTTATTGGTGGCTTAATTTAAAATTGTTAATTCATTTCAATTACCCTTAATGTAATTAAAGATAATTAAGGATTTGATTAGTGGTTTAATCTATTGAAGTTGATTAAGGTCATTCAGTGAATGGGAGGTTTTGGAAATAATTTTGTGAATTTCCCCTAAGCTATTCCTTAAACCTTCTTTTTCCTTCTTAATCCTCTCTTAATTAAGGGCTAATTCACTAATTACCCTCTTAATTAATTTTATAAAATTCTAAAACTTTTCAAAACTTAATTAATCTACTTTGGGTAGATGCTTAGGTGTTCAAGAGCCTAAGTTCAACTAAGAAAATCAAAACTCAACTCATATGTGTGAGGGTGTTTTGAAATTATAAGTTAAACCCCTTAGCTTAATAAATCATTAATCATGAGCCAAATTGCATTAGGCCCCTTTCTTCCTAGGTGCATTGCAAATTTAAATTCCTTGTGAGGTTTTATGTCATCCCATTGGCTCATAATTATTTGATTAACTATGCTAAGGTGGTGTAGGTAAGGGATAATTAACATGTTTAATTCATACCTTAACCTAATAAAAAATATAAAAATGAATCTAATCACCTAAAAATTAAACAAAAATGTCAAACATATGTGGGAATTGGTTAGTAATATCAAACACAATTCACATTTTCAAAATTAAGTCAAATTTAAGATCAAACAAAAATCATATTAAATAAACTTTGATTTACTTTAAGCTTTCTTATTTCAGAAGATTATCTTTAGGATTTAATTGAAGTAAATGTGTTACATGATTTCATTACTTTAGTTCTTCCAACATGCTAAATATGTGTGTCATATGGTTTCATGCATCCATGCTTTTCAAAATCAAATTTAAAATGAAAATATTTTATGTCAAATTGCATGTGTTGGCTAAAGTAAGAATATGAGTGGCTATTATCACTATTAAATTCAAATTATTTTCGAAAAAATATGGATCAATTATCAAAATTGAAAGTGTGTTACTTATATCTTACTTATGAGTTTGCATGTGAGTAAATTATAAGAATGTGCTTAGTGTAGGTTTTCCTTCTCTTCTCTTTTAGTATAGTTTTGAATAGGATTTGGCAAAGTGTATGGCTCATTTGAAAAGAACCTAACACTTGCTTAATTCCATATCCTATTCATTCCTATACCATCACTTTAGAAGGATACCTATGCTTGCACATATAAATTACATAAATAAAAATAAATCAACCAACACCAACTTTTGCATTCTTTCTTTTCCATTCATTTCTTTTGTACATGCTTGTATTTAAGGAAAGTGGTATATTAGTCTGGACAACCCCGAGATTGTGAGGCTTTAAGTAGCCCTATGTAGGTCTTGTACCTTGCACCTCTGGTTTACAATGGCATCGTACTCACTTATGCCTTTCATACATTCATGTGTGCATGTGAAAGTTGGATAAGAAACCCCTTTGCTACTTAATGAAAAATCATGCATCATAAAATTTCAAATTTGCTTAAGTAAATTACCTAGAATGCATCATAAAGTGTGTTAAATATTCCCATTTGCATGTATAGATATGTTTAGGACTCAATCATATGCATGTTATACATGTTGGGAAAGAAGTGAAGTGATGTATGTTTTGTGAATTTTGTTCATTTTACTTAATCTTAAAATGCCTATCCTTTTCAATAGGTTTGTTTAGAGTTCATCTAAACTTAAGATGGATTAAAACACTTAATTAAAACATTCAAATAAACAAACTAAAATATGAATCCACTTTAGAAATTACTTAGGTGGAAGGAAAGAGAAGTTCTCTCTTCCCTCTCTTATAACTTAGTAATTGATTGTAGGATTCACTTAAACCCAATCAAAACATAAAATAAAATCAATCCAAAATAATTAAATCACTTAAATGAAATCCTCCACTAAGTTGAATATGCTTCACACTTAGGAAATTCTAAACTTAAAGCCATAGCTAAGCACACCACACAAACCTCTAAAGCACACACATTAGGCTAAGCCACCACTTCTAGCTTTTGGTTAGAGGTGATTTGATTTCTTTTATTTTGAGATACATGTTTTAGTCTAGATGTTAGGTGAATGTGCATAGAATGAATGGTTGTTTATCTTAGCTAACCATTATCTTCTGGGATTGTGCTTAAGGGGCATTGTAATAAATAAAAATATAAATGATTTTGTTGTGTAGGTGCTTATACCCCTAAGCATGATCCAATAGGCCAGGTGGACTTAGTCACCCATGTGTGGGATGATAAGTCCAATATACATGCTTGGGATTTGGTGGTTTGTTTAGCTAACCTTCGTTTTACAATTGTTAGCTAGATTTACTTTTCCTTTTCATGTAATTTTTGCAATTAGGATTTTGGAATAATTGTTATGGGGATTAGGATGAGCATTGGTCATAAGATCTCATCTTATACACCATGAGAATCTTTTGGAGCATCCACATTCCAACCATCCAAAAGAAGGAATCAAAGAAGAAAGAAGAAAGGAAGAAGAAAGAAGAAAAGAAAAATGAAAGAGTGAAGTTGGAATACCCCCATAACAATGAGTTCCTTGCTTAACTGTATGTAATTCATTTATAATCAGGGTTGTATAAGGGTAGAGCCCAGCTACCCAATTTATTTTTGGGTTTGTGCAGTGGTACCTGACCACAATGGCCTCTTATTCTTTTGCAATTAGCTTTATAAATTGATTGATGATTTGTTTAGCTTGTGCATTAAGTGGCATCCTTTTCCTAGTTTCTTCCTTGCTTTATGTATGGCATAGATGTGGATTAGGCTCTTAGAAAAAATAAATCTTCTACCAAATCTAACAATTTAAAACTAAAAATAAATAACTCATAACCTCACCTAAAGCTCAGGCTAAAGATTAAGGTAAAAGAATTAGCAACCCCTTAGTTTGATGAGTACTTTTATAACATCATGCACAAATGTATATTATTTTCACTCTTAATTGAGGGTTTCCACCTTTTCCATGAAACTTGGCTTGACCTTTGCCATGGTGGAAACACACCTCCCTCTCATTTTGTCCAATCTCATTTCTCATGCATTGGCATATGAATCCTATAAAAATGATTGTCCAAAAAATAAAATAAAAATAAATCTGAATTGCATTAGATTCATGTCATTTAAAGCTTCTTACATGATCTAGTCTCTTTGGGAGTGAGATGGACTTAGTCTCTTTCTAAATAAATAATATCTCTATCTTGCATAAAGCATATGACTTGCCTACATGAATTTAAAATCATAGGAGTATTTACCCCACATGTAAGTCCAATTGTTGGGTGGTTTGCTCTCTTGGAGGCAAACCAAAAGCTTACTTAGATTTAAGCTATGATTTTGGCCCCGCCAAAGCTCCTAGATTTAGATTAGAGGTTACTTCTTTCTTTGTGGCCATAAGCCTAAATCCTCACTCTTTAGGCATTTCCATCATCTTCTCTCTGTGGAATCAAAGCCCCAAATTTCTAATGAAAAATTTACTCAAACAAACTAAATCATTTCAAAAAATGTAAAGCCCAACCTTAGATATTTGAGGTTCATTTTCAGTATCGTGGTCATCTCTACTTATCTTTCTTTGATAGTAATCTCCTTGATCAATCCCATTTATCTTAAAATAAACTAATATTGATAACCTACAGATTAAAAATCTTTGAGATATTTACCTAATCAACATTCCTATGGGTTCTCATTCTTTAGATGTAATTAACTACCTTGCCCCATAGAACTTAAAAAATAAATAAATCTTACTTTATTTCCATGTAGTATGAAGAATCTTTGGTACATATGGACTCATTGTCCTTAAATCCTTGTTAAGTGATTAGTCCATTATATATCAGATGGACACCTCCTCAATGTCATGATTCACCCAAACATCTAAAATCTACATGGTGTCCCAATTAAAGGGTATTTCTTATTTTCATTTGTAAAAAAATAGATGAAGAATCACACACAATATATTTAATTCCCTCTTTCAAAAAAGCAATAATCACACATAAAATAAAATTTTCACATTTGCAAAATAAGATTGACTTCCATTTCTACATACCCAAATTTGTTGAATGGAAGTCTTCTTTCAAAAATCAAAACTTAACAATCATATTTTCCAAATTCAAACACATTTGGAACTTCATTTAGCATAAAATTTTAAGTGAAGTCTCCAAATTCAAAACCATAAATTTTCAAACACATTTGGAACTTCATTTAGATACTCAAATTTGCTAAGTGAAGTCTCCAAATTCAAAACCAAAAATTTTCAAACACATTTGAAACTTCATTTATCATACTCAAATTTGCTAAGTGAAGTCTCCAAATTCAAAACCAAAAATTTTCAAACACATTTGGAATTTTGTTTAGCATACTCAAATTTTCTAAGTGAAGTCTCCAAATTCAAAACCAAAAATTTTCAAACACATTTGGAACTTCATTTATCATACTCAAATTTGCTAAGTAAAGTCTCCAAATTCAAAAAAAAAAAATCTCAAGCACCTTTGGAACTTCATTCTTTAGCATACCAAATTTGCTAAAGAGAAGTTTCCATTTTCAAAGCGAAATAAAAAAAAAAATTTTTTAACACATCTTTTGGAATCTCATTTAGTATACTAAAATTTGCTAAGTGAAATTTCCATTTTACAAAATTAAATGGAACTTCATCTTTGGCATACCATATTTGCTAAAGTAAAGTCTCCACTTTTAATCAAAAATAAATCAAAACCAAAAGGAAACACATTAGGATTTCCCTAGCATACCCAAATTTGCTAAGGATCCTAGTTTTACAAAAATCAAAATATCCAAAAATAAATGAAACACTTTAGGATCTTCTTAGAATACTCAAATTTGCTAAGAATCCTATTTTCAAAATGATCTTTCAAAAACACACTTGGGTTCTTCACTTATCATACCTAAATTTGCTAGGTAGGAATTCCAATTTTCAAAATCAAACAAAAAGTCACAAAAAAAACAACTTTTTTTAAATACTTCACTTAACATACCCAAATTTGCTAAGTAAAATTCCAAATCAAAAAGCAAAACCAATTGACCCTTACATTAACATACCCAAATTTGTTAAAGGAAAGGGTGTTGACCTCATTTTTAGAAGACATCATTTTAGCAATAAAATGATTTCAAGTTCAAATGAGGATTTCCTACTTCAAAATTCAAAGTCAAACCTAAAGTCAACTCTAGTCAACCTAGAGTTGACTTAAGTGGGCCCACTTGGTCAAAAAGTCAACCCACAAAATTTGACTAAATTAAATCACCAAAGATATTCCAAAATATCAAATAAATATTTGTGATCATAATAAAAGAAATTTGAGTTCATTAAGGCCTAGATTAAGTAAATTAAATTCTTAAATCAAAATGACTTAAATAGGCTACATTGAACTCAAACCCAAGGAAAATTGAAATAAACCTAAGATGATTGTCCTAAATCATATGAAGATGGTAATAGGACATAACCACCCTCTATTAAGTGTAATCAAATGGGTCATTTGACCCATAAGAAATTAGGTTTAACTCATCTTAACCCAATTTAAGTGAGTTAAACAAAACAGAAGGTGGAAATTCAAAATCACTTTAATCAATACATGTGGGAAGGAGATTAATCCTCTTAAACATTATTAATGAGGTAATTAACCTCCTTAATTAATAAAATCAAAGAACTAAATAAAAAAATAAAAAAATAAAAAATGGAATAAAAGAAGGAAAGATTATTTTTTCTTTCCTTATCTCCCCACCTCTTCAACCTAGACACTTGTAAAGTAGGGGGGGGATCTTAGCTACCTTCCAAGGATCCTCCATCACTAAAACTGTCCAAGGGAAGCCAAGGAAGGGCATAAGAGCTTCGGCCATATAGGAAACCAAGCATAGACACTTCCCCAAGGAGAATTAAGCTCACATACATCCTCACATATCCAAATAAGCAAATGAAAGTTTCCCCTCCCTCCAAGTGCTCTCAACCATTGTGAACCATCAAAACCAAAAATCTAATCCAAAGCTTGGTCTAGAGAGCAAACTACAAGGAATTGGCTCAATTCCTCTGGTGAAAGGCTTTCTCTGAAGCTATTGGAATTGATTTCAACCTCCGAACTCCCTAAATCAAGCCATATGATGACCCCTCTTTTTCTTCAAAGATTTCATCCTTGATCATTTTCCCATAGAGCTTGTTCTCCAGTGATATCAAGCCATATGGATTGAAAGAATACCTTTCAACCATTGTGTAGCACATTAAATCATCCAATTTCATTACCTATATCAAAAGATATGAACCAAATTCCATGGACGGTCCTCGGCTCCCGCAGTGGTCGGGGGAGACAAAAAAGAAACGGACGGTCTAGATCTAGGCATTTTTAATCTGATTGAATCCTTTTAAGAATCACAGGAATGATCTGGACCATCCGATCCATGATTTGACGGCCTAGGATCATCCCACGGGATCAACCCACGTGCGACATGCATTTTGATCCGCGAACCAGATCAACAGGGACCATTCGATCTCTGATCGGATGGTCCAAAACTAATCCTGCTCATTTTAATGAAACTATGTGGGACCCATCACTTAAAATTGTTAAAAATTTTAAACAACGGTTTAATTAATTAAAATAAATTTAGAAAACTTCTAAAAATCATATAAAATCAAAGATTAGAAAAACAAAATAAAATCTCATGGATTTCTGTTTGATGAGAATTTTACGGGTACTTTTTTCTTAATTTGGGTTTAATGGAAAACATTAAACCCTAATTACTCTCAAATTAATAATCCAATTAATTTGAAACTTTGGGGAAATGAAATTAAGCATAAAACATACCTTAGATAAATTTTTGGGGATTTAATTCTCTGAATTCAAATGAAATTGTAATTTTATGTGTATTAACCTTTAAATTAATTAAATTAATTATCCTTTAATGAAATAATTAGAAAACTTTAATCTAATAACCTTAAATCAACATAATAAATATTAATGAACATCAAAAAATTAATTAAACCTAATCAAACCTATATGAACCTAATAGATCACTAATTAATTCAATTAGGTAATTAAAAGAATTAAATAATTAAATAACTTGAACTTAATTAAATCATAATAAATCAACCAGAACCAAAATTGTAAATAAACCATCATTGGAAAGTTATTTTAGTGAAGAATAAGTGAAAATAAAAGATCTTAATGAATCTTAATAAATTAGGCTTAATTTAGTTTTAATGAAATAATTAAAACCTTAATTACACCCTAACACTCTAATCAAGTTGAAACTTTAGGGATATAAAATTGGCATGTAACCCCACTTTCCATAATTATCTCAAACCCAATTGGTCTACAATTTGGAATTCTTGATTTTCCAAATCTCTAGGTCAATATGAACTAAATAATAATTAAGAATAATCATTAATTCATTGAATCAATAAATAAATTGATCTAATCTAAATAAACATCAAATACTTAGGTAATTTATCAAAACTTTCTAAATCAAAGAATTTAATCAAATATCAAAATTGTAAGAAAATCAATACTTAATGAAATTCAAACATAATTAAACATCTTAAGTTAAGTTTAATGAAACCACTCATCCTTAATGAATTTAAATAATGAATCTAAAACTTAGGTTAATTAAATCGATTAAGACTAATCTATGAACAAACCTAAGGTATTAATTCATATTAATAAATTTAAACCTTAAGCTTACAAATCCATGATTTAATATCTTAAGTTAAATTGAATGAAATCAAACTTAAATCATACTCTTTAAATTAACATAAGACAAATCAAATGAAATCCATGTAACTTAATTCAAAATGAAATAAATCAAACAAATTAAATCAAACAAAGCAAATAATGAAATAACATAAATCAAATCCAAACATAAATGAAATCAAAAGGATTAATTAAAATACTTAAGGATTTAGTTAGACTTTGTTAGTTCTCTTTTCTCTTTGGAATAGAAAAAAGAAATGATACCACATAGAGTTTAGGAATATTTTATTTAGATGATCAAATATGGCATTAAGGAATAAACATATTATCTCGAAAGATAAACATGCTCTCCTGTAATGGATTTGATCATTCAATAAAGAACTCTTAAGGCTAATGAGTCTTTCGTGTAGCAGAGTACTTTCCCCTGACTACATGGAAGAGTAGAACATGGTCAATTTTATCTTGGGATCATGGTTCCTTATAAAGGAAAGCCTCTATAGTTTATTACATGTTAGGAAGGGTCTCTTCCTAAGAATACTCTTGATTAAAGAAATAAGTGGTTATTCCTAAAGACTACTAAGGTAGCTTTCAAAGGATTGATTTTTGGAAATTCAATTGGGAGAGGTCCAAATTAGAGAGAGTTATTTTCATGAGTTAAATGGAAAAGAGTAGGAAATGTCTATTGATACTAGGATGCCTAGTAGACATTTCATCTATCCTATGATTGGGCTTCAAATTTGGGATTTAATTTTAGAATTTAAGTTATCATTTTCTTAAAAATCTAGGGCTTAGATTCTAGCAGGACAAGACTGTAGAAATGCCTAGGGTTGAAGACTTATTCCTAAAAGGATGCTTCAGAACCTAGTCTTCAGGTGCTTCTAACACATGTCAGATTGTTGACCTAGTTCTATTCTTGGGAATCATTAGTCATTCTCTTCACTTGAAGGAACAAACCTATCCCTGACTCTTCTGGACTTACAACCTGCCTGGAGAAGGCTGCCAGCTAACACCGCCTAAGCACATTTTAAAACCATGAGGCTAAGTCATATGAATGCAAGATGGCTGGGCTGTTGTAGTTTTAGGAAAGAAATCTATGAACCTAGACTTACTCCCTAACCCCTAAGATTATGTAGGGTATGAAGATGTACCTAACTAATGCATATTTTTCAGATTTTTATAATTTTTTTACTCAATATTCATTTTAGGCCATAGGAATACAATTTATGCCTAATGCATGTAATTAGAAAAAGATTATGGGACAAATCAGAATAGAAAAGGTGTATTTCCATCATAGGCTCTCAAAGGTCAAGCCAAGTTCTCTGGCAAGGATGGAAGTCCTTCATTAATCAAGAGTGAAATAATATGATTATGCATGATATTAAAACATCCAGCTAAGGGGTTGCTACATATTTTATCTTGCTTTAATGGCCTAGGCTTTTATATGAATATTATGAGTTATATTTATTTTAAATTTCAACTGATTTAGTTGGGTATAAAATTTAGTTTATCCTATGAGCCCACGTCCAGGCATACATCACAACACAAACATAGCACATAAAAAAAATCTAAGAAAAGGATGATGTTTCTATTGCACACCCAAAATAAATCAAGCCAAATTAAATTATATAAGAAAAGGCCAATGTAGTTGTACGCATACACCCGAAGAAAGAAAATTGGGTGAAGTTCGCCTTATACAACTCAACCTAGAACTACAAGTTTAGATCTATGGGTCTTCTTTCCGGAAAGTCTCTTCTTCAGGACATCCATCTGCTCCACACCACCACACCATCTCCTCGGTTGGGTCACTCGCTAATCCAAGACCCCATAGATCCTAACCTAATTCTAAGCTCAGATTTACATTTAAAATTCAAAAGAAAACCTAAGCCCTGCAAAATAGATGTTAGGGAATACACACAACACACAAAGCAATTTATATTTCACAAACATACGGGCTTAGCATTAGTTTTTTTGCTAAGCCCACCTGTCCTATGGACTATGTTAAGGGATTTTAGCACTTGCAAGAAACAATAATTTTATGATTTATTTATTACTGATCCCTTTAACAGTCCTAAAAAAAATAATGTTAAATCTAGAAAGAATGCTAACATCCCTAACTAACGAAACAAACCTAGGCATCCAGTCTAAAGCAATACATCACATAGAAATGTGAAGCACAACACAACATATCATAAGAGATTAAAAGAAAATCATAGAATGATCTAACCTAGATCTAGGTGACCAAAGTAATCTAGTGTGTGTAAGTGGGGTTTGTGTAAGTCTTTGCTAGGCCTTTAAGTTTAAGTTTGAAGTTTGAAGTTTGAATTGGTTTAATTTTACCATTGGTTGGTTTCAATTCAAATGGTTTAATGATTTAATTTCCATTTTATGTTCATTTTATTTGGTTAAAGTTGTATAGGTTTTCAAGAATGAGAAATAGAATGAATTCCATTTTAAGTGAAACTCACTTTATTCCACATCCTAAATCCTAATAAAGTTTCCAAAAGTCTAACTAAAATCCTTAAGTATTTTAA